>OV788328.1:46182-646182 GCA_928718305.1 Tetramorium bicarinatum
GCCATCTTTCTACCAACCCGCTTTGTTGCAGTAATTTAGAAGAAATTTAGAAGAAAGATATCAGTCCTAAAATCAAGTGCGTGGTGTATTGTTAGGGACTGTAATAAAAATATTTTAGAAAAGCGACACTTGTTTCGGTTTCCAAAGGAACATAATAAGTATAATTCTATTTATTACATTCAAAATAAATTATAAATGTTATTTTAAATACATAAATTTTTATTATATTATATTTATTATATTATATTAATGTTTACTATCCAGCTAACAATTTGTTTAGGATTTGTTAGCAATTCTCTGCGGAGTGAGATTGTCAAATCCAGGACCTACTGTGTCCTCAAGTGCGCTCCAATTGCAAGCAAAAACTGGATACTACATCCTAATATAAATTTGAATGCAATACCAGAGCAGAAGTGTCACTAACAGTGAAACGACAAATTGAGCACAATTCAGCACCATGTTTGTCAATTGTAAACCGATAACAGATTTGCGTCAATATCCAGCAAATCTATGCGCAAAATCTATAATAGATTCGCAACAAACGCAGAGCAGATCTGTCTACAGAAATAATTGCAGATTGGCGACAGATCTGCTGAATTCACCTATATTTTATATATGTATTATATATGTATATTTTGAAAATATTGTTTCAGAATAAGATATTTTTGCATATCTCATTCTCAAGTTCCAACTTTAATGTCGTTAGAAATATAACTTTCAAAACCTAATTCACTTTGTTAAGGAGCATACTTTTGACTTACTTATATATATTTCCAAGTGAATCTTACTTACGAGAAAGCTTATGGTCTTATGCGACGCCTATCGGCGTAGATGAAAGGCGACTTTCGAATCACGCGCATAATCGTCTACAATGGCATAGATTTGCTGCATTTTTGGTGTCAATTTGTCGTCAACGTATTCGACATACCTAAACGCTGTTGACCGCCAATCTGATTTGTCTTATAACTATCTTTGTACTGTTGCATTTATGTGGGCAGTTTGATGACAATTTGCAATATACAAAGCTATTTTGGTGTTTACCATCAATCTTTCGTCAACGCTGTTGATAGATCTGCTCGTTGTTCACCATCATTTTGTTAAGTAATCTGTTAATCGGTATTGGTGAGTTTTTGTTAGAATTGTGCGCTCAATATTTTCAGTGTCAAAGTTTGTTTCACATCTGCAACCTTTTGACAAACAGAATTTGTTGTCGACATTTGTCCCTTCAGAAATGGTTATTGGGATATATTCATATATTAAAATTTATATATTTGCATATGTGTGTATTACACTTTTTATTTATACTGATATAATATTTACATTTATAGTATTTGCAATGGATACGTGCTTGTGATAGAATGGATCTGGAAGTAATGGGTGTAGAATATGCCTATCGTAATTATCGAATATGGTACTTGCAGTTTGAAGAAAAGTGGTACAAGATAAATAAGAATAGAGCTTTTCTTAATCCAGATACTGTACCAACAATTTTTAAAAGAAAGTAAGTTTCTATAGATATTTTATAATGTACATTTTTTAATTTTAAATAATATAATTTTTGTATTTTGAACAATAACTCATAATATATAAATTAATAATATATTACGTATAATATTCAACGCATCCACACCAGAAGAAGAAAATATAATTGAAGAAATATCTGAAGAAGAAAATATTTCTGAACAAAATAAAATAAATAGGTAATAAATATTTCAAAATATATTATATTTTTTTATAAAAATAGTATTTTGTAAAAGTTATTTTATACATATTTTATTAATTAATGAAAAATAATACATTACACTAGAATTATGTTTTAATGATTTATAAATAAAATCATTCCTGCCTATAGAACAGATGCCAATATTTGATAAAGATGTCCAGATTGTTAAGTTTTACATATTTACATATATATATTTACTTATATTATACATGTATATTTTTGTATTTATTTTATAGAGTTTCCTATTTATTTTATAGTATTTTTGATAATCAGTCTTTTTTATTAACTTTTATTTTTTTATATTTTCATGTGTACAATTTTCATTTTTTTACATTTTATACTTATTCCTTTCTTCTTTTTATGAAAATTTGTTGATTGAGCATAGTTACAACATATATTATGTATATTCCATGATATACAAGTGTCAAAAGTATGATTGTCATTTTTTTAGTTTTATATTTTAGTAAATGTATACATTTATATATATATTTATGTATGTGGATGTCTGTGTGTAGGAGCACGTCCACCAGCGTACATTCAACAAGAAAAAAAGAAAACCCACGAAAGAAAAAATTGCAGCAACGCATTTTACGTTTAAAAGCAAGAATGAAAATACTGGACGAAAGAAACAGGCGGCTTCGTAGAAAAATTAAAAATCTTTCTACGAAAAAGGAAGCAGAAAAAGAGAAGCTTAAAGATCACGAGATTCTACGTTAATTAGGCAGTAAGTTTTTTTCTCCAAATTTTGTACAATTGTGTGCTCAAATTGATGCACAAGTAAAAAGCAAACATGGAAGACGATATACTACCGAATTCAAACAATTCGCTTTACGTTTATACTTTTTAAGTCCACGGCGTTATAAAGAACTTAAAAAAGAAATAGTATTACCTTCTATACGCAGTCTACAAATATTTACACAAACGTGGCAAATTAAACCAGGTATAAATGATAAAATTTTTGACATATTATCTGTAAAATTAAATTCATTGCCATTAATAGAACGTCATTGCATTTTATGTATAGATGAAATGAGCTTAAAAGCTCACTTATTTTATAATGTTTTGCAAGACGAAAATATTGGATTTGAAGATACCGGCAATGAAAAATTACCATTGCCTGCAAAAAGTGCTTTAGTTATTATGGTACGTAGCATTGCAGGTAATTGGAAACTTTCCGTTTGCTTTCGTTTTGTTGAAACTGCATGTAAATCTGATATTTTAAAACCTATTCTATTTGCTAATGTAAGTTACGAAATTGCAATGCTATTGTACATACTTTAGTTACGGACATGGAATCTAACTTTTTACAACTATCTCGAGAATTAGATATTTCTGTACAGAATTCAATCTTTTTAGTTGACGAACAGGAGGTACTATATATGCTCGACACACTTCATTTAATAAAAAGAACTCACGATAATTTGTTAAAATACAGTATGATAGAATTTGAAAATAACAAAATTGCTTTGTGATTTGGTATTGTTGAATTCTAACAGAGATAGTAAACAGTGGATAAAACTTCAAAATTATCTAAAAATGGATAAAACTTCAAAATTATCTAAAAATCATATCGAGCCAACTAGTTTTAAAAAAATGAAGGTAAAGTATGCTGTGCAAATTTTTAATAATTGCGTAGCTGCAGGAATGTGCACTCAAATGTCCTTTGGTTTTCTTCCAAGCGCTGCAGTTGGAACAATAGATTTTATTGATCACTTTAATAAATTATTTGATATTCTAAATTCTTCTGCTTTAAATAAAAAGAAATATGGGCAAGTTTTTTCAGGAAGCGAAAAGCAAATTCAATTTTTAGAAGAAATGTTATGCTTATTGAAAAATATTAAAATAATTAATGAGAAAGGCTCTCGTGTAAAAATTAAATGTTTTGATTAGTGGCAAATAACTATCAAGAGTACGATGCAACTTTGAAAAAAATTAAAATGTTATAATTTTCTGTATTTACGAACACGAAGAATTAATCAGGATTGTGTAGAAAATTTCTTTGGCTCTGTTAGACAACAAGGCGGCAACTGTTTAAATCTGACACCGATATAATTCAGTCGTATCTTTAAAAAATTATTTAGCATGAAAATGTTACAACATATAGATACGCAAAATTGTGCTGCAGATACTGATGACATGTTAAATTTAATTGATGTATCAGATTTGAATTCGCCGTCTACTTCCTCAGAATGTAATCCATCTTCAACAAATATAATTTTAAATATTCCTAATCACGATTATTATAACATGGATTTACCGAAAAAAATTACTTTTCAATAGGTTTGCGGATACTTAATAAAAAAATGTATAGAAATACATGTGAAACGTGTACAAATTATGTGAATCAAAATAAGACTATTATAGACAATAATACTTTATATTGTTCTTTCCGAGCTTTTGATAATACAGAAAAAAATCCTTTTGGAAATTTATATATAGCAAGTAATGATTTTTGTACGTACATACATAAATTAGAAGAAATATTTGTGAGAACGTTTGAAAATAACTGTTTTAAAAAAGGTATTGGAAATTATTTATTTCATCTTGCACAAAATGAAAATTTTCAAGTACCTTGTTCACATTTTCCTATAGATTATTTAATAAAATTATTTTTCCGCATGCGTATTTATTTTACTTTATCTCAGCATAATAAAGAATGCAAAAAAAAGAATTAGTAAAAAAGAATAGAAAGCTTATGAATATTTTACATTTATAAATTTTTTCTTAAGTAATATATTATTTTCTTTATTATGTTACGTCTGCTGGACTCCACGATTTCTCTCATTTATAAACAATAAACAAAGAATGTTCGAGACGTTCTCTTTTTAAAAAATCTAAGGAAGAGGACTGGCGACGGAGCGACCCACACCCATTAGCCTTATCTCTTAAAAAATAATAAAAATTAAACAAATAAAAAGGGCTATACTATAAAACAAAAATCCATTAAAGGGATCACTCGCATGTCTGGCGTCGATAGACGACGGTCCTCTGTAAAATCAAATCTATGTATTTAGCGGCGAATCCTCCGAGAGTCAAGTGCATCCTGTCAAGCGGAAACACGAAATTTACGAGTTCGCTCGAGCGTTATCGCTCGCGCGCGCCGAACTGTCGCGACAGGGAGATACTTGAACTCCGAAGGAATCGTTTTACGATTTTTAAGTATTAGTTTAAACTTTTAGAAAAGGGCAGCTTGGTCGAGTCATAAAACAAAGAGAGATTTCACGACCAAACTGCCTATAGGAAAACATACACAAAATTATATAGCGATTTTCCAATCGCGATTGGAAAAGGGCGAAAAGCGCTCCACCAATCCGAATCCAAATTCAATCCCCAAATACCCCACCCTCCTACCTTTTTTTCGATATAAAAACCCGCGACTTTGGGCCTATGGCTACTTTTCTGAACAGTCTTCTGTGCGTGTCCACCCGTCTGACTAAACCCGGACTTGAAAGTTTGAGTCAGTGCCGTCAGTGCCAGTTCTATACTTCGAACTCAGACGAGGCCCAGTTTCCCCAGCTGAACACAGCATCACTGGCCCACTGTCCACTGCACCGGCACTCTGACTTGAGAAAGTTAACCACTTTCCAAAGAACAACAACAGTAAGTCCTTATCATTTTTCTTCTTTCTTTTATTTACGCCGCTCTGCCCATCGCGAACTATCCCGCAAATTCTAACTCCCCTCAACGGTTACCACGATTCTTAAATTCCTTCTCTTGCGACTGAGTCTTAAAGCCTTGATTCTCTGGATGACCAGCTGAATCGAGGGCTTTTGATTCAGATCCGCGAATCTTGAATTCCACCTCTCATTCCTTCCGAGTCTCGAAACCTTGATTCTCTGGGAAACCAGAGGGATCGAGCGCTCTTGATTCGAATTCAAATCCGCGAATCTTAAGTTCCTTCTCTCGCGCCGTTCCGAGTCTCAAAACCTTGATTCTCCTGGCAATCAGGTGGATCGAGCGCTTTTGATTCAGATCCGCGAATCTCAACCGCCATCTCTCTCTCTTCCACTCTTCTGACTTCGGGAAAATCCCTATCGATCACTCCACTCTTACAACTCTAGAAATTTCCTGATCCTTCTCCCACCCGAGTGCACATACACACACATACCCACACATATACACTCATACAAGTTAGTTTATAAAAATGTATAAAATAAATACGCATAAGATAATTGTAATTCTCCTAGCACTGATAAATTATTTGTTAGCGAACTACGTTTATTTTATATTAAGTTTGTAATTCTTTCCATTTTTCACCTTATTATGTAATAAATAATTTAATTATAAATACTTGATATTTTCGTTTATTCCTAAAAGAACCTTATCTTTTCCCGTTCCATCCCAATAAGAATCGCACATGGTCCTATCCCCGAGTAAAAGGGATTAAATTCTCTTACTCAAAACAAGGACCACGAATGCACTGTTCCGACTTTGGCGTCATAGCGTCTGTCCCAGACATTGACCCAAGTTCGGAGCCTTAAAACGTGTGTTCGGCTCGCTCGTTTTCAACAAGCGAGGCTACATAGGAGTCCGTTTCGTCCCTCCATCCCCTCTCCATCGAGAAGCCTTTCCCTCGCTTCCCGATAATCCTAATTTTCCGGGGTCTGGACGTAACAATTATATATACAATCTTATTTTTATACACATATTTATTAATTAATTTTACAGAGGTATATAACTGAAATTGTATAGGCTACCTTTTTTTTGTGTTTTGTGTATTTATGGTGATAATGATTTATGGTGTGTGTATGGTATGGTATGGTGATGGTGATAATGATGTATTTATTTATAATAATTTATGGTTAAGCGGTTTAGCGGTTATAATTCTTTAATCCTTATCATTTACTGTTTGCATGCTATACTTGAAATCAATATATTTTATAAAGTTGTATGTGCTCAGTTAAGTATTAAGTATGTTAAGATTTTAACTTTAACTTTACTGAGTTTTTTCTTTTTTTTTTCTTTGTCATTCTTTCATACTGAGGTGGATCGAATAGCTGAGGTATGGGCTAATGATTGAGTTAGATGTAAGAAGTAAATATATATTAAACTTTAATTTAAAATATTAGGTTAAGATATTCAGATTTATATAATATAAAGTCCAAATATTTTATTGTATGTTTTAATATGATGTACTTAATTCCATTTATTAATATTTTTTAATATTTGTTTTTGTTTTCTGCATACATTGGTTGTATGTAAATTTATGATTCATAAATTTTTATTTCTTACTATTAATTATCTGCATATTTTTATGTTTTATATTTTATGAAATTATTATAAGTTATTATATATTATATTTTATAAAATTATATTCTATAAAATATTTTAAAAAATATGTATTCTTAATAAACTATTTTCAGACACACTTGTTAAAGATTTTTTATTTTATGCATTTTAAATTTTACTTTGTTTTTTTTTAATTTGCATGACATTTGCATATAAATGATGACATTATAAACTAAGTTCTATATAAGTTGTATTTTTTATTTTTTTAATAATTTATATATATTTTTTTGTTTCAGAAAATATTACCAACAATCATTATCAACTCTACATAATTTTTACTTGCTTTTGAAGAGCCATATACTTAATAAGTTTAAGAATGAAATAAATGTATTTATAAAATAATGTAAAAATTATAAATTTTTTATAGCATTTATAAATAATATAAATAATGGCGCGGTTTAAAATTCTAAAACCTAAATTAGAACTTATTTAAGTAGTATTTTTTAAATCTAATGTTATTATAAAATAATGAAAAGTTTTAATGTAAGTACTTTGAATATTTAAAATGATTTATGTAAAATTTAATCGTAAGTGCAAAGTTAGTCTTTTCATAAATATAAAAAAATTTTTATTTGTTTTTTTACTGAGTAATTTCTGAATCGTAATTTTTCATAAATTACACAGCCCCACAAAAGAAGAAAAGTGGTCTGTCCGACGGACCAGTCCAGTATATCCTTATGTATTTTGACCCGCTGAATCCGAATCTGAAGTCAGAATTGTCAGAGAGACTTTTGTTTCATTTTTACAATCTAACTAACCTAACCTCAAAAAACACTCGTAAAAAGACAGTTTTCCGCTTTTTATACTCAAATGAGTAGTCAGATAAATTTTTTAAATGTTAACTTCATAACTTCACCATAACCCCATATTATTGTAACTCCGTAACCCGGGTTAGGTTAGATTACAGTAATATGGGGTTATGGCGTTATAAGGTTATGAAGTTAACATTAAAAAAAATTTTCTGACTACTCATTTGAGTGTCGGAAAACCGCCTATTTACGGGTGTTTTTAAGGTTAGGTCAGTTAGGTTGTAGGGATTATATAAACAAAAGCCTCTCTGACAATTCTGACTTCGGATTCGGATTCAGCGGGTCAAAATACATAATGATATACTGGTCTGATCCGTCGGACAGACCACTTTTCTTTCTTTGTGAGGCTGTGTTATTTTAAATAAAATATACAAACAATTGAAATTTTTATCATAATTTTTTAAATTATAACAATAAATAATATAATGACAAATAAAGTAAATAAATTATATCTGAATATGTATTTTATAAAAACACTTTTATATACATATATGTGTATATAAAGACGTGTGTATATGTATAAATATATATATATATATATTTATACATATACATATAAGTATAATGTAGCACATATAATTGCGATAGAAATAAATATTGTTTATTGCCTATTGCCTGGCATTGTGTAAGGGCCTTTAGACTTACGTCTGCTTACGTCTGACGATTACGAAAGACGTAAATACGTCCGTCTCATTCTCTGCCATTAGCCAAAGTGAGACAGAATATTAATATCATGATTGGCTACCTACCTAGTTTACGCATACGCAGTTGGTTTTTATCCACGATGACATCAAAAGTGCCGACAGAGAGTTGCGCTACTGTATATATTGTGGTTCGACATTTCGTATAGAGGCAGAGAAAGGGAACGTATCTCTGTAGAGCTAACACCGGTCGGAATTTTCGAGAACAATCGAATGATAATACAGATATCGGGATTAGTGTTCCGATAAACATTGTAATCCATATCGTAATAATCGACGATAAGAATCGCGAGTGTGAGTATCGCGAGCCATTGTTCCTTTATGGGACAATATTATCTTAACTACGATGTGAATGTGCAAATGCGTGCGTGAGTTATACATACGGCGCGAGTATAAGAACGAATATATCGATTCCGCGGACGCGCGTTAAGGTGCAATTTCACGTGCTACTGAAAGTAATTAAAGCGACAGATTTGTCGCTCGTAATCCAGCGGCTACAGTTTTGTAGTTTGAACTCGTTCAACTACAAAGCATTACTGCTCAAATGCACAGCAACAGTACTGCTGCGCCATGTTGTGTATCGAGTAAGATACATAACTTTGTACAGATGGGTTATTAATGCCTGGACATCGGGGCTATACGGGTTTTGGAACACGTCCAAAACGCGTGCAATTTCTAAGCATTCCGTGTATCATGACTTGGCCGGATTGAGTCTTATGAGACCAGGAGCCATTAAATTAAAGAAGAAAAAAGTGCATCATGACTCATGATACTCGAATGCTTAGAAACCGCACGCGTTTCGGATGTATTCCAAAACCTATCAACTTTACGATGTTCAAGCATTAATGACCCCGTCTGTACCTTGTGAGTCACGATATCGATCATGTAATTTTCGAAAAAGTTTCACGTAAAAGCAATCATTCCATTGAAATTATTGAGTTTACGTGAAATATTTCATGTTTCCGAAAATCTTAATCTTTATTTTATTTTGTATTAAAATAATTCTACAATAATATATATAATTGTATAGTATAATTTTAACTTTAAAATTTTATTTAATTCTAGTTATCACAGCAAGAACATTATTTTCGATTTCACGTTCTTGAATTATTTTATTACAATCTAATATCCAATTGTAATACCTTTTTTTTTTAAGAAGCCATCATACTAAAAGTGCTAATACACGAAAAATGCGAAATCTGTCTCTAAACTTAAGATTTTGTCGCTTCTATTCCTTTTTCATGTACAAAAGTTGCCGCCGTAATATTTAGCGATAAAAGTTGTCACGTGACCCTTTTTGTCGCTCAAACGGTCGATTTCAGCAGCACGTGAAAAAGTACCTTTATACTAACAAATTTGTTGAGACCACGAAGACAAAGAAGTGTTGCGAGATTCTATCCATAGAATTAACTGTAACGCGTGCGCGATCAATAAGCGCCAAATATTGTATGATATATGGTAAAATATATTCGGAAATATTATATCGCAACAGTGTGTGTCCTTTTTATTCCGTGACCTACATGCTATATCCATACGACGTGTTCCTCATCATCGAGGAGATACAAGGACATCGATATCCTATGTTACCGAGAGCAACGTGAGAGGATCATCGCCCCGGAATTCAACTTTCTTGCTTGGAGGCAAAAGCAAGTGGCGGCCGCAAGCCTAATAGACTTAAAAGTAAGAAATTTGAAATATTTACAATTTAATCTGTAAAGTTCGGTCACAGTGTAACTACGGCCGTAACAGCATTGACACGGTAAATGAAAGTGCAATTACAGACCTACCCTATAAAAATGGCCTATAAAAACGCGTATTCCGATGAGAGCGCGAGGCTCTACAAAACAAAACACAGTAGCAAAGCTATACAAGTCCATTTCTTTTTCTAATTATTGAGAAGAAAAAGAGATTGACAGAGATTTCGCATGGCGACCGTGACAGGACGAAGCCTTAAAGGAAATTATATTTTCGGTAAACCCGAAACGGTTGTAAAGTCATTTACGAGCGTAATAAAATTCGCATAAAGAAATGCATGTCATAATCGTCAATAACGGGTGTTAGACAATTGCGAACGGTTGTATGGTGACGTTTATCAACGTTAAAATTAGCGGGTAAAATAATTTCATTGAAGTTAAAAGTCAATCAATTTATTCGGATAAAAGGCTTAAAATCGCGAGAAAAGATTCGTGCAAATAGGTTCGTGTAAATAATTCTGCAACTAAGTATATGATGGCAACAATCAAAAACAAGCAAATTTACGAAGTAGAGGCGAAGAAACAGACGCGTAAGCAAAATTCAAAAAATTTAGACTTAGTAGACTTAGACGAAAACGAGCGTCAAGATACATAAACGATAAGCCTAACGAGGCTAATAGGCCTAACAAAAGAAATAACCAGCTAGAATGCAAAAGGCTGAAGTGCAGAACGGCGAGGAGTCCATGCAGAATAAAAAATTAAGAAATTTAGGCTTAGTAGGCTTAAATAAAAATAGGCGTCGAAATTTCATAAACGAAGCCAAACGAGGCTAAGAAGCTTGAAACAACAAAAAACCAGTCAAAATGCAATATGCGTAAGGCTCAAGTGCAGTTTGGCGAGGAGCCGAATATGCAAGAAGTCGAAAAGACGAACAAGCCTAACGGCAAGCAGCCGAATAAAACTTTAAATAAGGTTGATAAGCCGAAAATCGCGAAAGACCAGAGTAGGGTTAACAACGCGTATAGAAAAAAACGTAGTAAAATACGGATCGGGATTGATTGCAAGCAATACGGTAAAGCCTGAGAAAACTAAGAAGAAGCCTAACCGAGTCGTAAGTTGTAAAAACGATAGAAGAAATTTCGAGAAGCGAAATACTCTGATTTCAGACAGTGAAATAGAGGAAGACGGCAAGTTGCCGGTAATAAACAATTTTGCAACGAAATTTGCAATTATAGCGACTGAAGAAAAGCGAGAAAGCGATATAGAGGCGAAAAAACAGGCGTGGAAGCAAAAAATCGAAAAATTAGGCTTAATAGGCTTAACAGAAAATAGGCACCGAAGTTACGTATAAGGTAAGCTTAACAAAAATTTTAGTCTCACAGAAGACGAATGCAAATTGGCGAGGAGCCAATGCAAAATATCGAAACGGCACAAAAGCCTAACACAGACAGCCAAACGAACAAACGTATAGGGCGGAAAGCCTAACCACGAAAGAGATTGCAAGAAGCGTAAGAGATGAGAGCGAGAAGCCTCACTTAAATATAATGCGCACGAAGCAAATCTTAGATGATCTCGACGAAGAATTCTGAGACGAACAGACTAAAGTATTATACGATAAAAGTCATACTCCTATGATTAGGGTAAAATTCACAAGCCTAAAGGTATTGGTGGATACCGGAGCTCAAATATCGGCTATCACTAAATCGTTATATGATGAGTTAGTCGAATCAGGGGAACAGATGGAAGTTCTTCCTATAAAGAAATTTATACTGAGAGGAGCGTTCTCAGAGAGAGGTGCAATGATCGCGAATAAAGCGAGGCTTACATTCGAGTACTTAAGCCTAAGAAATAAAGGCCCGTATTCTCAGTTCACTTTTAACGATAAATGTACCGATAAATGTGCCTTAGATGCGTCTCTAAATGTGACCGTATTTTGAACGCACTTTTATTGGTACCTTTAGATGCAGACAGCCAAACATTTCTTAAATGTATGACCTTTATACCCAAAATCCTATTCTGAACCACATTTATAACCACATTTATACGAGTCTAACTAAATGTACCGATAAATGTGCCCACAGGCACATTTTTCGGTATATTTAGTAAGATTCCTACATGGCGGCGCCCAGGCACCTGTCAAATCTCAACTTTGATGAATTCTAGCGGTGTTATATGATTGATTTTGTTAATAAAATTAATATATTGCATTTTTGTGATAAACAGAAGCTTCACAGCAGTAATAGTGATGCTAGAACAATTTTTTAAAAATCATCGATCTTATAGTGCAGAAGTACAATCCGAGAAAAAATTGTTCATATATGGATATATATAAATATATATAACTATATATAACTATATATAAATGTATATAATTATATACGAAATATGTCCATATACATATGTATGTTCATACTAGTTTCCTTCCTTTGTAAAATTTATATTTAATATAAGAAAACTAATAGTAATAGTAAGAAGACATAAAAAATAATTAAAAGAATAATTTTCGTACTGTTTTTCTTTAAAAAAAGTTAAGTTTAAAAAATTCAATAGAAAATCTATAATATATGTACATTCGCTACAATCATGGATGTAACGGATGAAATGGATCATGCGATCGGGAAGTAAATATAGTGTGTAATCGTGCCCCGCGAGTTTTTCATAATAGAATAGATGTTTTAGAAATTTATAATGAACGCGAATCAATCAAATAATCAAATCATTTGTAGCGTCAAACGAACCGCATCTGTAATACAGTAAATGTACTTCTAAATGTACCTCTAAGATAAAGTCACTCTAAATGTGCGATGAGAATAAGCATAACTTTAGTGACGCGCCTTTAGTGTTTATTCATACATTTAAGATTGGCGGTATAAATGTGCTGTTAAAAGTGAGCTGAGAATACGGGCCATAATGTACGAGCACGAGTTTAATATAGTCGAAAAAATGGCATACAAAATGATCCTAGGGATAGAATTCTTAATGAAATATGGGATGAACATGCGATGCTATGATAAACTCGAAGTAACGTTTGACAGAGACTTCGAATCGCTAGATCGAAAGAAAAAGGCAGTGTGTTTGATAACGATGGCAGAAGCCGATGACATACTCGAAGCCTTATTAAACGAGAATGAAGAAATTTTCGAAGAAAACGTGCTAGGAAGGGTAAATCACGTGCACGAGATAGTGTTAACGTCAGATAAGCCTTTTAAGAAGAAGACGTACCCTATTCCAGAGATTCATATAAAACGAGTGCGAAAGTACATGAAACAGCTGGAGAAGCAAGGGATAATAAAGAAACAGGCTACCGAATACATAAATCCGTTAGTTGTCATGATAAAAAAGAATGGAGACATAAGATTGTGCTTAGATACGAGAGAGCTGAATAAACGTATAGCGAGCGACCACGCTCAATCGCCTACGATAGAGGAGGTATTCCGACGAATAGGACGAAAAAGATTTTATTCCACTTTAGACGTAACGCTTTCTGGCAAATACCACTCAAGAAAGAATCCACGAAATTCACAGGGTTCATATTCGACGGACAAACATACGTGCTCGAAAGACATAAAAACGGCCGCAGCGTCGTTCACGAGGACTATGCATATGGTACTGGGAAACGAATGCCAAGACTTTCTCGCCATTTATCTCGATGACATACTGATAGCGTCAGATAGTCTAGAGGAGCATATGCAACACATAAAGAAGGTATTGCGAAAATTGCAAGATGCCGGATTTAAATTGAATCGCGAAAAATGCGAATTCCTGAGAGAAGAGATAAAGTTTCTCGGACATTACTTTCAGCGAAATACGAGCGGAAATCAACGATGACACAAGATCCGCAATTCAGATTTACGAAAGACTTAAGAACAAAAAAGCTATTCAAGCATTTCTGGGATTCGTGAATTGGGACCGGAGATTTATTAAAAATCTGTCTAGAATGACAGCACCGTTGGAGAAACTATTGAGAAAAAGCAAGAAGTTCACGTGGGAATGAGCGGAACAGGAAGCCTTCTCCGACATTAAGCGAGCGTTCGTAGAAGCGCCAAACCTATTTCTGATTAGGCCCGGAAATTTGGAGTTTATATCAATGCAACGAAAGTAGGCTTAGGAGCGTGGCTATACCAATACGCCGATGATAACGAAGACGTGAAATACACGGTGGCATACGCATCGAGGAGTCTTAAAGGAGCGGAGGCAAACTATACGATAACAGAACTAGAATGCTTAGCACTGGTATGGGCGTTAAAAAATGGCACGCGTTACTGTTAGGGCGTCACGTTCGAGTACATACGGATCATCGAGCATTGAAATTTCTAAGCACGTGTGTGCAGAATAACTCGCGAATAGCCAGATGGTTTTCATTCCTGCAAGAATTCGAGCTGGATATTATACATATTCTAGGAAAGGACAACGAGATGGCAGATGCCTTATCGAGATCTAAGACTAAAGCGTGGACAATGATGTCTGACGATAAAAGCATCACGATAATAAGAGACGCTAGGGACGGCGTTGACACAGAATCGTGGATAAGCCTAATAAAAAGAGCACAACAGAGCGATGCATCTTTGCAACAAGCGCTAGTCGAGGAGACGGAATTCGTGCACAAACGCGATGGACTCGTTAGAATACGTTACTCGGAAAGCGACAAGATAGCGTTGCCTGACAAAATCACATGGCGCATGGTAGAAAAAATCCATTGATTTTTAATACATTTCGCTACAGATAAGGAACTAGGATTCGCGAAGCAATACTTTTACGGAAGTAATTCAGCGCGTATAGCGAGGGATGTATCATTCTGCAAAATTTGTCAAGCTACTAAGTACACGACAAGGTCCACCGTAGGGGAACAATACTACGAATTACTGGACATGCCGGGTAGAATCGCTAGATTATTTCGGACCGTTACCAAAAACGGCGCAGGGATTCAAATACGTGTTGGTAATAATGGATCAATTTTTCAAATACGTAAAACTATATCTGATGAAAGATCAGAAATTAGATACGATAATGCAAATAATGGACGAACGATTTTTCGAGGATGTCGGAATTCCGGAGACGATTTTGACCGACAACTGACCGAGGACAGTTTATAACACGACGATGACAAGAATTCGCAAAAGGTCACAGGTTCATTGCTAGAAAAACATTGCCATACAATCCGCAATCGAATCCGGTAGAGCGCGTCATGAGAGAGATCGGGAGAATAGTACTTATGCGAGCGAGTGTCAATATACGTGGAACAGAATTATCGAAAGAGCCGAAAATGTAATTAACTTTACGGTACCTTCGTCGACGGGCTACATTCCGATGGAGTTACACAATGGCGAACTCTGCCATATGGAAATGTGCGAGACATTGCTGCCAGAAATCTACGAAGAGGTAGCGTTGCCTGAAAAAATCGCACAGGCGAGGGACCAGCTCCGGGAGGCAGCAGAGAAAAGGGCTAAACAGGCTCAAAAACACGGAATCGCGAAGACGTACGAGGCCGGAGAAACAGTTTGAGTGAGGCTACACCGAAGATCAGACGCAAGCAGAAGGCTCACGAAGAAAATCCACTTGGTATACGAGGGATCGTATCAAATCATACGCGAAATTCAAAGAAACGCGTACCTAATCAGCGACTTGGAGGGACAGCCGATAGGCGTATTTAACTCAAGACAAATTAAGCCTAACCCAGTGATGTTAGATTCTGTCCTCGGTAGCATTTGGTAGCATGGGTGGAGGTAATAGTGGAGGTAGTCCCGTGTGCGCTTGAGACTTCGGGCACTGTCGACTAATAGAAAGAGATGTAAGACTTTCCATCTCCTTTTCTCGCTCGGTCGAGTTGGCGTCGTAGGCTGCGTTTCGATATTCACTGCCAGTATTGAAAATCTATAGTTTACGTTATGTACTACATTATAGATTTTCAGTACTGGTAGTGAATATCGAAACGTAGCTGTTGACGATACAGCGTTCAATTAGAAATAAAGACGAATTCAATAATTCGTCTCATAGAGTAAAATGTATGCTATCTTTATATGTAGAATAAAATGAAATGACATTATGTATAGAATAAATAAATATATATAGAATAAAAATAATAAAATCTACTCTTGGCCAACATGTACGTTATAACTCAACACTATAACTCAAAAGTCAAACCTAGTAATTCGTAATATGTCTACTTCGCAAATTATTTTCTTTTTTAATATATGACACAGGATATTCCATAACTTGCGACTATAATTTTAATGATATTTTTCTGAGCAACAAATAATGGATGCATCCAGAAGCGCAACCGCTCACTGAGCGGCTAAGTAGCGATTTGACGTGATTGGTTAGATCTAACGGTAAGAACCAATCGGTAGCCTCTAATAAGCTACCAATGGGTAGCTTCCAATAGACTACCGATAGGGTAGCCATTTTGTTTTTCGTCCTTGAATTAGTCCCGCACGTGTTCGGACGTATTTTGTAATAAAAGAAGAATTTTCGAATGTTGCTGAGGCAATCAATCGCTTTTACTCTCCCACATACAAACTTTGTTTTATCTATTAATCTATGTTATAGATCGTATCAGCTCTGTACTCTCCAAGAGCTGGGAATCAATTTATTTACCTGAACCTGAACCTAACTTAAGCGTCCGCTATCACTCTCACTTCATCCGTAATTTCGCATTATTCAACATTATTTATACGCATATACACGCAAGTAGAGAGGATTTAGAGTCATTAAACTGTGGAAGTACGGGGAAGTACGAACTACGAGGTCCTGATCTCTATTTGCCACATACATACACCCACATATCTATCCTCACTATGGAATCGTACGATGAAATGCCCAAAAAGTCTAAGCGAAGCTTTGTAGAAGTTTGGCTTAATGATGAGCGTTATAAACAATGGATACGTAAAGTATCCAATGTTTATTTTTGTATTGTGTGCAATAAAAACTTTTCATGTAATGCAGCACATGTTTCCAGACATGCGGATTCTGCATGTCATCGAAATAATTTAAAGAATAATGTGTCTGTATTAAATAGTATCAGATACTGTAACAGATACAGATGTGTCTGTATCAGATACTGTAACAAATACAGGATATAAAATTTCGAGTAAACCATTATTTAAATATCAATGGTTAGATATAGATAATTTTAAATCATGGCTACGTAATGTTCCGCATGACAGCAGTTTATGTTTCTGTGCAGTTTGTCATAAAACTTTTGTTGCCCATTTAGGGTTTGTTCGTCGGCACGCGGAATCTAATAGTTATTTAAATCTATGCAAACAAATAGATATTGAAGCGAGCGATCCAAATGTTTTTAGTACAGAAAATGAATCTCTTTTTGTCATTTGATGAGCGTAGAAAAGCATTGGAAATACGATATACTGCTTTAATTGCGCAAAAGAATATACCTCATCAAACTGCAGAAGACATTCTAAATTTTTTTCAACATATTGACGATATCAATTTGTTGAAAAGCATGATCCTGGGTCGAAATAAATGTAACAACGTAGTTTTCAACGTGTTGTGTCCCGTAGAGACTGAAAATGTCGCTCATAATCTTCAGAGAACAAAATACTCTGTTTTTATTGATGAAACATGCGATATAGTTAATGAAAAGTGGATGACATTTTTTATTCAATACGTGGATCCTGAGACACTAGATATTTGCCCACAATTAATAAAACTAATTAATATTGACGCGAGAGATTCTAGTGCTGAAAAGTTATTCCATGCATTTCAGTCTGAAATGTGGAAGTTGCAGATTCCTTTTCAAAATATTGTTGCCCTGTCTTGCGATAATGCATCCATAATGATAGGGAAACATTCTTCCTTTAAAATTAGATTAAATGACGTTTGCAAAAATTTAATGATATTTCCATGCCCGTGTCATTCAGTCACGTTAGTCGCGCATGCAGCATGTGAGAAGATTCCTTCATTTTGTAAAGAATTTTTTAAAAAATTATACATTACATTAATAGCAGTCCAAAACATTCGGCAATTTTTGAAGAGTTTTGCGACTGCTT
The DNA here is from genome assembly GCA_928718305.1 of Tetramorium bicarinatum. NCBI lineage: Eukaryota > Metazoa > Arthropoda > Insecta > Hymenoptera > Formicidae > Tetramorium > Tetramorium bicarinatum. The sequence goes on from OV788328.1 coordinate 64,405, forward strand.
CCAAAAAAAAAAACTTTTTTTAATTTAGTGAACGCGCTGACTGTCTCGTCATATGTGTGTGGAGAGACTTTTGGAATCGTGGAATATTATTAAACATTTTCTCCAAGAAATGGTTGTGAGCGACAAAACAAAATCTGTAGAATATCTTTTCTCTTTGATGAACAAGTTGGAAACAAAAGCTTATTTTCTTTTTCTAAAACATTTTATATTTCTTTAATGCATTTAATGCATTTTTTCAATCAGAAGAAACAAGAGTCCATTTATTATAATTAAAATCGACTAACCTTTTTTCCCAAATCTGTTATAACTTTATTAAAAAAGAGTACTTTAAAGATGTAGCCACGAATATAATTTTTTCGCCCAATGTTCACAAAGATACAAATGACATTTTTGTTGGATCAGAATGTGAGAAGTATTTGAATACTTTAATGACAGAGGGCCACACCGATATTGTAAAATCAATTCGGCACAATTGCTTACAATTTTACTTCACTGCTGCGGAGGAAATTAATAAAAGATTACCCATCCGTAATCAATTTTTGAATAAATTATAAGTTTTTCAACCGCATCTCTGTTGGATGATAACAGAGAAATATCATATCAACACGTATCTTTCATGGCAAAAACTTTTCTTGGTGATTTTGGTGAAGAATCTTTAAAGAAAGAGTGGCTTACATTATCAGCAGGATTTACTGTTGACGAAAAACAGTTTTTGTCGACATTAGAATTTGACAATATGTGGAAAGAGATCTTACAGTGCCAGATGAATAATAATTACACATATCCCGCGTTAAGAGATGTTCTGAGCGCTGTTCGATCTCTTCCTAATTCAAATGCAGATCCGGAGAGAATGTTTTCTATTTTAACAGATTTAAAAAATAAAAACGTAACAAGCTTTCTTCGACCAGCGTTAATGCCACTTGTGTTATAAAATCAGCGTTGAAGGCAAGGGGCGAAACACCAATAAGCATGTCAATATCTGACAAACATTTAACTCGTATGTTATCTAAAATATTATATGCACTTATAACTAAAAAAATAAGACATTCATTAAACTTATATTCTGGAGAGGAAATAAGTGGTCCTTCGTTTTCAACACAATAATAATGTTCAAATTTTGCTCGCTTTTGTATCTATTTTTCATGCTTCATATATTATAATATTATTTGTTGCTCAGAAATGTCATTAAAATTATAGTCGCAAGTTATGGGACATCCTGTGTCATATATTAAAAAAGAAAATAATTGTCGAAGCAGACGAATTACTAGATTTGACTTTTGTCAAACGTACATGTTGGCTAAGAGTAGATTTTATTATTTTTATTCTATATATATTTATTTATTTTACATAATGTCATTTTTTTTATTCTACATATAAAGATAGCATAAGTTTTACTCTATGAGACGAATTATCGAATTCGTCTCTATTTATAATTGAACGCTGTATCGTCAATAGCTACGTTTCGATTCACTACTAGTACTGAAAACTTATAATGTAATACGTAACGTAAACTATAGATTTTCAGTACTGGCAGTGAATATCGAAACGCAGCCTACGACGCCAACTCGGCCGAGCGAGAGAAGGAGATTGAAAGTCTTATATCTCTTTCTATTAGTCGACAGTGCCCGAAGTCTCGAGCGCACACGGGACTACCCCCGCCATTACCCCCCTTTTTAATGGATGCATCCAGAAGCATAGCCGCTCACTGAGCGCTCAGTAAGCTCTCACATTTCATTGGCATATTCCTTCAGATCTAAAAATGTATATCAGACGCAAGAGCTTACTGAGCGCTCAGTGAGCGACCGTGCTTCTGGATGCACCCAATAAGAATGCTAAAGTGCTAATTTCTTAGAGATGCTTTATTCTTTATCTTACCTATTAAGTACAAGAAGGTTGATCAAAGTCTTGCGCATGTGTAGTCGCAAAGTCTATCCGAAGGACATCTACATAACTAGCGTACCTAGATGGTGTTACTTATCTCTATGACACCTACCCATGCTACCAAATGCTACCAAGGACAGAATCTAACATCACTGGCCTAACCGAGAAGCAACCCTGCGGGAGAATGAGAACGCAGCGGATCAATCCACGGCGGAGGAGGATGTCTCAGCGGAGGAGAGCGAGGCACCGAATGAGGAAAACGTCACGGAAGATAACCAGTATGAAGATCGTGAAGAAGATGACGACGTGTTGGACAGCAGAGATGAAGAAATCATAGTGGATGCTGTAAATAAAGAAGATAACTCGAAGGGAGAAGATGAAAATACTTACCCTGAGGAAGATCGATATATTATGATGATCGCGGAAGGTGACTTGTTGACGAACGACACGGAAGATCGGAGGTTGACAACATCGAATAAACAGACGGAACAGGCCGAAACACGAGAAAAATTCGTGATCCAGAAAAGCATCAAGAAGATTGCGTGGAAATATAAAAGCCTTACCGAAGAAGAGATAAAGCTGACAGAAACTGCAAGTAGGGACATCAATCCGAAGAATTCCGGAGGAAAACCTGAAACAGAAAAAAGAAACACAAATTAATAATGAAGTTACAGAAATAAACTCAATTAGGTTTAAAAGAAGGCTCAAATCGACACTTCAAGAAAGTAGGCATAACGACTTGAAGATTGCCGAATCAACACGCCAAGATACAAATGAAGGCGATACAGCGGCGTAGCAGCCAGCAAGCAAAGAAAAGAAATTAAAGTTATCTATTCGTCGGGACTCATACGAAAAATCAAACGGCGAAATGGATAGTAATACGCGAGTGACGCGAGGCTTAAGAGTGCGCGAGATCGAGAGACACGCCGACGAAAGGGAAGATAAACGAGGAGTGCGCGAGTGTAATGACAATATCGGAAAAACAGCGAAGAATGTCGAAACGACATGTCATAAAAATTTGTCAAATAATTCGATAGCACTTGCGAGCTTAGTTGAAATAAACGACAGTGCGCGAGATAAAAGGTCTAACGCGGATTGCGAGAAAAAAAGTGAGACAAGAGTTAAAAGTTTTGCGAACATACCAAACGATATATCGGAATATCGGAACGAACTTACGAGCGTGGACCATGATGGAAACGCGAGCGCGAGTGAGTTGACAGGCGAGATTACGTTGCCCAAGGTGGCGCATACCGACGCACGTAAAACAAGTTCGAGCAGCATTAATCGAACAAATAAAAGCAAAACATTAACGGCAAAAAAGAAGTGAGCGAAAAAAATAAATCCCGCGAGTAACCGCAACATGTGCGATAAAACCGGGAGCGCAGGCGTGATTGCTGTTACCGACGGCGGACCAAAAATAGTGCGTGAAGCAACCGGGTGCGTGTGTGCAAGTACGCTTATAAAGCCGAGAGGATACGTGGAAGCGTCTAGTCGAACGAGCAACGCGAGTGAGACGATAATGGTGAACATACGCGAAAGAGAGGATAACCTGATTCGAGAATGGCGCAAATACAGCGTCAGAAGGACAAAATGGTTGTTGAGAAAGAAGAGGGTCGAGAAGATCGAGGGCCTAATGCGACAACTCAAGCCACGCATAAATCCAAATGACTCAAAAGAGGATGAGCCGAATGAAGAAGATCGCGAAACTGAATTGGAAATCGCGAGAGAGGTGGCTAATATTAATCGCGAGCGGAAGCGAAAATCCTTCTAATAGAGCCAATAACTCTAACAGACAAAATTACCAAACAGTTATTAGCGGACGTAACAACGTCTGTTACAATAGAGAACCTACAAAAGGACGTAGACGAGGATAATAGGATTTATCGAATAGATATCCTTATCCAGGGAAAGCGTGTGAGCGCGATGACCAACATATACAATGCAAATGAAGCGGACAAGATAACGCCGACACAGAAGCTTATATTTCCATCCGAGAGGCTCGAAGGGCTACAGTCGAACGACGAGCTACTAACGATCGAAGCACTCGACGAGGCTACTGGAAAGATACAGAGGAAAAGGGCGGAAAACCAAGCAGTATCGTCTACATTAGCGGAAATCGAGGCCGTATTGTCTATATCAGCGGGAACGGGAACGAAAACAAGGGCAAAATGAAAGAGGCCAACCGAAAGAAAAGGAAAAACTTCGAGTAGGCAAACAACAAAAAGTTCAAAGAAAATAATGATCAAATCGTCGAAGAAATCAAGCGACGAGGAAGAAATACTAACCGACGGAAACGGCGACAAGGAAAACGAGAAGATCATAGTTTCGAACAAAGAGAGATTACTTTCGAACAAAATATCCGAAGATAATCTGGCGAGGAGGATGAAACCGATGATCCTCGCAGTACAGGCCATCAAACCGGGAACTTTGCTAATAGTTATAGCAGAAAGACGCAAGGGGAAGAAGGACAGCCCACGTAGCGGTAAAGACTTAAGTAAGACGTTCGAGATAGACATACCGGCCATTCAACCGACGAGGACGAGGCCCGGACAAGAACCAGGACAAGCCAGGATCAACGACAAGGTCTAGAACTCCGGAAAGAGGCCTGGACGTACTAAAAGACAAGGGCCAGCACCAGGTCAAAGGAGGCAGTCCGAGAAACACCGAGGAGCCAATCGTCGAAACGCCCGAATGCGAGTAGGACTAAGAGAATGAAAAGTAAATAAAGTTCCCTAAGTTTATGAATAATAAAGATATATATATATATATACATGGTGGGCCATTTTAATCTATGCAGTTAAAATTCTCTGCACCGAAGACAGATACCGAAAAATGGTTCAGACAAAAGTTGTTGGGGATGAAGGGGGTCACACAATGGTACTAGTGAATTTGACCTTCAAGGTCATTTTCAAGGTCATATGAGAGTTATGATGACATTTTTAAATGGGAACCCCTATTTTTATCCCGGATTTGAAAAGAGCGGGAAATTTTACGTATAAAATGGTTATTTTGTAAAGGTCATTTCAAGGTCACTGAAGGTCAAATATGCGAAAATAGTTGAAATTGTATCCGTTGACATTGCAAGCATTTAAAAAAGGTTCAGATCACTTTCAGAGATGCAATGGTCTACCGAGCATGAACGACTTTGAAGGTACTACCGTTATCAAGGTCGTTGAAAGGTCAAAATCTCAAAAATTACTCAATTTTTTATAATTTTTGTAAGTTTTGGGCACAGTAAGTAAGTTTGTAAGTTTATCACAGTGCCACTCTATTGTTATTGTTATCATGTGCGATTATAACTTTAGCCACGAAAAAAATGTTCAAAGTTGCCTCCAGTTGCATTAAGGCATAAAGTTAAACGCATTTGGAATTGTACAATAAAGTGCTTTAAAACGTAATAGTACAATAAAATGACAACCGACCCTCTTGCGGAGTCTCGCATACGTAGAAATATTCTTCGCATTCGTATGCGACTACCGCGTACAATGCTCTACATACGTTTATTGCAGGTTATAGCTTGAATAGAGTACGTAATATGGGCACTGTATTCTACTAGTACGTTTTAAGGCAATTTATTATATTCTTTTAGTCGTGTACGATAAAGCGCTACTTAGTGTAGGAAAGTCGCGCACGATAAAACGCGGAAATCGTACTACGTTACATAAAATACATAATAATAATAGTATCAATAACAACAATACTTTCGACACACGGCTAGGTCTTATTAGTATTATTATTATTATTCTACGACTCTTCCGCGTATAATAATAACATTATAGTGCTTAACGCATTTTCCCGCTTCCTGGATCAAAATAACTCATGATGAAAGTATCATAGGGACGTAATACATTTAATAAGGCCTTTCAGAAAACAGCTAGTATGAAGAACAGACAATCATTAATTGTTTAAAGAGCCACTACAGTCGTGGCCAGTCCAATTGGTTGCAGAAGCAACAAATATTGCTGATCTAAAATTGGCATTTACATTTCGTTGCGAGTACTGAATTAATCCTTACTCAATTATTCGCTGGAATACCTACCTGTTTCTATCAGTGTGTACATTAAAAGTACGTGTGATTAGTTATTCGATATTTCTCTTTTTTAGAGGTCGGTTTAATTTTGATTAACATTTCATTACTTCAGTGGCGCATTAAAATTAAACAGTCTTAAAAATGTCTGATTATACTCCCACTGAAATTGTTGACATGATAATGGTTTTAGGAGTATGCGATAACAATTATCGTGCTGCAGCAAGGCTTTATGCTGAACGATATCCAGACAGAAGACACCCTACAGATATAACAATACGTAGTTTAAGTGGAAGAGCTCGTGATGGGCATTTTACTCGCCAGCGCAGATGCCACGAGTACAACGAAAATGACCCTCGCGTTGTAACTATTCTTGCAGCTATACATCTTGACCCTCATATCAGTAGTCGTCAGGTTGAAACAGAAATTGGTATACCAAGAAGAACATTTTTAAGAATCTTAAAAGTTCTTAAATATCATGCGTATCACATAACGTTAGTGCAAGAATTAAAGGAACGTCATATTCAACAGCGAATTGAATTTTGCCAATGGGCTTTGCAGACAGTAGAGAATAGTCCAGAATTTTTTAGATTTGTTCTTTTTTCAGATGAAGCTAAATTTTGTAGTGATGGACAACTGAATAAGCACAATTGCCATTTCTGGTCAAATGAGAATCCTCACTGGCATCGATCTGTAGACCATCAAAATCGCTGGAGTCTTATGGTGTGGTGTGGAATTATAAATGGATATTTAGTCGGTCCTTATTTTTTTGAAGAAAATGTCAATACACTAACCTACTTGGAGTTGATAAGAGATCAGTTGCCAGACTTATTGGATAATGTAGATTTGGATACAAGACAAAGAATGTGGCTTCAGCAGGATGGTGCAGCACCACATTTCGCAAGAACCGTACGGGAGTTTTTAAATGAAAGGTTTCATGAAAGATGGATCGGACGAGGTCTCATGAACTGGCCTCCATGCTCACCTGATCTCACATCCCCTGATTTTTATTTGTGGGGTTATTTAAAGAATGTTGTTTATCAACAACGACCCACAACTCGAGATGATATGCAAGACCGCATTCGTCAAGCGTGCGCAGCAATTCCCAGACAGACTTTGCTAAACACCGTTCGACATTTCCAAATGCGATTAACTTTATGCCTTAATGCAAATGGAGGCAACTTTGAACATTTGCTTCGTGGCTAAAGATATAATCGTAATAACATAATAACACTAGTGAGAGGCAAGGGGACTCACTCTGATAATCAAGCACCCCGAATAGTGAGAGGCAAGGGGACTCACTCTGATAATCAAGCACCCCGAATAGTGAGAGGCAAGGGGACTCACTCTGATAATCAAGCACCCCGAATAGTGAGAGGCAAGGGGACTCACTTTGATAATCAAGCACCCCGAAGGGAACATAATCCTATTACGTCCACGTCGTTGTTCCTGGATAGTGCTAAACATAGGAAACTTATGACCCTGGAAAAAATGAGGATCATTATTGGGTGGTCGGTTTTATCGAGCTTTAAATGTCTATTCAACTTCCGTAATTCAGAGTAAAAAGTTCATGTCCAAAATTTACAAAAATTATAAAAAATTGAGTAATTTTTGAGATTTTGACCTTTCAACGACCTTGATAACGGTAGTACCTCCAAAGTCGTTCATGCTCGGTAGACCATTGCATCTCTGAAAGTGATCTGAACCTTTTTTAAATGCTTGCAATGTCAACGGATCATTTAAATGCTTGCAATGTCAACAATTTCAACTATTTTCGCATATTTGACCTTCAGTGACCTTGAAATGACCTTTACAAAATAACCATTTTATACGTAAAATTTCCCGCTCTTTTCAAATCCGGGATAAAAAATAGGGGTTCCCATTTAAAAATGTCATCATAACTCCCATATGACCTTGAAAATGACCTTGAAGGTCAAATTCACTAGTACCATTGTGTGACCCCCTTCATCCCCAACAACTTTTGTCTGAACCATTTTTCGGTATCTGTCTTCGGTGCAGAGAATTTTAACTGCATAGATTAAAATGGCCCACCATGTATATATATGCATTTATGGTAATATGCATGAGAACCTTGAATGCAATAAGGCTTATAATAGTCAGAATAGAATTAAGTTAAGTCCATTAGGGACAAAGATAGGCATTAGGCCTAACGAGAAAAATCAATATTAATGTTTATTTAATATACCTAGTAAAGTAAAAAGGTGTAACAATCTATTAATTTTCTATTAAAGCCTATAAAAGTTAACATTAGGCCTAAAGAAAAGACTTAAGAAAAATTATATTTTCTAAGTTTATAAGCATTAGGCTTAGTATAGACATAAGGAGAGGGTTCCGATAGCGCACGGTGCGATAGCACACATCCCGGTAGCACACATAAAATTTAACTCATTTCCCGATAGCTCACATCCCGATAGCACACGTCCCGATATCGCACAAGATAAAAAACACATTTTCCCGATAGCGCACAAAGAAAGAAACATGTTATCCCGATAGCACACATTCCCGAATACCCTTTATCCCGATAGCGCACATCCCGATAGCGCACGCCCCGATAGTACACGTCCCGATAGCGCACATCCCGATAGGGACTGAGCCAGGCGACCCCCGTTAACCGGGGTGTCCAGGTCGCGAAGATCACGACACAGAGGTGCGCCACGAGAACCAACAGGTTCGGCGACACCAAGGCTCGCGTAGGGACTGTTCCAGGCCACCCCCATCAACCGGGGTGTCCAGGTCGCGAAAATCGCGACGTAGGGATCCGCGTAGGGAAAACGCGCAAAATTTAAGTTGTTAACCTATGTGGAAGTAGTGAGGTTGGATAATACGCTTGGGCGGGATGCAGGGGGAGGGCGAAGCCCTCCCCCTGCAACCCCGCGGAAAAATTATAACATAACTAGAGAGTCCCACATTCAACAACGTGGAAATGAACAGCGTGGACTTAGTTTTGTATGAAAAACAGAAGAAAATTAAGTGCGGTGTCGAATCGTGCGGTTGACGGGGATCGCCTGGCATGGTCCCTACGCGTGTCCCGGTGCCGCAGAACCCGATGGTTCTCGTGGCGCACCTCTATGTCGCGATCTTTGCGACCTGGACACACCGGTTAACGGGAATCGCCTGGTACTGTCCCTACGCGTACCCCGGTGCCGCCGAACCCGTTTGTTCTCGTGGCGGATCTCTACGACGCGATCTTTGCGACCTGGACACCCCGGTTAACGGGAATAGCCTGGTACGGTGCCTACGCGTGCCCCGGTGCCGCCGAACCCGTTTGTTCTCGTGGCGGATCTCTACGTCGCGATCTTTGCGACCTGGACATCCCGGTTGACGGGAATCGCCTAGCATGATCCCTACGCGTGCCCCGGTGCTGCCGAGCCCGTTGGTTCTCGTGGCGGATCCCTATGTCTCGATCTTTGCGACCTGGACACCCCGGTTAACGGGGGTCGCCTGGCTCAGTCCCTATCGGGATGTGCGCTATCGGGACGTGCGCTATCGGGACGTGCGCTATAGGGATGTGCGCTATCGGGATAAAGGGTATTCGGGGATGTGTGCTATCGGGATAACATGTTTCTTTCTTTGTGCGCTATCGGGAAAATGTGTTTTTTATCTTGTGCGATATCGGGACGTGTGCTATCGGGATGTGAGCTATCGGGAAATGAGTTAAATTTTATGTGTGCTACTGGGATGTGTGCTATCGCACCGTGCGCTATCGGGACCCTCCCGGCGAGTCGAGCACATCTGTCGAAGCTTCAGCGTTGGGACAACGTCTCGAATAGACGTTACGACGCCACGTTAGGAACAATGTGCTCGCGGTCCTTATTTTAGGTCGGAGAATTTAATCTCTTTTACCTAGGAATAGGACCATGTACGATTTTTAATAATAGAACGAGAATATATAAGAGAAGAACGAAGTCAAGGGGAGTCATATGAGATACATGAAATAAGAATTAATTTGTTTAAACAATATTAACATTATTTATTTTGAAAAAAATATGCATGTTAAAATCGTAACATCAATCAGAATATATGGATTAAAATTAAACGTCGGTTAACATTCTAGATTTTTACAATATAATCTAATATATTTTAGTAAGTGTGTGTGTATGTGTGTGTGAGTGGAAAAAGGAAAGGAAACGTTCATGGTAATGGTAACTCCTGACGAGACGCCGAAGGTTATAAAAATGAGAAACGGGAGTCAAAAAGCGATTGGAATTGTGGATAAGTAAACGGGGATTATCTCAGAAATGAGATTGGTCGCGAATGAAAACTTATTTGAAGAGCGCGAGACGCGGCACGAAAAAAAGTAAAAAGAGAAAAATGACAAAGGCTTACTGGGGTCGAATTGACTGACAAGGGGAAGTCGCGGTGATGCCCCCGCCGATTTTGATGCACTTTGGTATGGTGAATGTACATTAAAAAAAAGTTGTTCCGAGTTCGAGATTTTCGTCCAATGCGCCTTGTAAAAAAAGTTTTTTTTATAACAGTCGGTAATATTGTTTATGTAGCATGAAGAAAGGCCCGCTATCGACCAGTGCCGTATAGCGTAGTAAGAAAGCGCGAGAGTAGTAATAGTGACGGGGGCCCAGTCAGGTTCAAAACCTGACAATATTAATTTTTTTATATATATTTTAATATTTTTTAATAATCTGAATAAAGTACAGGACAGTAACGAACAATTGAGGGTGCTTTAAATAAAAATATATTTATATAATCTACTATAATACAACGATAAGGCAATATATGTTTCGGACTACACGCAGTCTTCTATAATAAATTAAAAGAAATAAAACGCAAAAGAGTATAATACACTGGCGATCAAAATTAACGCATAGGTAATTCCATGCCAAAATTTCGCATGACTTCGCATGAAATAAGCGTAATTCCGTCAAAAATGGTCGTATCCTAATAAATTTTTTTTTGTTTTGAAGCTTAAAGTCTCTACTTTAAAAAGCAATTAAGACATTTTGACTTTATCTTTCTCCCTTTGAACCATCTCTTCATAAGTAAGGACGTATTTTATTTCTCAAAATTTGCATAGTTTGACTCACTCCACGTGCTCGAATAAATTTTTTTCGCAAATGTTATTACAACTATCAAAAAATTTGGACTTTTCCGCGTAAATTAAAAAAAATTGAATGTCGTACGATTTTTTTTCACGGAGTTATGGCGTTTTAAAGTTTCAGTAACATTTTTGTGCAATTACCACCGGCAGCATTATCATTACCTGATGCGCAACAAAAGGTGGAGTGCGTCAAACTATGCAAATTTTGGGAAATAAAACACGTCCTTACTTATGAAGAGATGCCTCGAAGGAAGAAAGATAAAGCCAAAATGTCTTAATTGCTTTTTAAAGTAGAGACTTTAAGCTTCAAAACAAAAAAAAAAATTTTAAGATATGACCACTTTTGACGGAGTTACGCTTATTTGAAATCATGCGAAATTTTGGCATGGAATTACCTATGCGTTAATTTTGATCGCCAGTAATTTAAAGAAATAATTATAAAACGTTTATTTAATGTTTACTTAATAGTTATAATACATTAATTCTTAATATAAAATACAAATGTAAGAAAAATATTTAGGTAACGTTTATTTAATGTTTTATACAATATAATATTGATTTTACTTTAATAAATCATTTTAAATAATTTTTGAAAAAACTTTTCAGTTCACGCCGCTAGGAGTCGCAAGAGTTATTCGTTTTCTCGTAAGTAAAGTCCGTTTCGGAAAGTATATAAATAAGCTTAAAATTTATCCTGTAACTAATCAAAACACAACGCTTCTTCGCGTATGTGCGTTGAATATAACCTCAATAAGGCATCTAATTTATGTGGAAATAGATGCTCTTGATTTAAATATATGTATAATGTATGAATTATTTGTATTAAAAAAAATTTTTGTAATATAGATTCCTTAAAAAAATTTTTGTAATATAGATTCCTTAAAAAAAAAACATTTTCCTAACATTAGAACAGAACTTTAAAAATCATTTTTCTAAATATTATACAGATGTTTATTAAATATTACAAAGATATTTTTCTAAATGTAAAAAAAAATGTTTTTTTAATGAAAAAAGGGAACTTATCTCATTATTTTTAACGTTTTTAAGAATTTAAATATTTTTCAAAATGTTTTTAAATATTGTTTTGCTGATTGGGAAATGATCCTGAAAATGAACAAAAAAATATCCTTACTGTATCCTGTGGAAGTCCTTAGGATGTTCCACAGGAACTCCCAGGATTATCCAGAGAACAGTATACGGCGCTCATTTCTCCTTCCTGAGAACGTCCTAAGAATATCCGAAGACTAAAAGAAGATATCCTGAGAATATCCTATATAAATGTCCTGGATGTCCTTTGGATGTCCTAAGGATATCATTGTGCTGTTTGGGAAATGCTGTATATAATGTTACGTGAAAATTGTACAATGCTGAGGCAACGTTTTTCAGAGTATGTTGATATTACTGATACATCTTCATGTAAAAAGTTTGCTATCAGACTTTTCAAATGTTTACGAAACGTTTTTTCCAACACCGTAAGACAAGTGTTTTCTCTCTTTTTAGCAAACGCCCTTGTAATACGATAAATTGTAGGGCGTTCCCACAATGGCTTGGGAACGTCTAATAAATGTTTATGGACGAATTTTTAATGTAAATGTGCCGGCAAGCGTAGTACAAAGCGCCGCCGCTAGATGGCGAATCTTTCTCGCATGTGAAAATCATTCACGGTCCCTATAAAAAAGGGACTCCCAGCATAGTTCTTAGACTTTTCTGCAACTCAGTGCTGTTAGCCGTAACCACTGTTTGTAACTTTTTACAGCAAACGGATTCCTGAGTCTTCCTATCTAAGAGCCTGTACATACATACACTATATAAATTGCTCCTACCTGACGGAAATTACAATTCCCATAATGACAATGAGTGTTCAGGGGCCTGAATTTCACGCAATATTACGAAAATACTACGTAAATATTACAATAAATCTGCAGTAAACGTTCTTTACACCATTTCCAATGACAAGAATAAACGTCTGTTAAACGCTTAATAAAGAATCTATAAACGCTTTAAAAAACTCGCAACATGTATATGTCATGTAAACGCTATGCAAACTCTCATAAATGCTGCATACAAACGCTTTTCAAACGCTGCAGTGTTTCAATTTCCGCTATACAAACTGTTTATTGACTGTTTCTAAACTCTTAACGAATTCTCAAAAACGCTCAAGAAACCGCTCAAAAAACATTCATGAAACTTCTTATTTCCGCCAGGGTAGACGTCAATGTTAATGCGTTGTCACCTTCCACGTACTACTTGTACTCGTGCGCACCGCCGCGCGCAAACGAGTGTAGACAATGTTTACATATTTTTATTTCATATTGCACATATGATGTTGTAGTGCAAGGTTCAAAGTTTAATATGAGGCTAATTTGAAGTCCCTAGCACATCAGGTAACAGAAAAAATTTTTTGAAAACCACAAAAAACATGATTTTTGAGGGTTTTAACTCCATTTTTTGCAAAATCCTGACGTGCTAGGCAGTTTTTGAGCCCAAATTCGTGTTTAGCAGACAAAAATACGTCGAAAATCACTGTCAAGTCAAAAATAAAAAACATGACCCAAGTTTTGCAGGCCTGTGTTATCAAATTGGCTTTACAGAATACAAAATCCTTTTGCAGGATTAACCTATTAACGCTCAAAAATTTTAATAAACGTCGAATAATACGTCGAAAAATACGTTGAAAATTTTAATAAACTTTTGATTCTCATTCTCATATATAAAAAGGAGAGGAATTCATTGCTACATACCGTTTCCTAAGTAAATCGGGTACGCCCTTTTCGATTCCGTTGTAAAAAATTGTCTTATCTCAACCAGAAAAAAGATATGGCGAATATTTCTAAAAAAACACGATAAAATCGATGGTTGATTTTTTTTAAAGAATTTTTCCGACACGAAGCAGTACGCGAATTCAAATACCCAGTCAACTAAGAGTGCAGAAAATAGTTGTACTTTTAAAGTGTATTTTTTTCATTTTGATATAATGACACGGCGATTTCAAAATAGTGGTCAAAACCAGGAAAAATTTGAAAAATCGTGATTTACTCAATATATTGATTCAATTCGAATAATTATCACTTCTGCAACCATCTGCAACAATATGTTGGTCATTTTCGATCACAAACGAATACAGATTAATGATTTAAAAATTGCGGATTCAAATGGACCAGAAAAGCGATCTGATTTAAAGAAATATACGGATTTTTCTATATTTTCGTTCAATTTTTTGATTCTCTTGCGTGATCAGACTCTTCTGAGCCAAGTAAATAATTTATATTTTTTTATTTCTATCACACAGCTATTCAACAAACGAATTTTCTAGGCAAAGAAAAATAAATTTTTTGTACAATATACAATAAATAAAATATAATACGTAATACACACTTATTTTGTGTAATTATATATTATTTAAAAAAGTTGTATTGAAAAAAAATTAAGAAAAAATTATTCGTCGAAATTCGAATCCGCAATTCAACCTCAAAGTTATGAGTCTGGCGCGCTGCCGCAGCGCTACGGACGCTTCAATAAAATGATCTATTGCACTAGCTTATATATGAGTTGAGATTTTTCAATCTCGATTTTCTCGCGAATTCTTGAGAAGTGCGTCCTATTCTTTTACCCTATAATGTTTGACCTGAATACCTATCGATACAATGAGTTTCATTGAAATCGATTGGTATTACGTCGTAGTGTCCCCTTGTTAGCTTGTTTGAATTTATCCGCGGTAACTGTACGAGGATTTGATACGTGATTCGAACAATGCAACGGATTCCAGTTTGTAAATTTGATCCTTCTCTGAGTGTTCTTAATAAATCGATGGAAGTAAGCTGTTACTCGCACTAATTTCGGCCACCAGGAAAATCGCGTTGCGAGATCCCAAGATTCATACACCGGTGCAATTAGCGTGACTGTTGATTTGACTTCTAAGTTATTTTCATTTGCGAAAGGCGTTCGTAGTTTTGGCCATTCACCAGAGTCGAGATTGAGCCATGGAGGACCGTGCCACCACAAATCATGTGAGGCTAATTCTGCGATAAGCAGACCTCGTGACGCACAATCCGCTGGATTGTCGTCGGATCGAACGTAATGTCAGTTCGCATTCGGCAATCTCGGTTGAACGTCGGTTACTCTGTGGGATACAAATGTTTTTCGAGGGGAATGTTTACTCAGCCATGCGAGTGTAACGGTTGAGTCTGTCCAACAGTGTATTGGAATACTGCTTAAGATGAGAGCTTTAATTACAAATTCAATTAATCACACAAACAGTAATACTGCTGCTGATAACTCAAGGCGTGGATCACTGGTTTAATAGGGCTACTTTAGATTTTCTTGTTAATAACGTAATTGCGGTTGCTTCGGTAAACTCTTAAGTAGACTACTGCAGCATAGGCTACTGTGAACGCATCAGAAAATCCATGTATCTCTACATAAGACGCGTCAGAATCATGTCCAACGAGGGAGCTCGATTTCGTTCAACAGTGGAAGTGAGCGGTGAATGTCTCTCCATCGCTCTAAAGTACTATCAGGGATAACTTCATCCCAATTCAATTTAAGGCGCCACAATCGTTGCATAATTACTTTGGCAATAATGATTACCGGAGTGGCCCAGTCGAGGGGGTCGAATAGTTTCAATATTGTGGAAAGAATGGTGCGCTTGGTATTGGGAAGTTTATCTGGCAGCTCGACTTGAAACTGAAAAGCATCGCGAGCAGAATTCCATGTAATGCCTAGTATTCTCAAATCGTCGATCTCAAGGGTTTTAGCGCACGCTAATCCATGATTTTCTGGCTAAATGTTTGCTAACAGTTCTGGCCGACTGTTGGCCCATTTTCGAAGATTGAAGCTGCCTTTCTGTAAAAGGGCACAGACTTGACTTTGAGTTTGGAGGAGAAGGGGAATGTCCTCGGCGCCGAAAGGACATCGTCCATGTAAATGTTATTTTTTAGAACAGGAGAAGCTAACAGAAAGGAGGCGCCTTTATCTTCATTGAATTCCTGAAAAACTCGAAGAGCTAGGAAAGGTGCAGAAGGTGCGTAGGTAACCGTAGGTAATAACTGTAAACAACTGATATTCCAGTATTTTCGAATTGTCATCCATTCACAATATTCTGTGATAATTCTGATCGCGCGAGTCGACTAGAATTTGACGGTACATTTTGTTATATCCGTGGCGTAAACATATTTAAATATTGCCGTCATCGCAGTATTACCGCTGGCAGATCTGTCAGTAATTTCGATATAACAAGGAGATGACTATTTAACGACGTACCATTAGTGGTTTTACTTGATACATCGGAGACTACTCTTAAGCGAGTAGTTGAATTGATCGACCGAATTACCGGATGATGTGATATGTATATCGTTTGTGAATTAGACGAGTCACGAGGTACTCTCTTCATGTGATTCTGCTGCTCATAGTTGGAGAGGAATTCCGAATATTCTCGCTTTTTATCTGGCTAACTATCGAGTTTACAAACTAAAGACATGAGTCGACGTTCAGCTATCATTCGAGATTCGCCTATATTAATCGGTGGATTTTCTCTAAAGGGAAGACGTACGATATATCTACCATCCGCCGCTCTGGAATCAGTTGCGAGGAAGTCATCCTTACATTTTTTATCGTCTGGAGATAGGTGCTCTTGCGGAGGATCTCTTCACACTTCCAAAATTTATGTAATTCTTCCTCGAGAGAACAATAGTGGGCAACAACATGATTAGTGATAACTTCATTGACAATAACAGGAGCAAAGTTCACAACAGGAGCATTTACGATAGGAGCATTCATGACATGAGCGTTTACTGCATGATCTTGTAACAAGTGACAACTAGGGGTAGAGGTAACTCCTGAGAGAACCCAACCAAAATGAGATTGGATCGCGCTTGGCTGGCTCGTTGGTCCATTCCCAGTGAGAAATGATTGGTCAAATCGATGTCGAATTGATATCGATTCGATGTATTTTGTATCGAAAAGGTATCGATTCGATGTCTTTTCGATTGTCATTTCTCGCTAGGTTATGGATTAACTAAGATTCTATTGTAAAGGTCGACTCCAATAATAAGATTGATCGGTATTGATCCTATTGGATCCTCATCGGCAAGTTTCAAATTCGAGAGGTCTCTTCAATCGATTATCGTCAGAGAACTTCTGGGAACGTATTTAGTTAACGATTGCGATATGTGCGATTAGTATATATGTAACGATTAATATATATGTAGTCGTAGTAAACGTTGGTTTCGGACTATCACGCGGAGTGATGGAGATTAAGGCTGCTGTTCGGCAGGTTTTGGCGTCAACGCAACTAATACCCGAGGTTGACGTGTGAGTTCTTATTCGATTCAAATGCAAAATTTGTGCGGATCTTTCGGTTATAAAGGTCAATTCTGACCCTCCATGAAGCAAGGCTCTGACGGTTAATGCGCGTCCCGACGGAGAATGCACGGTGACTTTCGTGGTTGATAACACTACGGGAGTCGGTGTAGTTTCCAGCGAGATAGTTGACAACGCGGCGACGTTCGCTTCTT
Source organism: Tetramorium bicarinatum (assembly GCA_928718305.1). Lineage (NCBI taxonomy): Eukaryota > Metazoa > Arthropoda > Insecta > Hymenoptera > Formicidae > Tetramorium > Tetramorium bicarinatum. The sequence continues at coordinate 81,902 of OV788328.1, forward strand.
CGGTGGATTGTTCCTGCAACGCTGACGCAACAGAACTGCTGCTATCTTGCGACGAAGAGGGCGAGTCGATGTGAAGTCACTGTATGTTATTGTATGATGTCTTTGCCGACACTTGTGACACGTGAACCTACTTTTACATTCCTGAGATGAATGATTTTTATTTAAGCAATTAAAACATTGTTTAAATTGTTTCACAACTTCGTGTCGTTGACTCGGACTCTTCGCGGCAAACTGTGGACACCAATACAGATAATGATTCTGACTGCATAATGAACATGTCACATTCGGATTAGTGGTGCTGATGCATTTGTCATTTTCGCATTTCGCGGGGATTTATTCGAATCTTGAGGATGCAAATCCTCTAGCGCGAGTGCACGCGATGATAGAAAACGGTTGAGTTCATCGTAGGTTCGAGGCTTATTATTATCTCCAATTTTTAGCTTCCAAGCTCGGCGCGTTGCGGGTTCAAGTTTTTGCGATATGAAATGAATAAGCATATCGCTCATGATATCGTCTGAAGAGCGAGCGAGACGTTGCAAGGCCGAAATTGATTGTGCTGCTTTGTCGCGCAACGCGTGGAGTTCGGAGGCGGATTCGCAAGTCATTTTTGGGAGATTGTCTAACGCAGCTACGTGAACTTCAATTAGACGTCGCTTATTTTTAAAACGTTTGGTTAATGTTTTCCATACGATCAGAAAATTGTCTGCGGTTACTTTAATTCTGTCAAGCACATTACGAGCGGTTCCGGTTAAACTTGTGACTAAGTAGTGCATACGGTTAAAATTTGATAGTTCTTTATTTTCAATTATTAAAGATTGAAATCTATCGCGGAAATTCTCCCATTCATCCGCATTATCGGAAAACGGAGATAATTTAATCGGAGGGAGATGTCTTAATGAAAACGACGAGGACGATTCGGTTTGCGTAAATGTTGAATCGAGTGATCGGTTTTGATCGGCTCCAATTCTTCCATCGCTCATTCATGTAATCGCTCATTCATGTAATCCAATGCTGTCTGGTAAAGATCCTCGTTCTTCCCATATTCGTCTTCTGTGAAGTAGATCGTCTCCTTCCTCTTGGCTTCAGAATAGGCTTGACGAATGAGTGTATGATTCTGCTTGCACTGAGACCAAGTGTTTTGTAGAGCCGCTATTCTCGAGCGAATTTTGGCGGCGGTGAGATTGCTGCTACCGAGCTTTTTAAAGTTTTCGAGAGCTCGAGCGATTGAATAAAATTCAGTTTGTTGTTTTGCGAGAATGTCCTGCATTTTGATGCTTCTCACTATTTGCTGTCAAATTTTCACCATGTACTTTGTTGCTAAATGAGTATGTCCACTTTCACTGTTTGGTGCGATCGATTTCACTTGTCAGTCTGATCAACTGATGTTAGCACTCCGGTTCGTTTGTTTCGATTCCGTCACGACCTCCAATTCGGCTCGAAGGACCAGCAATTTGTTCACGCGACGATCGCGCGACCCAGTTTGTAAGACCGGCGTTTGCTTGTACGCGACCGCGTGTTGGCGAGCGTGTGAGGGTGATTCGCGCTCCGATTGGTGCGCTGAAGGGATCGGGATTTAAGACAGTTCCAGATCGAATGATCAGAGTATGCAAACACGTGATAGACTCAGCACAATGAATCTTTATTTCGAACACAGCACGTATCACAGTTTAATAACTTCACACGTATACAAATCAGACCAGCAACCTTTTGTTGCGCGCATCAGGTAATAGTAATGCTGCCGATAATTGCACAAAAATGTATGGGTAACTTCAAAACGTCATAACTCCGTGAAAAAAAATCGTATGACATTCAATTTTTTTTAATTTACGCGGAAAAGTCCAAATTTTTCGATAGTTGTAATAACATTTGCGAAAAAAATTTATTCAAGCACGTGGAGTGCATCAAACTATGCAAATTTTTGGAAATAAAACACGTCCTTACTTATGAAGAGATGCCTCGAAGGGAGAAAGATAAAGTCAAAAGGTCAGCTTTTTAAAGTAGAGACTTTAAGCTTCAAAACAAAAAAAAATTTTTTAAGATACGACCACTTTTGACGGAGTTACGCTTACTTGAAATCATGCGAAATTTTGGCATGGAATTACCTATGCGTTAATTTTGATCGCCAGTGTAGTATATACGGTGAGTATACATATATTATATATAAACATATTGATTAATTTATGTATAATTTGCAAAAAGGTTACATAAGTAGAATAGAAATATGATTGTTCATCGTTTTGCTCTGTAATTTAACAATTTTTAGGATGATAACAATCGAAAAAACAGGTGAAACATCCCCAATAGCAAAATGATAACAGTGTGTCAGCAGATAGGCAACAGATTTAACCAAACTATTACAGCAGACTGACATCAACTGCATCGACATTAAGCTTATGTTCTGCCGGCAGAATCTGCTAACATAATCAGATAGCAGATTGGCGGCAGAAATCGAGCAGGGTCTGCTGACATAACCTGTCGACAGATTGACAGCAGAAATTGAGCAGGATCTGCTGACATAATCAGTGGACAGATTGACGGCAGAAATCGAGCAGGATCTGCTGACATAGAATTCATTGCTAGTACTAAAAACTAGTGCACGTAACATATACTATAGATTTTCAGCGCTGGTAGTAAATTTTAGAACACAGCCTGAATTATATAATAAGAATATCTATTTCCACATGAAATAGATACTATATTCAGGTTACACTCAAAGAACACGTACATACATACGAAAAAGTCATGTTTTGATCAATTGAAAGATATACATTATAAGCTTCTTTATATAATCCACCAAACGAACTTTACTTACGCGAAAACGTATAATCCTTACGACTACTAGCGGCGTGAGCGCGACTTATGCGAATTTGCGAATATACAACTTAAGGGGATGCTGGATACCGATGTTACAGGTTCCATAACAATTCTCCGAATTGGCTTTACAGATTTGAAAATTTTTTACAGAGTTTAATTAGGGACATAAATAAACTGCGGGACATAAATAAACAAAGAATTAAAGACGAAGAATAATAAATAAACTAAATACTTGTATTTAATATTGCACTTTTTGCATTTAGAGCTGTCACTTCATAGAAACATTCGCTTATATACAAGTTATATAGCTTATACGTATAAATCAAAGGGATCAAAACATTTGTATTAGAATAAAGAACAACACCAAATCATTGAAGCTAAGATCAAAAGCCTAACAAAGGAGATTTTTTATATAACTGGTTTTATTCATGCATGCACGCGTAGTACAGATGCAGAATGGTAAATAGAGCCGTGACCATGTAAGAAAATAGTTGCGGTTTTCCCGAAGAGATGGCTTTGCTGTGTATCGATATGATACTTCCTTGTGTTAGTAATTCAGCACAAGGAAGATTTACATATACACATTACTACACACAACCCGAGTGCGTGAGGATACGCGCGCAGTTAAAACGCGCGAACGTAAACGGAAGTCGGTCGAACTGTCAAAGCGCGGGAATCACGAATTTCTGTTCACTCCGTGTATTTTGGAACATAATCGTGTACCCGTACCGTGTCTCACGATAAACGACAAGTGAGACAGAGAATATCGTGATAGTTAGTGATAATCGTAATGGTTAGACAAGGGCAGCCCCGAGCGCGCCGGCCACCACGCGAGGAAGCAGCAGTGCCAGTAGAACAAGATTATGCAGTCGAGCAGCGTGGAGGACCGGCTGCCGATGAACAGGTCGGACCAAGAGTCGACGTGGCGCAGCCGCAACGACTTGGACTCGAGCGAGGGCTTGTTCTCGAGGAACTCCGAGTCCGAGAGCCGGTCCTCGATACCGCATTCCAGTTCGGTCAGCGTTGAGCGGTTCTCCATGCAAGCCAACTGCGACTCGTCGGAAATCTCGCGCGTCAACTCCACGTCGAACGAGCGCTTCCACTCGGACTTCTCGATCACGATGGCGAACCTCAATAATTAGAATCTTGAAATAACATAATTTCAAAGATTCTCAGTCTCGAGACTTTTTAATGGTATGTACAATCAAAATTAGAAGCGTCTACTGACGGTACCGAGTATATAAAATTGATACATGTATATAAAACTTGACGGTACTGAGTATATAAAATTGATATATGTATATAAAACTGTATGATTATATATTACATATAAAAATCAGATGCGTCTATTTTGATGGTACTGAGTATATAAAATTAAAATACAAAACTGCATAATTATATATTATATACATAAATCAGAGACGTCTGTGATACGGTACTGATTATAATAAAAATTAGAAATATACGAGATGTATTATATATAAATCGATAATAGCACCCCACTTCGAGTATGTTGCACAATACTCGAAGTGGGGTGCTATTATCGATTTATATATAATACATCTCGTGTATGCCGATATGTAATTTCCTATCCTATTTAAAAAACCCGTTTTCTTTCCAATTTTCTTTAGCATATAATCACAATGGTCCTTAAATCTAAGTTTATCGTCAATGATTATACCTAAGTACTTTATCTTTACACGTTCTATTTCAATTCCGTGCATCTATGCATCTCAACACGATATTTCCCTTTAATTCTTTTCTTATACTTCTGTTACGTCCAGACCCCGGAATTTATAGAGGTGAAGGGAAGCGAAGGAAAGGCTTCCCAGGAAGGGAGAGATGGAGGGGATGGAAGGACGGAACGGACTCCTTGTAGTCTCGCCCGTTTGCACAGGCGAGTCGAGCACACGTGTTTAAAGCTCCGAATTTAGGTCAACGTCTGGGACAGACGCTATGACGCTAAAGTCGAAACAGTGCACTCGGGGTCCTTGTTTTGAGTAAGAGAATTTAATCTCTTTTACTCGGGATAGGACCTCGTGCGATTCTCAGGGAGGGAGAGCGGAGAGAAGTTAAGGGTGGTTTAAATAAACTGAAATGGAAATTATAATTAACTTACATTTATTTTAAAAAAAAGGGAGAACAATGAAATTTGGTGCGTTATAAGGTAAGGTATACATAATTAGTTAAGTAATAATTTATTAAAATTAATAATATAACAATGCTATTTGTTTTGAGATACATAATATAATTTAGAATACGAGTGTGTATGTATGTGTGCATATATGTATATAAGTTTGTATCGCTCGCGTGCAAGGAGGATTAAGGAAGTTCTTTAAGGGAGACGGTAGAGGTTCGCGGATCCAAATCAAAAGCGCTCGATCCACCTGATTGCCAGAAGAATCAAGGTTTTGAGACTCGGAACGGCGCGAGAGAAGGAGTTTGAGATTCGGAGATTCAAATCCGAATCAAGAGCGCTCGATCCATCTGGTTTCCCAGAGAATCAAGGTTTCAAGACTCGGAAAGAATGAGAAATGGAATTCAAATTTCGCGGATCTGAATCAAACCGCTCGATCCACCTGATTGTCAGGAGAATCAAGGCGTTAAGACTCAGTCGCGAGAGAGGGAATTTAAAATTCGCGGTAACCGGAGATGGAATTCACGGGACAGCCCGCGATGGGCAGAACGATTTAAAGAAAAAGGAAAAGAAAAGTAAAAGGAAGAAAATTGATGAAGACTCATTGCTGATGATTGTCTCAAATGCGAAAGTAGATTCTCTCGATGGTTGCTGGCGAGGTACGCTGACTCGATGGGCTTTGGCGTATCGGATACGGCATCCAGTCGAAACGGTGTGACACTGCCCGTGAGTTTAACTTAGTAATTTCACTCGATCGACACTGACCGTAAAAAGATGCAAGAGAGTCCAGATAAACTTGGTGGAAGTATAGACGCGTTAGGCCAGAAATCGCGGGTTTATATACCGGAAAATTGAAGGGTGGGTGTGTTTGAACAACGAATCTGGCCCTTTGATTCGTTGAGCGGTTTTCGGGTCCCTTAATGTTAATTGGAGAAACGGCCATATAATTTGGCTCCAAGTTCCTCATAGGTAGTTTAATCGTAAATGTCCTTGTGTTTTACGATTAAACTAAGCCTGTTTTTTCCTTAAAATTTAAACTACGCGTGGGACGATTCCTCCGCGGTTCAAGTGGTTTTCCCACGACAAGTGGACGCTATCAGTGCAATGACTGTCGCGTGAACTCATAAATTTCACGCGTCGGCTTGTGTACCTCACTCGGTTTTCGGAGAAATCGTCGATAAGATGTGTCTCTTTTCCATTACGGAGGACCGGCGTCTGTCAACGGCACACGTGCACGTTATCTTCTCTTCTGCTTCTAAATCTTTTATGGTTTTTAATATTTATTTAAAAGAAGATAAGTAGGTGCACGTGTGGATCACTCGTTGCCAGTCGCCCCCCTCTTTGCCCGAATGGGAGAAATCGTGGAGTCCGCTGGACGTAACACTTCTCACAACCATAAATTTTACTCGTATTCATTTTTAGCATATTCATCCTCATCCACTCTTCTACTATATTAAATATTAAAGTAATTTTCCCTTCTACTTCTGCACTACCTTCTCCAGCTACATATATTAGAATATCGTCCGCAAACATTTTTATACTATAGCCTTCTGGGCAAATTTTAATTATTTATTTTAAGCATTTATTCCCAAGACGAACTTGTTGATATCTATCTCTAAGATATATTTTCATCCATTCTAACACCCTTCCTCTAATACCGTATTGGTATAATTTTTCAATTAATCTATTTCTATCTATCGTTTCAAATGCTCTTTTAAAATCCATAAATATTATTCCTATTACTTTCTCTTCACTAACTAATATTTTTCAGTCATTGATCACGGTTTGAATGGCCGTTTCACATGAATAGTGTTTCCTGAAGCCCGATTGATGTTCTGTTATATACTCATTAGATTCAAAGTAATCCTCAATCTGCCTTTTAACTACTAATTCTAGTACTTTCTCATAGGTTAGTAAAATATTAATAGGTCTAAATTCACTTGTCTTTTTAACTTTTTCGACTTTTGGTATTGGTATTATTGTCGATGTTTTCCAGCTCTGTGGGCAGCACCCATCTTTTAATGATTGATTAATAACACTAACATACTCTTCTTTAATAACTGGAAATATCGCTTTCAGTACATCCCCAGTTATTTCCTCCTCTGTACCTTTTTTCCGCGGTAATTGCATTATAATTTCTTCCAAGTCCTTTGTGTTAATCATTTTAAAATCCTCAAAATATCTCTTATCCTCGATAACATAAATACTTCTTCTTCTGTTTACATCTTTATTTGTACATTCTATAGATTCTACTATATTCTGAATACTTTGTATATAATACATATTAAATTTATCGGCTAAACTCCTATTATTTGCCTCATCTAGTATTTCAAAGTCTATATTATTTATTTCTTTTGTATCTGTTGGTTCCCCTTTAACTATTTCTTTCAGTACTTTCCACATATTTGTAAGATCATCCCTATTGTTATCTATCATATCCTCGTAATACTCCTTTCTTTTTCTCTAATTATTTTTACAACTGTGTTCCTCTCGGTTTTATACTGTATCCAGCTGCACTCCGTTTTTTTCAGTTATAGTTCTCCTAAAAGCCTTATCTCTTCTAGCTGCTTGTTCTTTAATTTCTTCTGAGAACCACACTTTACCCTCCCAGACTTTCGGAATTCGAACTTCTTTTCTTGGCGCTGTATTATTCAACGCATCGACTATACTATTTACAAATTTCCAAGCTCGTTTATCTATTCCGTGAACTATACTTTGCCCTATATTTTTCTCCACTAATAGACTAAATTCATCAATGCTAAATTTACCATAATTTCTCGCAGTGAATACTCTACATTTACTAACATTCTTTTTGGGGAAAGGGAAAGATGGCGGAGAGTGAGGATGGACTGTCAGCGGAGCTCGATGTGAAAAGGGAAAAGGAAAGGACAGAAGTGGTATTAGGAGGAGTGAGGGCGTTGAAAAAGCGGAGGACAAGGAGAGAAAGTTGAGCAAATGAAGGGAAGGTGGAGGAGCAAGGGAGAAGGAGATGAGGAAGACGCAAAACTGGAGCAGTTTGGCGGTGAGAGAAGGCTCATGGGATGACTCGGCGGAAAGGAAGAGGCGGGCGAGTTGATCAAGTAGGCCGCGTGGTGACGGGAGCAGGCGGTCGGCGCAGATGGCGCGGGGAAAGGATCGAAGGATCGATGGAGAATCGATCGAGGATCGAGAATGCGAGTGTGCGACAGTCCGATTGGTCGATGGCGTAAAGGGAAAAGGAGCGACAGATAGAGGTTAACGGCACACGTGGAGAGAAGATAGTGTGGAGAAGAACGGTGATCGGTGAGAAGGGCAAAAATGGTGAAGGCAGCGGTAAATAGAGAGGAATGGAGAAGGATGGAGGGAGAAATGAGGGAGCTGAGAATAGAAGTGAAGGAGTGTAAGAGAGGAGTGTAAGAAGGAGCTGGGAGAAATAAGAGGTTGGGTGGAGGAGATATGGAACTGGACGAGGAGGAAGGCGGCGGCGAGGGGAGAGAGAGAGGAAGGCGAGAAAGAGAGAGAGAAGGAAAGTGATAAAGAAGTGAAAGAGAAGAGGAGGAAGATGAACGGGTCCAGGAAGATCGAAGAAGAGAGAGGCTGCGGAAACAGGAGAGGAGAGAGAGGAAGGAATAAAGGAGAGGATGAGAAAGGAAGGGCAAGACCAATAAGGGAAAAGCATGGAGGAGTGGACGGAGGATGAAGAGAGTGAGGTGGAAGGGAGGAGGAGAATGGAGAGGGTAGAGTGGAGAGTGAGGAGACAGAGGGAACAGAGAAAGGCAACGGATGCGGGAGAACGAAGGAAGAGGAGAGGGAGCCGGGAGGAGGAAAAGGAGTGAAGAAAAGACAGGAGGGAGAGAGAAAGTATGGAGAAGAAGGGGGAGGAGGTGCTGACAGACTGGTGGAGGATGACGAGGGAGGAGGAAATAAGGGAAGAAGGGAAGAAGACGGAGGAGGAAAAGAGGAGAATCGAGGAGAGGATGCGGAGGGTGAGAGAAGAAGAAGAAGCAAGGGAGAAGGAGGAAGAAGAGAGAAGAAGGAGAGAGAGGAACGTGGTATGGAGAGGACTGGAAGACGAGGACAAGGAGGAGAGGAGAGAGTACGTGCAGTGGATGGCGAGAAAGGTGATAGGTAGGAAAGTGAACATGGGGAGGGTAGAAGAGAGGAGAGGAGCGGAGGGAAAGTGGGTGTTAATAACGGAGATAGAAGGGGAGGGAGATAGGATGGAGATTTTGAGACAGGGAGGGGAAATATGGAGGAAATGGGGAATCGGGGTGGATGAAGATCTGACGATGGAGGAGAGGAAGATGCGATGGAGGATGGTGGAGCTAGCGAGAAGAGAAAGGGTGAAAAGAAAGAGGGTGGAAGTTTTGAATAGGGAGATAGAGGGAAAGAGATGGGAGTGGAGGGAGGGAGAGGGGAGGTGGGAAGAGAAAAGAGAATAAGAGGTGGAGGAGATGAGTAGATGGGAGCGAGAGAGGGGAAGGTGCTAGGATGTAAGGCCGAGAAGGGCCAGGACCGGGATAGAGAGAGAGAGAGAAGGGAAGCGGAGTGTAGAGATGTATGTGAGTAGAAGAGTGTGTAGTGTGTAGATGTATGTGCGTAGAAGAAGAGTGTGAAGAGTATGAATGTGGCGTGAAACGAGGAGGGGAGGGCGGAGAGAGAAGGGAGTGTGTGGGTGAAGGTGGAGAGAAGGACATTAGCGGAAAGGTTAAAGGAGAAAGTGTTGACGAAGATGGGAAGATTGTAAGGGGTCGGGTCTCCAGGAACCCCCTGTAAGGTTGAGAGAGAGAGGAAGAGAGGGAATGATTGTGAAAGAATGGTAAACGAAATGTAAAGAAAGATAATGGAGAGAGATGATGGATGTAATGGGGAGATGAGAGGCGGGGGAGGAGACGTGCTGTGGAAGAGATAGAGAGAGGAGGAGGAAATTATGTAAGGAAGGATGAGAGAAGGGAGATTGTAAAATGTAAGAATTGTATCTGTACTGTGACGAGACGGCAAACCCCGAGGGGACGCCGTCTATAAATAAAGACATATACTACTACTACTACTACTACTACTATTACTAACTACTACTACTAACATTCTTTTTTCTTCCTAATGCAATTTTTATCCAAGCATGATCCGTTATTTTAGGCTCATGAACCATATACCTGTACCATATTATTAGTAAATAATACTAAGTCTATCATTGACTATTCTTTTCAATTCTCGTCGGGCTATTAACCATTTGTTTCATACCTAGACTGGACATTATCATTCGTAATTTTCCTGTGTAAAATAAATCTATCTTAAAATCTATTGTTACGTCCAGATCCCGGAATGCTTTTGAGAATAAAGGGGAGCGAAGGAAAGGCTTTCCGTGAGGGAGAGAATGGATAGAAGGACGCAACGGACACCTTTGTAATATCACCCGCTGTGCGGGCGACTCGAACACACTTTGGTGATTCCGAATTTGAATCAACGTCTGGAACAGACGCTATGACGCCAAAATCGGAACGATGTGTTCGGGGTCCTTGTTTCGAGTCAGAGAATTTAATCTCTTTTATTCAGGGATAGGACCATGTGCGACTCTTGGCGAGCGGGAGCGGAGAGAAGTTAAGGGCGATTAAGATTTAGTGACATGTAGATTTTTAACTTAACTACATTTATTATAAAATCACAAAAATAGATGGCTATAAATTTATCGATATATGTATAATTTTAATTGAAAGCTAATCTACTATTCTTATAATCGCATAATACTGTTCGTTTCTGTACAATGAAGTTATCTCGACTGTGTGTACGTGTGTATGTATACATAATTATAAATGTGTAAAACGCTCACGTGTGGAAGGAATTAGGATATTTCTTGAAGAGAAGCCGTGGAAGGAGGAAATAGATTATAAAAATGAGAGACGGGGACTACATAAGGATGGGTATCGAGTGAAATAAAGACGAAGACTACGTCATGAGGTTGAGATTCTTGTATGCGATCGCGGAGTTGATTGAGATCGATGCCATCGGGAGTTACTTTGATAGCGTCGTCGGGAATCGGCCTGGGGCATTGGTTGAAGGATAGGATGCTGTTTGTGAACTCTTCGAGTGACAGGCGACGAGGCCTGGGAGGACGAAGAGGGACGGTTTCCAGAAATTTCACACTGAAAGTAGAATTTGCAGGGGATGCTGGGCGCGGGGAATCGTGTGCGGGAGAGAGGGGAGCCTCGAGTGAGATTACCTCAAGTATCTCGATGCTCGACTCAGAAAGAGTGGGGGACACGGGCCTGGGGCCCGCGGTAGGAGATAACGTGGGGGAGTATGAAAGTGATGGCCAGTGAGAGTACGAGAAGGAAGAAGACGGAGTACGAGGCGGGCTATTCCTTACAGAAAAAGATGGGGACGGAGAGCGAGAGGGACTATTCTCTACAGAATAAGAAGGAGACGGAGAACGGGGAGGATTATTCTGTACGGAAAAGGAAGGGGAAGAAGGGGGAGAGTGTACGGAGACCGGTGTCTCAGGCCAGACCAGTGTTATTACGGATGATGGAGAAAAGGGAGGCGACGGGGAATGAGCACGTGGCGGCGGTGTAGGTGTTCGCGGAGGTGATGGCGCACGAGCGCGCGGCGGTGGTGTACAACTGCGAGGGGGTGGTGATGGCTGTGCCATTGGGCCTGGTTGGGTGTATTCGCGGCGCTGTGTTAATGCTTCGATCTGTCTCGCGAAATCGGCCAGAAGGTTGGAGACGGCCTTACGAACTCGGCGATTAAATCGGTTCCGCCTGTGCTTGGCTGCCCGTTTGGAAATGCGCGGCGGGGGCGCAGCGGTGGAGCGATCAGACACTACGATTAACGTCGATTGAATTAATTATAGAATTGAATCAAAGATGATTTTATGAGAGTGGTCGATCGAGTGTTTCCTAGTGGGAGGGAAGGATGGTGGTTTTGCGAATCCGAATCCGAATCAAAAGCGCTCGATCCATCTGATCATTCAGTGAATCAAGTTTCGAAACTCGGCCGCGGAAGAAGGATTTTAAGAATCGCAGATCAGAACCAGGAGCGCTCGATCCACCTGATGATTCAGTGAATCAAGATTTCGAGATCCAATCACGAGAGAAGGAATTACGTTGATAAACGTTGCGAGTCTAGAGTACGCGGGGCGGTCCGCGACAGGCAGAATGAATGAAATAAAATTAATTGAGACTCACTCTTGCTGATTTCTCGCAGTTCGGAAATAGATTCACTCTTGGATTGCTGCGCTGGCTCGATGGGCCTCTGGAATTCGGATGCAGCGTCTCGTCGGAATGATGTGGCACTGACTCTAAGTTTACTTGGCGAACTGACACTGACGAGTAAAATTCGCGAAGAGAAAGACTAGGTGAGACTGCTAGGAGTACAAGAGTACAAGATTGAGAGTCTAAGACTGAGAGTATAAGACTGAGAGTATAAGACTGCCGAGAGTAAGACGAGACAAAACAAGACAAGACAAGACTAAGAGTACAAGCGTACAAAACTGAGAGTCTAAGACACGCTAGGCCCGAAATCGTGGGTTTATATATAGGGAAATCGAAGGGTGGGCGTGTTGGAGCGTCGGGTTTGTGTTTTTGGATTTGTGGAGCGCTTTTCGTTTTCTCCAATGTTGATTGGAGAATCAATTACATAGATTTGTCTATGTTTTCCTATAGGTAGTCTGGTCGTTAGAATTCCCCTTCTTGTTCGACCAAGCTGCCCTTTTCTAAAGGCTTTTTAAGAAAATTAAGTCATAAATCTTAAAATTGTATGAGGCGATTTCTCCGGAACTCAAATGGTTTTTGTCGACCTTCGAAAGGTTTAACCTTTAACAAAAGAGAGAGAGAAAAAAAAAGGTTTTCCGTTGCAACAATTTGGCGCGACGCAAGCGATAATTCTAAAGTAAAGCCATAAATACCGCATTTTTTAATTTTCGAAATACATTTAGCTCTCGGAGAATTCGCCCTTGAATGCATAGACTATTGTTATTTAAGGAAGACTGTCGTCTATTGACACATGTGCAAGCAGGCCCTTTGTTAGATTTTATGCTCCTTTCTATTTCCTTCGTTATTTCTCAGAAAGTTTGATTTTTAACAAAAAGGAAAGTATGCGAGCAGCCCCTTTATTAGATTTTACATTCCTTTTTATTTTTTTATTGCTTTTTAGAAGATTCGATTTTTTAAAAAAAAAGGAATGCGAGCAGAGTCTTTGTTAGATTTTACATTTTTTCTTATCTTTTGTTACTTGCTAGAAGGTTCGATTTTTAACAAAAAAGAGTTAGCAAATGCACATGTGGGTCTTTTCGTCGGCAGTCCCCTTCACAAGAAAAAATGTATGATTCATTTTTCCCTTGTGTTCGAATGAGAGAAATCGTGTAGTCTCCCGGACATAACACTATATTAAAGTCTCCTACTACTATACAATCTCCTTTTATCACCAACTCCTCTACAACATCTTCTAAAAACCTCAAAAACTCGCCATCAGAGGCACTCGGTGAGTGATACACTACCATCAGCGCCCCTTTAAAAATTTTCTCTTACATCTATCGCAACACACCAACAATTCGCACTTACTATAGATTTAATCAGTACCAATTCATACTTAATGTCTTCTCTTAGATATAATATTGCACCTCCTATTCTCTGCATCACATCTGATTATATCATAACCCGGCACGTTCACTTCTCAATCTTCTTCGGACGTCAGCCTCGTTTCCGACAATGCTATAACTGCTGGATGCATCTTCTTCATAATTTGATTAAGTATTTCATCCTTATGCGCTAACAAATTTTGCGCATTTGTGTACCAAATCATTTCCTCTTTTTTTTGTGATTGCTATTTTGTATCCTCCCAGTCGGCCCTTCTCTTCTCCTTTTGTAGAACCCTTTTAAATGTCGGACACTCTGGACTCAATTCATCATGGTCATCTTTTATCTTTAGATTGTACGTTTGATTTTTATACATACAGTTGATACATTTCTTCTCATTTGATGTACACTCATTTGAGTTGTGATTACCCGCACATTTATGACACGCTACATTTCGTTTACAGTTTTTCGCAATATGGTGGTAGCCCCAACATTTAAAGCACCTCTTAACACTGATATGATTAAATACAGGACATCTTTTCCATCCTATATTTATCTTTCCTTGACTCAACATTAATTCATGAGTTCTTTCATCAACTTCGATTATTATGGCGCCTTCTGTTTTACCTCTTCTATTAAATTGAGTTTTTAATCTTTTCACTATTCTCATATTACTTTCTTCACGTATTCCAGATTTATTCTGCTTTTTGATTGTATCAATTAATTCTTCATCACTCATCTTCTATTCTTCTTCGTCGATATATACAATTTTTAATTTTGGCTTCATCTGTAGTGACTCAGTGACTTTAAAGTTATCACCCAACTTGTTTTGTACTGTAGTTTTCAATTTTGCCATTTCTTTTCCAGCCTCACATCCCAGGATGACTGTACCATTGTTTTTTTTCCTTAACTTTGTTACTCCCATTTCCATATTCTTTATATCTATCTTCTTTTTTATTAACATTGCCATATCAACATTTTCTTGCTGGACCTTTGGTTTAACAATTATAACATTTTCTTTCTTCTTTTCTTTAACTATCTCACTGAAACTCTTCTATGCTCCTCTTGATGGATTGTTAGGTCCAGTAGACAGCATCCTTCTTACTTCTTCTAGTTTTTCTTTGATACTCTTAAGCTCCAGTTGGACAATTTCCTTTATCATTGTTTTAATTTCTTTCTTACATATAGTCTCGTCTTTTATTTCTTTGACTGTTCTCACAAGCCAATCTATTTTTACGTCCATATTTGGTGATCCACTCCTGCTTGTGCCTGGTCTTCCAGACGCTCCTGTCGATCCTAGTCTATCTCTATTGCTACCTGTCTTTGCTCCTTCTCCATTGTCACTCTCAGTCATAAATTTTTCAAAAGGACCATGACACTGTACTAGCTCATTATTTCTATCATAAATTTTGTGTTTACTAATACAGCCTGGATGGTAAAACAGTTTAACGCATGATTTGCATTACAGTACTTCAGTTTTAATAGCCTTCTTGCATGCCGAGCATCGGTATTCCATATCTTCTTCCATAATTTACCGATCGTCAGCACCTGCGTTCCGCCGCCGTCCGCCTACACGTCAGCAGATTCCGTCCACCTCAATGCCTGCATGCCATAACCTCGGCAATACACCTGATCAGTAATGTACCTCAGGCATTCACAGATCTGCACATCCAGGCTAGATAACAATTCTTACTATCCCCGGTCTATGCAACTATCACTACACCAACTTTTCTACTCTCCTCCTGATCTTTTTCTGTTTGAAAAGACACTATAAAGACAGAGCGATGTTTCACACAGCTACTCCATTTGAGAGAGAGAGAGAGAGAGAGAGAGAGAGAGAGAGAGAGAGAGAGAGAGAGAGAGAGAGAGAGAGAATGAGAGAGTGTGTGATGAGAATGTAAGAGGGACAGAAAAAGTGAGAGATAAAGAATGGGAGGAAGAATGAAAGAGAAAATGAGAGGAGATTAGAGCAGAGAGCGAAGTTAGAGAGAGTACGCGAGAAACAGAGAGAGAGAAAAACAAAGAGTTAAAGGGAAAATGTGAGAATGAAATTGAGAGGTAGACTAAAGAAGAAAAAGAGAAAGATGCGGGGGGGGGGAGAGAGAAAGAGAGAGAGAGAGAGAGAGAGAGAGAGAGAGAGAGAGAGAGAGAGAGAGAGAGAGAGAGAGAGAGAGAGAGAGAGAGAGAGAGAGAGAGAGAGAGAGAGCGAGAGCGCAGAAATACGAGCAAATTTCGAGGAATGAAGGAATGAAGGGAAAGGTGTGAAAAGAATGTAAGAGACAGAAAAAAAGTGAGAGAGGCAGAATGGTAGAAAAATTGAAGTGAGAGGAAGTTAGAGTAGACGGCGAAGTTAAAGAGAATACTTAAATAAGAAAAAGAGAAAGAGAAAAATGAAAAGAAGAAAATGAGAGAACGAAAAATGACAGGTAGAATAAGAATGAAGATAAAAAAGGGAAATAGAATGGCAGAAAGATAGCACGCCAAAGAGAACGCAGAAACAACAAGAGAGAAGGAATAAAAAAGAGGATGTGAAGAAAATGTAAGAGACATAAAAAGTGACAGAGAAAGAATAAGGAAAAATGAAAGAGAGAATGAGAAGATGTTAGAGAAGAGAGTGAAGTAGGAGAGAGCACGATTGAAGAAAAGAGAAAGAGAAAAACAGAATGAGAATTAAAAGAGAAATGAAAACGCAAGAATGAGGGGTAGAATAAGGGAAAAAATGTAAAAGAAAGAAAAAGAGAAAAAGAGTGTGTCAAAGAATGCGCAGAAACAAGATCGAGAGCAAAAGAATAAGAAAGAGGATGTGAAGAAAATGTAAGAGAGGAAAAGTGAGAGAGAAGGAATAAGGAAAAATGAAAGGGAGAATGAGAGGATGTTAGAGTAGAGAACGAAATAGGAGAGAGCATGCAAATGAAGAAAAGAGAAAGAGAAAAACAGAATAAGAATTAAAGGAGAAGTGAAAACGTAAGAGGAACGAATAAGAGGTAGAATAAGGAAGAAAATGTAAAAGAAAGAAAAAGAAAGATAGAGTGTGTTAAAGAGAGCGCAGAAACAAGATCAAGAGCAAAGGAATAAGAGAGAGGATGTGAAGAAAATGTAGGAGACAGAGGAAAAGTGAGAGAGAAATAAAAGGAAAGATAAAAGAGAGAATGAGAGGAGGTTAGAGCAGAGCAAAGTTAAAGAGAGTAAACGAACCAGAAAAAGAGAAAGACACAAATAAAAAAAAGAGTTAAAAAGAAAGAGAGAATACAAGAATGAAAGGTAGAATAAGAAAGACAAAAATGAGAGAAAGAGAAAATGAGAGAGAAAGAGGAGCGCATTTTATACCTTTTCCTGAATTTATACTTTCGTATGTCTTTAAATTCATTGCTTCCTTACTTTTACGATTTTCTCAATTGTTACAATATAAGTTTTAAAATTTATAAATTTTAACCGTACATAGACGTATATGTAATTTAATGAAAATTAATCAATAGTTAACTTAATAGCTGTTATTAGTTAACTTAATTAGCTATTAATAGCTAAATGACATATTGCAATAGTTTTTGGAAAGAGAATATTTATGTATATTTTCATGATTATAAACATAATTATGATTGTTACATAGAATTGAAAAACCGATAAATGGCGCGCCCGTAGCGCGCGCTTGTTTTGTTCTAGTCATCAGTAAAAATGCCGGAGTACTTAATTGATGATGACTTAATATTAAGGAATGAAGTTTTATAGCATCTTCACGAGATGCTATTTCCCTCAGTTCTTGCAATAATGTAGAAGTTTTGTAAACGCTTGAGCAAATTTTTAACTTGACGATAGAAATACACATTGCAAGGCTGGCACAGCAGTGTGCATTTCGACGGTATAACTTTTAATGTGCATATCGCTTCCTTTTTTTCGTCTTCATAGATTTCATCATGCAAAGTGGGAGTAGTTTGGCCTGCCCAAGAATCAATAATGAGCAAAAATTTATTCTGTTTAACATATAATATAATAGATGTTAAATAAATTAATAAAATTTTTTTATATAACTTTTTATAAAAAAAAACTTTTTATATAACTTTTTATATAAAATTATATTAAAAAATTTTTATATAACTATAAAAATTTTTTTATATAACGGTGATAAGTTTTCCGGATTTTGAACAAGTTACTGAACGTTTTTGTACTCATCTGTCAATTTATCAATATTTTTCTGTACTAAAGGGCTAAATTTTCCCGAACTTTCTTGCATGCATAGAAATAAGAAAGGAATAATCTTTCCCGATGTGGACAAAGTATATTGCGCAGTGTAAGAGTGCGTAATTTTATTTAAATTTTTTTTTAACAAAAACAGTCTTTGCACCTTAATGTTCAAGAGTTCTGTTATAAGTACTATCATCCAGTTTGATCAGTATTAATAACAAGATTTTTTTTCAAACTGTGAAATTATAGCTCTGGTTCGCGTTTGAAATTTCTCAGTCGCTTGTAATATTTCTTCCATTGTCGTGCAATCCTTTTCACTTACGTATTTCGTGATTTTATGCTGTTTTATCCTGTTTTTTTTTAATTTGTCTGTCCATCCTTTGCTAGCGTTAAAAGTAAAGTTCTCTGATATAGGTATAAAGAAACGCTGCTGCCATTGCTCATTGTTGTAATGTCTGATTCGTCATTTATTAAAGTTAAAAATCAATATTGTATATACTTTTAAAAACTTTAATCCTTTCGTTTCAATAAAACAATAACCTTACCTGCTCATAAGAGGCTCTAGCTTCCTTAAAACGGTCGAAAGTTTCCATATCGATGTATTGCCATTTATTGAAGGAGGTTCCTCTCTTTTTTACATCTTCCTTCCACTGTTTAAGGTCCTCTTTTTTCTTCAAACGACTGCAACCTCTCTTATGAAGAGTTGCCAAAGACCACTTTGGATGAGCTTCAGTTAAAGGAATAGTTCTCGCCTTATATTCCAGTGAAATGTAATTAAATTTGAAATTTTTAAAATTTTTCGAGCTCGTAATTGTCTTCATCATCAAACTACAAATATAATTGAAATTGCATAAGAAAATTACGAAATCGTGTATGTAAATGTTAGCACAATCGTTAGCAAAATAAAATAAAATAAAATGTAAAATAAAATAGTGTTAATATATCTGAACGTAACACGTTGTTTCTACAATTCTGACAAATTGTTCATTTTGTTATAAATAATTGAAATATTGTAACATACCTCTTTGAATAATCCTTCGCTATCGCTTCGCTCTCATCGAACAGTATTAAATCATCTTCTGCGACAACTTTTCGCTCTCCTAATTAATAATTTCATCATACATCACTTCTCCCATAACTATAGACACAGAACTAATTTTGTTAGGCGGTGTATCTGTTAAAAGATTTTGCTCTTGCAGCAAATTATTGCAATACTAAAGGGCATTTATTAATTCGCCCTTGCACATTTCGTCTTCCAACGCTCGTATTTTTCTTTAGTTCTTTCTTTTGATGTCCTTGGTAAGTGCTGCATTTTAAAAACGTTAGCACATCAACAGACAAAGAGATCTTTCAATTTTTAATAAGCTAATACAAGCGTCGTTGTTGAAAATAAACGAGTGATTGATGAATCTTGCCATCGAATGTGCGAAGTGCGATAAGATAAGCAGTGTTATGTTTCACTGCCATAATAAATATCGTATGCTCCTACCGGGAATATTCTGGCGCACGACCGTAATGATCTTGCCGGGAGTGTTCCGGGTTCGACCGGAAAGAAATATATATTTTAAATTTGTACTGTCTATTTTTAATAAAAATAAAAAATGTTTCAAAAATTTGTCTGTATATTATCAAGAGGCACGGTAGTGTCTCGCACGCCAAGTTACGCGCAGCGAGGCGCCGAGACACGGCCGTGCCTCTTTTACGCGAGACGTCGTATTGAGAAATCCTTCGATTATCGGATCTTATTAACGACTGAACTGATCGAATTCTAAGTAGGCTTAATCGAAAGGCTTATGATCGAATTATATAATAAAAGTGTTTTTATTTTTATTTTACGTGAACTACGTGCGGAGATATCGCGATGTAAAGTTTAAAATAAAAAAGTCGAAAATGGGAAATTTTCATTTAAGAAACGTTGTCGTCGCCCCGGCTAGTGGTGGGGAAATGTCCAGGTTCGCTTTTTTACCGCAAGAGCGCTATTGTTACGCGGCGTCTGCACTGACTGAGCTGCACTGCTGAACAAGTGCAACTCAGTGCAGTTAAAACGAGAACCGACCCATAATCTCAATGTGTTATCCAACGGATTTGGCGGCACTGGGGCACGCGTAGGGACCGTGCCAGACGACTCCTGTCAACCGGGAAGTCCGGATCGCGAAGATCGCAACACAGAGATGCGCTACGAGAACCAATGAGTTCGACGGCACCGGGGTACGCGTAGGGACCGTGCCAGGCGATTCCCGCCGTCAACCAGGTCGCGAAGATCGCAACACAGAGATGCGCCACAAGAACCAATGGATTCGACGGCACCGGGATACGCGTAGGGACCGTGCCAGGCGACTCCCGTCAACCGGGATGTCCAGGTCGCGAAGATCGCAACACAGAGATGCGCCACGAGAACCAATGGATTCGGCGGCACCGGGATACGCGTACGGACTGTGCCAGGCGACTCCCGTCAACCGGGATGTCTGGGTCGCGAAGATCGCAACACAGAGATGCGCCGCGAGAACCAATGGGTTTGGTGGCACCGGGGTACGCGTAGGGACCGTGCCAGGCGACTTCCATCAACCGGGATGTCCGGGTCGCGAAGATCACGCGCGCCAAGTGTACGCACAGCGTCGCGCCGAGACTGACGAACCTCTTTTACGCGAGACGTCGTATTGATAGATCCTTTGATTATCGGATCTCAAAAACGACTTAACCGACAAAATTTTAAATAGGCTTAATGAATAGCTTGGGTTTAAGTTATATAACGAAAATTTATTAATAGTAGTTTCCTTTTTCTCCAAGAGAAGATTATAATAAAAAATATCAATTTTATAATTATACGAGAGAGATGAATTAAATTGGAAGTATCATATTAAAGGTCATTTCAATATTCTGTTAAATTTTTTATAATCAGGCTGATATAATATTAATTGTGCTTATTTTAGATTTATTCCAGATATATTAATCTTATTTTATTAAAAGAATCAAGTATATATTTGTTTAATATGTTTAATAAATAATATTTTAGATGATTGTATAGTAGTAATAAATTTTATAAAATTATGCCTCAAGAAAGATAATAATTACTACAAAATGTGTGAAATCCTAACAAAATTACCTTTTCAAAAAAGGTACAAAAATGCGCCAAGTATACGCGCCCAAAAAACGCCTAAAAAAATCCTTCAAAAAAATGTGATCATGAAAGTGCGCCTCAACTATAAAAATGCATAGTTATATAAACTAAAACACTTATTTCTTCACTAGTACTCTTTTGCCAGTGTTCATAGTCTGATCTTGTATATAAAATTGAGTTTATTTTCAGATACTAATTATTTCATTGATTACGAAGCATTTGAAGATGAACTCAAAACGATCTTAAAGATAAGATCAGATTATGAATACCGCCTAATGATATTATCAATATTTAATAAATAAATATCTTATCGCACGCACGCACGCAGTAAGAGAGAGAGAGAGAGAGAGAGAGAGAGAGAGAGAGAGAGAGAGAGAGGAGAGAGAGTTAGACAGTTAAGATATTTATTCGGTATGAAAAATAAATATTTTAACACATAATTATTTGAATACAAATAAATATTTTAATACAAATAAATTTTTTTTTCAAAATACTTGGCGCCGCCAATCCGAATAAATATTTTAATTGTCTAACCTTTTCTCTCTTAATGTGTTCGTGCGTGCTCAGAAATGTGTGTGTATGTGATATTAGATAGGGATTAGATTAAGTATATATGTAAAATTATTGATTGTTAACATACTAAAACAATTAAGATATTTATTCGGTTTGGCGGCGCCAAGTATTTTGAAAAAAAAATTTATTTGTATTAAAATATTTATTTGTATTCAAATAATTATATGTTAAAATATTTATTTTTCATACCGAATAATCCGAATAATACGAATAAGGAATAAATATCTTAATTGTCTAACTCTCTCTCTCTCTCTCTCTCTCTCTCTCTCACTGCGTGCGTGCGTGCGATAAAATATTTATTTATTAAATATTTATAGTATCATTAGGCGGTATTCATCTGATCGGTCTGATCTTATCTTTAAGATCGTTTTGAGTTCATCTTCAAATGCTTCGTAATCAATGAAATAATTAGTATCTGAAAATAAACTCAATTTTATATACAATCAGACTAAGAACAGTGACAAAAGAGTACTAGTGAAGAAATAGGTGTTTTAGTTTATGTAACTATGCATTTTTATAGTTAGGGCGCACTTTTTTGATATCACATTTTTTTTGAAAGATTTTTTTAAGGCGTTTTTTGGGCGCGTATACTTGGCGCATTTTTGTACCCTTTTTTGAAAAGGTACAAAATTTTTAATATTTTTATAAATATTTTAAATACTTTTCTTTACAAATAAATAAAAAAAAATTATGGAGATAGTCTATCGCAAACGCGCGGCTATTGGACTTCTAGCGCGGTGCCTAGTCCGCCGCGCCATATCGATGCTTGACAATTTCCTTTTTGTAATGGTACTAACGGAGCGTGCAAAATTTCAAACACCATTTTCTCGTAAACGCTTGAGAGTCTGAGTTGCATCGTCTTCATTTACTATTTGTTATTTCTATATCGATACATTCCCACAAAACTTCACTAAAATCGGTGACCTCGAGAGTGTGAACTTCCCTTGTAAGTGGATCGCGCTACGACAACCACATTCTTGGTTGTATTCGACTGCCACAGAACAACCCATAAATATACAATGCGGCGAATGGTTTGAAGATCGAATAACAATACAAAACACGGGAAAAATTACTTTCAGAAAAGACTATAAATTAATGACAGCCGACACAACAATCCAGACGAAGGAAACCATCTACGAAACAAACATAGAAACGTATCTACCCGCAGTCAGCATGATGCTCTTACTGAATCATACTATAACGCATCACCAAGACACGACAGAAGACATGATGCAACAACAAGCACAACTAATCGTACTAAGAGCGCAACTCCAAAAAATGAACAATGAATTACAAGACAACGACCAAAAATTTTTCATTTAAAAACAATTCACATATCCCATGGCGACTAGCGGACTAACTACAGCGTTAGTAATAAGCATTGTAGTATATATAATTATAAAAGAGAAAAATAAGCATAAAACACGCGTCTACCATTAGAATATACGACGACGAATTTTACGGATTTCAGAAACCAATCTTAAAGCGTAGCCAAAGCACGTGATTTTAAAAATAGGGAGTTAGTATTCGTAATGCGTACACGATTGTATAATTTTGTCAGTGGGAAACATCTATAATTGTAAAATAAAAGTCAACATGTAAAATTTTCTAATGGGGGAGGAATGCCCGAAAAGCTATAACTAGTAGATTATTAATAACGAATGGAAAAAACTCAGATATTACTTTATCGCTAATAAAGCATATAGTGAAGGAATGCGACACTTGGAAGTCAAGGCGCGAACCGATTGCGGGAACGCAAGTCAGGAAATTCCTCGTTTGCGTTTGGACTATGACTGCTCGCATCAGCGGAAAAAATAGGATAAAAAAGCTCACCGCGGATGCGCGGTCGTCGGTTTATCTAAGTATGTTGTGTCGTGTAGATGTGACACTTTACGAGCAATGTAAAGTCTGTGAATAAATACTTGTGTAACTATTACTTCGGCGAGTTTTCTCTGAGCAGTGCTCGAGTTCCCTAACTTCAATTGGCAAACGATCCCTAAATTCCTTTGTGTCGCAACTGAGGCACAACAATGTGTAGGTTACAGAAGCATCCTGTACAACGCATGCTCATATTGCATTTTTAATAAACAAAAGTTTTGTCATTTTTAACGTCTACCGGATGTGGTTAATTGAGTTATTGGGTTATTGGACTCGTGATGTGACGAGATATATTTTTAACTTCGATTTTCTCGAAAATTATCACTTGTATGTACAGCAAAAATGATTAGAATATAAAACGTGTATGTAGAAATGTATGCGAGCAGCGAGGTAGACGCAAGGAACTCACATGTAATAAATCCTTTTATTTGAAACGTTCTCGCAAAATACACAGTACGCCTTATTGGCTGCGTAGGCACAGAGAGTGATAGTTACTAGAAGTAGGGACGGCGGTGATACACGGATGTATAGGAATAATTAAAAAAAGAAAGAGCGCTCGTCAATATAGAGAGGGAATTATAAAAGTAGCCATGTAGTTATTCGTAATTATGAAGTAAAATATAAAAACTCCAACAATGTATTTCTAGAAGAGATCTATAACTTTTGTTTAAAATATTTTTTGAAATTTCCAGTATTTGATGAAAATAAAGGCAAAAACGTAAATTTTTACGATTTTTTATGGTTTTTGCCATGAAAATGAAATTTGCGCCAATTTTTATTATCATATTCGTAATCAGCGCATAAAAATATGTAAGTATACGTAGTCCCTACAAAATCGCAGGTTTTCGGAAGTTTATCTTTTTGTTTTATCCCCACGAGATAAAAAAACAATTTTTTTGTATTGTATGATTATTAGGAATGTTAAAAATAGCCATTAGGTTAAGAAAAAAACTCAACCATAAAGCCAAAATTAATTATTAGTCTAGCTATATCACTTCTTCTTCTTCTTCTTCATCAGCTGTTGACCGTCCACTCCTGGACGAAAGCCTCCTCCAAGTTTCGCCATGCTTCTCTGTCCTGTGCGATCCAGTTCGTCCCCACGTGTCGGATAAGATCGTCTCTCCAGCGCCTTTGCGGTCTTTCTGCACTTCTTGTTGTCTCCTTCGGGCGCCAATTTAGGAGAATTTTTGTCCACCGGTGTTCGGGGCTTCTTGCTACGTGACCGGCCTATTTCCATTTCCAATTCTGAGTGTTTTGTCCACAATATCAGTAACTCTCTATCGTTGCCTGATATGCTCGTTTCGGATTTTGTCACGCAAGCCGACCTCTAACATGGTTCTTTTCATGGCTCTTTGGGTTATCCGGAGCCGTTTTGCACTCCGTTGGGTTAGGGTTGTAGTTTCTAGTCCATAAGTGACCACTGGCAGGACACATGCTTCATACATTCTTCGCTTCAGGTTGATGGGAGTCTTTCGGTTGGCAAGGATGTTCTTCATTTTCCCGAACGCCACTCAGCTCAGGTCGATTCTTCTTCCTAGCTCAGCGTCCTGGTTTTCTCGGTTTAATTTCAGATTATGACCCAGATATACGTAGTCTTCAACATGTTTGATCTGCATGTTGTTTACCAGGATGGTATTGCCTTCTGTCTCCATTTCTTTAGCTAGGTTCATGTTCAAGCCTATAACGCGTGATGCTTGATTTAGTTCCCGCACCATATTCCTAGTTCCGCTGAATTTTCGCTGATGATCATTATGTCATCGGCGAATCGTAGATGATCCATCTATTCTCAGTCCTCTTTCCTCCCAGTGGAGTCCCTTGAATGCGTATTCAAGTGCAGCCGTGAAGAGTTTCGGTGACATCGTGTCACTCTGACGCATCCCTCTTTTAACTCTAACTTTTTGCGTTTCCCAATCTTCATTGATTTTTACCTTTAGGGTTGCGTTCTGATAGAGATTTCGGATTAAGGTTGTGTATCTGGAGTCGATCCGGGCCGAGTCTAATGCGGGGACCGCCCATTTCGACACTATCAAAGGCTTTTTGATAATCAATGAAGGCCAAGCATAGAGGTATGTTGTACTCAGAGCATTTTTCGATCAGTGACCGCATGGTGTGAATATGATCTATGGTGTTATATCCTCTCCGAAAGCCCGCTTGTTCTGCTGGTTGGTATAAGTCGAATTTGTTTGTTAGACGTTTGATGATCACTTTCGTCAACAGTTTGTACAATATGCTGAGTAAACTAATGGGACGGTAATTTTCAATGTTTTTCGGATGCTCTTTTTTTAACAATATTACGACTTCGGCGTTTTGCCATGATTCTGGGGTTTGACCGCTTTCTAGGCATTTATTATACAAACTGCACAGTGCATCTTCAAGTGCTGTGGTTCCTCCTTTAATCATCACGGCTGTAATTTTGTCTTCGCCTGGGCTCTTTCTGTTCTTCAGCTCTCTTATCGCTGCTCTGAGTTCCTCCTTCGTAATTTCCGATATTTCTTCCGACCCCATGTTTAGAATTGCCTTCCTGTTCCGGGACCTCTGTTCCTATGATGCTGGGACTCGTTCTTCATACAGCCCCTCATAGAATTTTTGGATGACCTTCAGTATTTGTTGCTTTTCATACACGAGGTGCCGTTCTTGTTTCTCATACTTATTCTGCCTTTCCCTCTGTTCAATTTAGATTTTAAGACTTTCATATTTAGATTGTCTTTGATTATCACTTCTATCAGCTTGGTGTTGTAGGATTTGACATCCTTTCTAATGGCCTTTTTCACACGCTTGCAAATTTGTTCATATTCGGTGTTGGCTGGTAGTTTTTCTTAGTTCAATCAAGGCGAGGGTTTCAGGTTTCAGTTTGCTGGAAGTTTGTCGTCGTAACGTGCAGGTTTGTTTAACCGCTACGTTCACATCTTTGACAATCTTAGTGTCCACTTCGTTTGAGGTGAACCTTTGTAATTTTTCTTTGAGGTCAACTTGCAAGACAAGTAGTTCTG
Organism: Tetramorium bicarinatum; assembly: GCA_928718305.1. Classification (NCBI taxonomy): domain Eukaryota; kingdom Metazoa; phylum Arthropoda; class Insecta; order Hymenoptera; family Formicidae; genus Tetramorium; species Tetramorium bicarinatum. The sequence goes on from OV788328.1 coordinate 108,143, forward strand.
GTATTCTTCTTCTCTTGCTTCCAGATCGGATTTGGTTGGTCTCAGTTTTCTTTCAACCTTTTTCTTTCTTTCTAGCCGGAGATTTACTGTTATTTTTGCTCTGACCATCCTATACCTGACGGTCGCTGCACATATCAAAACTGTTTAAGACTGAGACATCTAAGCAGATCTTCCGGTCAGCAGACATAATACACTGGCGCAAACTGAAAACGGGACAAAAATTTTGACCGAATTTTTAGGCAATTTTCAAAGTGACATAACTTTACGAAAAATCATCCAAATTGCATGAATTTTTTTTACATTAAAGGTTAAAATCTCAGCTTTAAAATGGTGTATATATATTTTTTTATTAGGAACATTGATGCAACAGGAAGCTCTTAAATTAAAGGACATGTTTGAGATTTTAAAATTAGCCAAGTTTGGAAGTGTGCACGGACTTGGATAATTTTTTTTCGAGCATGTGATATACATCAAATGAAAGCCTAATTCTTCCCCTTTAATTTGAGTGGTTGCTGATCGCTGTGCGATTTTTTTTGACCGAGTTATTAAGGTTTGAAGAAGAAATGACCAGGCGGCGAATCTTTCTCGAATGTGAAAATCATCCACGGTCCCTATAAGAAGGGGATCTCCAGCAGAGTTCTTAGACTTTTCCGCAGCTCAGTGCTGTTAGCCATAACCACTGATTATAACTTTTTGTAGAGCAAACGGACTTCTAAGCCTTTTTATCTAACAGTCCGTACACGACACATTTCTCATACCTGACGGGAATTACAACTATGTGCTATGTGGGTTATTACACTGTATAAAAATTGTCTCTGAAATTACAATATATTTAGAAGTATAAATCACTATAGAAACATAAAATTTCACAAAATGAATTTTTTCAGATATTTATTAAATAAACATTTAATTTTTATTTATATTTTGTTATTAATTTCTATGCTTTTAAAATTTTATATAAACATTAATTTTTTGCCAGAATAATGTTCTAAAAATATTTTCATAATATTCCACGGATATTAAAACAATATATCAAGGATATTACATGGAGTGGACATATAACATCATAAGAATATTCCTATACATTAAAAAATATTATGTAATATTCTTAGAATATTACGGTAATATTATTTTAATTATTAATAATATTCGTATAATATTCTAGAAATATTGTGTGCGTATAAGGTATATCTAAATTAATAATTAATTTTGACTTTATGGATAAAGTTTTTCTTACCTAATGACTTTTTTTAACATTCTTAATGATCATATACTTAATACAAAAAAAATTGTTTTTTTGAAAATCCCAAGGGGGCATAAAAACGCGCTTATTGACCCTCCTCCTTTACGTTTATAAATTATAATTGCAATCTGAATTCTTATAAAGTATATTAACAAAATAATATTAATATAAAAAATAGAACAATTTTTAGGAAAGTTTAATATAAGGAAACGTTTGTTATGAATTAGTTCAGAGTTTTAAGTTTTAATATTAATTGCACAGACACATAAAAAAAAATGGTTTGGCCTGTATACCAGACTAGTGTATTTCTATGTATTTTGACCCGCTGAATCCGAATTCGAAATCAAAATTGTCAGATTGGTTTTTTTTACCCCTATAATCTAATCTAAAAAAGGTTAGATTGTAGGGGTGAAAAAAAGAAGAACCAATTTGACAATGCTAACTTCGGATTCAGTGGGTCAAAATATATAGGAATACACTAGTCTGGTATACAGGCCAAATAACTTTTTTTGTGTGCCTGTGTTATTATATTTAATATTAATTATTTAATATTGATTATTAAGTAATGCAATTTTAAAATCTAATTTCTTATTTTTACTTGAATATAATTATAGATAAATTATGGATGTATAATAATCTAGGTATTTATAATAATGTATAATTAGAATTGAGTTACTTTATAAAATTACACATTACCATTATTGTTACTTTTGTAAAAAAGAATTTGTTTTCGTTATTCGTTACTATTTCTAAAAAATAACGAGTCGTATATTAGAAAGTAACAGTACGTTACTTTTTAAAATTAGTAGCGGATAATGATAATGAGTCCCTTTAAAAAAAATAACGATAACGGTAACGTGTAATTTTTAAAAGTGGTGTTCCCAATCCTTATTATATGTATATTCTTATACATGCCTATGTATTCTTGAAAAAAATACATTTGTATTAAATAAAATATATATACATTTCTGAATTGTCACACATAATTCTCTATAATTATATTCAAGATTTTAAGTATTAGAAATTACATTTACCAGAGTGCATTTTCTTGCTTTTCATTTTTCTTTTCAGAACGCTGCGTTTTTATGAGTTTATTATCGTGTACTATTATCACACCAATTTCTGTTGCAATTCGCAGTTCAAGATGCAGTATGGTTCTTTACTCAGTGGAAAGATCGCGGGGCAGAGCATGTCGATCAGTTCTCTCCGAGTGGTCGGTGCGCCTACGTCTTTCGTAGAAGGCACGGTCATGATGACGAACGGCAATACGTATAATTCGCCGGAGATTGGCGCTACGACAGAATCTTGTGGCAGAAATACAAGACGATTTATGAAGAAGGAAACGGTGCAGAAGATCAAGTCAATTGGTGGTCACGTGGGCTTGCTGATCACCCTGATGCTTTACACTGCAATCGGTGGGCTGGTGAGTCTCGAGAAGAAAACAGTATTGTCTTGAAGATATTTGAAGTCTATTTAGTAATAGTAAGACAGAGACAATAAATGGGATTCAATGGTTCTCGTTTCTTGACAACGAGTTTTCCATAAAATAATACCCACGAAACTAGAGATTGATTTTGACATATTTCCTTTCTAACAAATGGACTGAAGGGAAATTAATAACCGTGTGATCAATCCATTTCTTTTCCGAGTTTCCGAGTTCTATTCGCATCTGACTGATTGAGATTGCAAATTTGTATAATTGACGTATAATAACATTTGATTTCCGTTCAATTTTAATTTTAGGAAAAATTCGTCAGGTTATCAATGCATTGAAATTCACGATGGTCATGATTTTTCAAGTGCGTTATAAAACAGCCACAGAAATAATTATAATACGTATTTCAACGGTCTATGAATTTCTTAGATGGAAACGGCTCGGAAGGCAATAAGTACAACATAATACAAAAATTAATTGTATAATAAGATGTGCAACAAAACGAAAAGAGCAAAATGTCGATAGTATTTCGAATTCACGGCCGTGTGCACGTTTCTCGTTTGGGAAACATCAAGATTTCCAGCGTGGAGTTAAATGTATTAGATGTCCCATAAATATTTACATTTTGTACAATAACGAACGGACTTATAGCCTACCGAATCGTATCTTTATTTTTAGCGGCGAACCAATCTGCGCAGTTTCGTAAGTATATTACTACTGACGCCTTCAATGAAGTCCGGTAAAAATATCAATGCGTTAAAATTCACGATGGACATGATTTTTTAAATGCGTTATAAAACAGCCATGAAAATAGCTATAATACGTATTTCAACGGTCTATGAATTTTTTAGATGGAAACGGAAGACAATAAGTACAACATAATACTAAATTAATTGTATAATAAATTAAAAAACGAATGATATGATAAGATGACAAGTTAAATTACACAGGCCTACAAAATTTGTCCTTCTGAAAGTTGCAGGTACAAATGAATCGATTTCTTAAAGATTTTTGATTACTAAAAACTAATCCGTTTTCCAAATTAGCCTATCACGTTAGAATTTTTAATAACGATTAGCTAAAACATTTAAAAAACCGCTGTTTTGGACGTTTTTGACGATCCATAAATTGTTAAATTTATGCGATACTGAAATCAGTGCGGATAATTCTTATAGATTTTTTATGCTGAAAACGAATCCATCCTCTAAATTAGCCTATTACATTAGATTTTTTAGTAATCATTAGTTATCTAGTTAGCACAAAACATCCCCTGAATGTACATAGGACATCCGTAAGATTTAAAGTACGTCTTTTGAATCTCATGTATATACATACGACGTCCAGAAATGTACATACGTAAATTAGTTCATAGTACATCTGATGTACACACAAATGAGTCATTCCACGTCAAATCGGACAGTGAATTTACCTCGATGACTCCAATTTTTTGGCAAAATTTGGCAGACATATTCAGCCGTCGAAAATATGAGACACCTGTTTTTAGAAAAAAATTAAAGATTTTTTTTCGAGAAGTTATGCATGGTTGAAAATTGCAGAAATTGAAAAAAAAAACATCGATTATGAAAACATTCAAACTATTTTATTGCAGAATCAATTCGACGGAAACGGACAAATAAGGAGTGATTTTTAAAGGGCTTGAAACGTACTTTACGATGGTATTTTTTTTAATTTAACTCTTTAAATAAATAAATTGTTGTTTGATTGTTTATAACTTTCATTTGCGTTTTTCATTATCAGCTCCTCGACTTATAATTGAAAAAAAAATAATCGTATTCCTATTTCAACTCTAAAGAAATCATGAAATTTTCAAAATGGAGATCGAATGGGCAGTATTTTTAAAAAATTACTGAAAATGAAGCGCTGCGCCGCTGCCGCTCGGTGCCGGGCGGGCGGTGTATCAGTATACCTGAATGCTCGAGCTCGGCGGCTTGTGACTGTCCGGACAGGATCGTCAGTTCAGTTTAGGCTGATTAATTGTTGGATAAAATGGTAAATATTATACAGAACATGTAAATTAGTGAATGAAGTATATGTTTTTATTCTTTGTACATAGTTTTAACAGTCGACGTAGTAGCAGACGCTGATATTCTAACTTTGATTTTCCCGTTTCGTTGAGGAATGAATGAATGATATTTTACAGTCCCTTGAATCATTTTGGCTTTGTTAAATCGTTCGTTCAGTATCCGCACTTCCTTCTTATATTCCTCAATAGTAAAAAAATTCGGAGTTAACATTTTTGTTAACCCATGTAAAAAATTTCGCTGCCGTATTGATTGGATCGACATTTTTTAAACTTGCCCGCGCTGCTAATCTTTTTATTGTGCCTCCGAGTCCGTTGCAAGATCCTTTTCCGCGAAAAAATGCCATTCAGCTTTTATATTAAAATCGTTTTCGTGGAAACATACATGTATAATAAAACAGCGTTCTGTTTTACCCATTAAACACAATAATTTTTGTCACGTAAATTCTTCTTATTGGTTTTGTAGATTAGGAAATCCTTCTTCAGAATTAAAGCATAAGCATTAAATTCAGTCTGGATTGCGGAGTTTATGTCGAAAACGGAACAAAATTTTTAATTTACGATATTTTTATCATTTCTTAGTCGAAAATGGTGTCTGAAGCTGTCACGTTGTAATAACAAGAAAGTGCGCCAATTATAAAAATAGATAATTACATAAATTCGAACATCTACTTCTTCATTATTACTTTTTAGCAAGTGTTCATAATTTGATCTTATATTATCTTATATAAGATTGTTTTACAAAAAACAGTTGTTGTGCCATATAAGTAAGAAATAAAGGAGATAAAATAAGGAGACAAATAAGTATTTTGATACAAAAAAATTTTTTTTCAAAAAACTTGGTGCTGCCAAACCGAATAAATAAGTAATAATAATTTCTTATAAATTAAATTATATACTAATTTATTAAATTAAATTCAACAACATGTTATTTAATCGATTAGAACTATGCGAGAACTGTCGAGAACTGCTAAAAAATTGATCGGAACTATCCGCATCGCACACTTTTCGATAGAGAGATGCTTGCGGTCAGGTTAGGTTAGATTAAAAAATTGTTTAAAAATAATTAAAGGCTGCAACCGTCAACAAAATTGATGAAAATTATTAGAACTATTGTTGCACTATTGGAAAATGCCGTAAAGTGGAATATGTTATAACATCATACTTCACTCGTGTGAGGTGCCAGCGGTCATATTAAAAATTTATTTAAAAATATTAAAAGTGCAGAACTATCGCTGAAACTTATCAGGAACTATAGAACTCTTCGAACTCTTCGAAAACTATAGAATTTTGTGTTAAAAATCAATTTTTTCGCAATTTGAGGTGCCACGGAAACTTGGCACCTCATATTTTCGAATTTCATTTTTTTAAGCTAAATTAACAGAACTATTTCTGAGACCTATCGGGAACTGTAGAATTATTATGGGTGCAAATGGAATAAAAACTTGCGGTGCAAGAAGATGAGATGCCAACTTCACACACATCTCTTCTTTATCTAACCTAACCTATAACGCACCCACACATCACATAATTTTTATAAATTAAAATTTTTTTAATTATATGTCGAAATGAAATTTACAAAATTCTATGTTGTTAATGTATTCTAAGTTGTAATCTATGTGTTTACTCAGTGGTATTTCGCAAATACGGATTGCAGAGATCTTATGTCAAGCACATATTATCATGACTTGACAGATTATTAAAAAATTTTTGTTGTTTTCAGCATCAATACTACGAAGCAGACACATATTAATGCCTATACTTTCATTTTGTAAAAGGATTTTTCAATCTATGAAAGCAATACGAAGATATGGGTTTACAAAAATTGTTGGTATCGCAGAAGGCTACAGAATCCCCTTAAGCACATGGTTTTTAATTATATTAATATCAGGATTATATGTTCTACTTCATTTAATTATATTATATTTAATTATCTATTATACACCAGAAGAAATAAAAAATTTTTTCGTTGAACAAACTTGTTTTGATTGATTATTTATAGCTTTTCTTATTTGTAGTTTCTTCTAATTGATTATTTGCAATTTCAGTTAGATTATCCACTATTGATAGATATTCTCTATTCATAGATTTTCTATTGATTGATCTGTTACTCTCTTTTGATTGTCTACATTATACTCATTTATATCACTCATAAGCCTGTAGAAAATATATAATAAATAAATAAAATGAACAATCTTACTATATAAATTACAATTTGTACTTATTTTATTGTTATAAATACTATTTAAAAATATTTATTATATATTTATACATTAATATAAGTAAATAATTATTTACATTCATATTTATATTAATAACTAATAAATAAGTCAAATATTTATGGTATGTATTTACAAAAATATATTTGTTCTTTGGTCTTCTCTAATAATTAAGCCTTCTCTACCACATACCATAAGTGGCTCAATGTTATGTTTTGATCCTAATAATGTCAATTCTCTATAATAATAAAATATAATTTTATTCTACATATAACTTTTTACATATGTTAGAGAATCAATTAAGGTACATATTATATACACACTTACGTTTCATATAAACATGGCATATGTCCTCTTCCTGTTTTCTTATTATTTGATATCATATTCTTATATGACCTTTCGAGTGACTCATATTTATTTTCCACTTGTAATGTGGTTATTATAACCGTTCTTTTGAATTTCCAATACTATTATATTCCACATTATCTTTTATGTTTAATTTTTCTATTTTTTAATAATTCACTTTTATCTTTATATAAACTTAAAAATAATTTGGTGCTTGAATCATTCCAAGAAAATGCTGTTTCAATCTGTTCATTTTGTATAGGATTATTTTCTTTATTTGTATCTTTATGTAGTGGTATTAGAAACATTTTACCATCTATACAATATTCAATATTATCGTAATTAAAATCTATTTGATCTTAATTAAACTCAAATTGTACGCCTCCTGTAAGTGTAAATATTGTTTTTTTATTTTATTGTTTAAACATTTTCTACTTTTTAAATACAAATATTTAATACCTTCAGAAACAGATTCAACGTCTCCATTATTGCTAACCTATGATATTGCCATTCGTATTTCTTTTCATACATGCCAATTCGTGTTTCTCCATATTCGGCTGTGTCTTGCACACTCAGTACTTGCACTGACAACTTACATTATCTCAAGAGTCAGTACAAGCAGTACAGTGAACTGTTGCACTACATGTTATTACACTTCGGGTGCGTTCGTCTTGCTCGCTTTCACGCTGAAAGCGCTCACAAGCGTCGCTATCAGCGTTCGACTTGGCACTTTCACGCGCTTTCGTAAAGCAATGACGTCATAATTTCTAAGCGAAAACGTCATCATTTCTCGCTTACAATTGCTTTCTCAAAAGAGGTAGTGCAACGAAAGCCTAAGCGCTTTTAGTTAAGACGAACGCGAAGTTACTCGCCAACAGTATTACTAGAAATATAAGTGAAGCAATTTATAAACGTCAACATGTCGAATATATTTATAATAACTGATCCAGAGGATGGGAAAGATTATGATATTGAACTATCGCCAGACGAATTAAAACGTATGAAAGAAGGTAATATCCTCTTGATATCTTTACTATAACCTCAAAATTGTACTTGATGTTTCTATTATTAAAATATTTGCAATAACTGATATTGGATACAAATGGTTTTTTAATTGTAATGAATATTATTCTTTCTCTTATATTATTTGTATATTAAACCTGTATTTTTAACATAATGCATAATTTTTCTACTTTTGTACTAAGAAGTTTCTGTTTTAATTATTCATAATTTAGTTAAGACTAGGACTGTTAAAAATACGATTGTCTGAATGCTAAGCCAATACTGACATATTTATGTTTAAAAATTCTATTTTGCAATTATTTATATAATTATACTAAATTATAAAAAGATTATATTTCTTTGTACATATACATAATAGTATAAAGTATCTTTGCTGTTTTCAGATGAGGTTTTTGCAAATCAAAAGCTCGAGGAAGCAAAATATGCTCCAGCTATAGAAAATGATAAAGAAAATTCGTCAGTGGCGAGACTTCAGTCAAATGAGTCTTGCTCAGATAATGTGATATATAAATGGTCTCATGAAGCTATATTGTTACTCATCGAAGAATACCGCATCAGAAAAGATGATTTTAATTCCGGTAAAATATCACAAAAAAAAGTTTGGGATACAATTAGCAAAAAACTAATTGAGAAAGGTCACATTGTTACTGGACCACAGTGCATGTCCAAATTTGTGGGTTTAAAAAGAACATATAAAGCGACAAAAGATCATAATACAAAATCTGGGAATAACACAAGATCGTGGGTATACTACGAACTCATGGACGGTCTATTAGGGCATAAACTTTTCATGCAGCCTGCAGCAATTGTGAGTTCAACTGGTTTAGCTGTTGCGTCGTCATCTAAACGAACTCGATCGCCATCAGAATCTTCGGATTCAAGTAATCAAGAATCTATAAACATTACACCTAAAACTAAACGGTCAAATAAACAAGCAGCAAATACAAATATTTTATTAGAAATACAAAGGTCTAGACAAATGTCGGAAGAGAATCGAGAGAAACGTCACCAGGATAAGATAAAACAACGTGGTGAAGCAATAGAAATCATGAGGCAGATTGCATCCAGTTTAACCAAACTCACTGATGATGAGAGCCAATAATTCGCTCATATCTGACAATGAATCATTACTAGTGAACTAGTTAACAAAATAATTACACTATTTTTATTGATATACGCAAGTACCTGTACATGTAGTTCTATCAAAGAATATTATTTTAGTTAAAAACAAAGCAAGATTTATTTAGTTATAAACACTGTTTTTTTATTATGTTAAACAAATAGTATCAATATTTCTTTTCAATTTTAATGTATCATATATGTGCGATAAAACTAGAATTAGTTAAAAACAAGCATTTATTTAGTTAAAAACACTTTTTTAAGATGTTTACATACATGTGCGATAAACCTAGAGTTAATTAAAAACAAGCAAGATTTATTTAGTTAAAAACACTTTTTTAAGATGTTTAAACAATATAATTTTTTTTAATGTTGGATGTAAGCATACATGTGTAATAAAACTAGAAATAAAACTGTAATTGTAACAAATAATGTATTGTTTATTTCCATTAATTTCTTTTTACCTACAATGGAACAACCGCAATTCATGCATCTCGCATTTGTAATTGTTCGCAAATGTAATCTTTCTTTATTAATCCACGTCGATTTGCAGTTGCAAGCTCTGCGCGTGTAACATTATTGACATATGCTACTTCAGGTTCAGGCACATTGTTAGGATCAATATTTTCAAATTCGTCACCTCTTAACAAACATATATTATGTAATATACAACAAGCCAATATCATACTAGGAATAATGTCAATACGTTCCATGTCAAGTACTGCTAGAAGACTTCGAAACCTTCCTTTTAATAATCCAAAAGTTCTCTCGATTGCCATTCGGGCTGACGAATGACAAAAATTTCTCTGTCTAGCAGATAAATGCCCATTATCCCGATAAGGTACAAGAAGATGCTCATGGATTGTATACGCTGCATCACCTATCAAATGACAATTATCTGGAAATTTGATAGGATCATTGAGATAATTATAAACCTCTGAAAGACGGAAAACTCGTTGATCATGTACAGAACCAACGTTTCCAACGTAACAATGAATGAACCGACATTGGTGGTCACATATAGCCTGCAACATAAAACAAAAATTAAATTTGATTAAAATTATAGAAAGATACCAACAAAATATCTAATAAAATCTGCATTTATAAAAAAAATAAAATTAATTTACATTAACACGTCAATTTATTAAAATAATCGAAAGTAAAATACCTGCAACTGGATTGAATGATGTCCCTTTCTATTCACGTAACATTCTGGATTTTCATGTGGTGCAGGGATATTGATGTGAGTACCATCAATTGCTCCAATAACTTTGGGGAAACCTCTATTGGCAAAAAAACCATTGTGTACTTCTATTGATCTCTCTTCATTCGGCCAAGTAATAAAATTTGGTGCCAATTCAACTAAAGCTTTAACAACTCTTCTGACAGATTTTAATGCCGTTGCTTTTCCTACATTAAACTTTTCACAAATTGATCTGAAAATATAATTAAAACATATTATCTGTAAAATTTATTTTCAAATTACCTATCTCTGTAATCTAAAATAAATATACTTACCTATATGAATCTGGAGTTGCCATCTTCCAAATGGCAATCAAGAGCTGCTTCTCAGGTGATGTTATAGGGTAACCAGGTTTCTCTCTTATTAATTTCGAACTGATTAGAGTTAATATAAAATCAAATGTTCCACGAAACATCCTAAATAAAAAAAAATTACGTATTTACATTGTAGCTATATCAATTCAATATATATATGTATATATATATAGTATATATAGTAGAAGAAGATGATATTGAAGCTGAAATGTTACAAAATAAAAATGTTAAACAACATGTTCACCGCCTTCAAAATTACGTAGAGTATTATCATACCACAGTATACTAATAACCAGTTCAAATCTCATTTCAGGTAAATGTTTAGTTATGTATTTATTGACTATAAGTAATATATTGAGAAAACAATATAAATAAATATTGTTTTCTCAATATATTACTTATAGTCAATAAATACATAACTAAACATTTACCTGAAATGAGATTTGAACTGGTTATTAGTATACTGTGGTATGATAATACTCTACGTAATTTTGAAGGCGGTGAACATGTTGTTTAACATTTTTATTTTGTAACATTTCAGCTTCAATATCATCTTCTTCACTTTCCTCCGATGAAGATGAGAACATGATATTGTAAAATTCATTTACTGTTATACCTAATATTCGGCGTTGATTATTACTGAGAGCAGCCATTTTTTTCGTCAGAATATGTACTAACAGCCGTTCGGCTTGCAGCTAGCGTTTCTACGCTATATCCTACACGAACGGACAAAATTACTGCATCTAAGCGTCAGTACTAACAGCGTGAAAGCGAGCAAGACGAACGCACCCTTCGAAAACGAACAGCGTGTCTGACGTCATCATTGATAAAAAAAAACACTCTAGTGTACACTCTTTGCACTAGTGTATACTAGTTCAGAAAGCTCTTCGAAAACGAACAAACTTATTGTCTGTATTTTAATTCTGGAAAAGGATTTTTAAGGAGGGTGGTTAGTCAAATTAATTTGATAAGAATTAGTTCAAATTTATGGAGGACATTCGTCTATAGGAATCTGTTGTCCATGCCAAAGTTGAAGACGATCGTCTGCATGGTTGTCGAGTAATTAATTATTGAAGTTGTACTTTTATACATGGGCGACATAATCAAAATGTCACGATATCTGTAATATAATCCTTAAAAGCATATTAAAAATGATAAAAATATAATGAAAATAGGTGCAAATAATTCTTTATATATTTAGGAAGGAGTCTTGCCAAGGCTCAAACGATTTGTTTACATAGTTAGCAAGAAATTGTAAAAATAAAACAGCATGTTGTAGCTATTTCGCGTAAAGCTATCGAATACGCGACGGAGAGCGGCAACGTCGCATTAGAGTCGGCCCTGATAAATCATGGGTGCCAATGGGGCCATAATTCAGTCACAAGTTATACAGAGAAAATAAATTTTCATATCACAATTTGATGAAAACAACTGTCAAATAATTGACGCTTTATTTTATTATTTCATTATTATTATTTTTTATCATTACAAATGATGTAGAATCAAATGTAGAGAGACGTAATGCGAATTAAAATTTGTTAATTGAAAATTGAACAAACTTGTTGAAAATATAAAATAATATAATATTATATATTAAATAAATTAATATATTTTATTAAACATGTATTAAACAACAAGATATGTTATGCTATTAAACTTTATAACGCAGCACATGACATGTGCGAAAACAGTAATACTTAAATATAGTTACAGCATACATATCACAAATTTATTTGAGCAACTCTTCGAAATGCCTTATGATAGTATTCAGCATTTTTTTTTGTTTTAATCACTTGCGTTTTTCCATTCTCTTTCTTTTCAAGTAGTGATATAATCTCTTCTTTTCCTTGGCTGTATGCATGTTGTAATAGGACGTAGCTAATACCTGCATTAGCCATTCTTTTTCTTATTTCGTTAGATATGGAATTTGACAAAGGTACAAGTGATTTGAAATTCTTGTCGTATTGCAACATTTCTGCGTATTTTTTATTACTGGTAAGTAATTCGTCGACTGTGAAGTTATGAAAGGCCACGTTCTGTAGCATTACTACATCGTACATTGCATCGTGAGCTTTTTCTGGATGTAGAGCAAAGTTTCGAGCTGCCAGCTTTACTAAACTGCAATCTTCATCGGGAAACTTATTCCTAAAAAGTGGCAGAGTGTCTACGAAACCGTCAATAACGTGGGTAAATTCTGTGACGAGGTCTACTTGATTAATAAGACGTATAAGTCGTGGAGCATCAAAGGCACAATTATGTGCAATTAACACGCAAGGCTTCTGTAAACCCTTTAAAAATTGGAGCAATTCGTTCGCGACTACGTGCAAAGGCTTCGCAGGTACGCTTCTTCCGTGTAAGAATAAATCGTGTCCTTCGTTGGTTAGTCCATTGACTTTTGAAGCAGCCAAAGATATATTTTCGTTTGGCCTTATGTATTCATTGAACATTGTGCTCCCACATTTCATAGCAACCTGTAAGACTTCGCAAGTCAATTTTAACCCCGCAGTTTCCAAATCGAAAAAAACCAAAGCTGTGGAGTTATTATCGTGATCGAAATTGTTTGCTAAGCTTGGCAACTCAGTAGATGATGTATCGCGGTCAGTTTCTACTGCAGGCATGCTCAATAGACCAATGTGACTGCTATAAGTTTCACCTTCGAGATCATCCCGTCTGTTTCGTAATTGAGATCTCTGTTTTCTGAGAGCTCGTCTTCGCGCTTTGAAAAGTGGTGTCTTCGCTTTTGCCGACCGTATCCGAGCTGATTTTGCACATCTTTCTACGTGTTTAGACAAATGTGATCCTGGACTCAATTCGCAATGTTTATATACCTCTTGTACATATTTTTCTCCATAATTTTTCTGGGCAATCGCGGATGCGTATCTAAAATCAGCAGATTCGGAAAGACTGTAACACACGGCTTTTGGCGCTTTCCTTGACATTATGTTATTCAGGCTTTCATTAGCCTGGCTCGAAGCGTCAGTCGAGAATTTCTCTGCATTGTTTGCCAATTTATTAAAAAGTTCTTTCAACTCTTCAAATAAACGTTCGTTTTGAAAACCACCAAGAACAGTTGTATGTGTGTAATTTTCCGGATCCTTCGAATAATTGCACCAATCTCCGCAATTATCATGCATGTTAAAAGCATGGAATGGGATGTTCCTGATTGCAGCAGCCAAATTATCCGGATTTCCTGGATTCTGGGATACAGCATATGTAAAACATCTGTGTAAATATTTGATAGCTTCTGACGTCAGCTCTTTGTTAGCATCACTTCTCTTGTCAATTTTGTATAACATATTTGTCACACCTCTCGAAGTGTGGTTTTTGTCTGAGTGCTTCACAACGGGGTGACTGCATGCATTTCTCACAGCGCAGATACTTGAACTGTCATCATCACCTATGAAAACTCCAACTTGTACATTTTGTGACTTCAAAATCGTGCTATTAGCCACTAGTTGAGCTGCAGTATCAGGCTCCATTGCTTTGGCACTGCCGTTGAAATTTAGACGACAATCATGCTTTTCCTTCGCTTTTCCTAAATAGCATAAGCGGCACTCCTTGTTTCTCGTTGCAAAATCTAAGACTTTACCAGACTGCGTCCCGATTATAGCAGCGTAGCCATTCAAACTGTCATACTGACGCCCTGAGCCTCGTTTGCTCCAACCCATGTCGTAAGAAACAAAGATTCGTGTTAAATCATTCATCGCTTGATCAATTGATTTGTCTGGCGCGTTATAGTTTTCTTGAAATTCACGCGAACCATCTGTTTCCTTCGTCGGTAGAACTGAATCTTCGGATTCTTCTCTACTTCTAACTAGAAACCCGCTTCGAAGATCTTCAGGTCTATACATCATTAGGGAAAAATAATGAGAGTAAGGATAGGAGAGGAAAGAGATATATTAAATGTCTGAGTTTTTGCTGTATATAATTATAGATTTTATTTATAATTTTGAATTGGATAAAAAAAATTTCTTACATTATTTACGAGTCATTTTATAACACCCACATGTACAATTATTAAAAATTTGTATGTATATTTCCTATAAGCATGTAATCATTGTAGAATTCATTACCATTAAAAGAATATAAATTTTTAAAAACTGGATTTTATTTTAAAAAAAGTTTAAGTCTAATACAATTATTATTGACCTATGCAATTTAGTGAAAATTACGAGAAAATAGAGAAAACAAATGCTCGTAAAAATCCTGACGCTAATAAACTTACAAAAGTCTTTCCAAAGACTCCACATTTTGTATTGTCAAAGATCTTTCTAATTTTGTGGCTTCTTGACAGCTTTGCTTTGCAACTAATTCAATTACAGGTCCAATCTCTCTCTCATATTGCTTGTACAAAGACGAACTCATGTTCGGGATATTCAGGCATTGCAGATATTTGTTAACAGATGTGTACCCTAATCCTGAGTGTACAGTCCCTGTACAATAGTCCCATCGTTAGAAAATGTAAATATTTTATTTAATTTTTTATTTTTATGAATGAACTATACAATTTTGAAAATATGTAAAAAGATTTATAATGTACAACTTACCTAACGCTGATTTAGTGTTGACATCGTATTGCATCTGATTTAGTCCAGGATGCTTATATCCACTCGGTACCTTATTCATTAGCAGGCAGTTTTGGCAGAGTACAGAAAATACCGAGGCCAAACCATATCTCTTTTCTTGTTTAATATTTCTCATGCATAAATCCTCTTTACAGAAAGTACAGATCATGTGTTGCGACATAACCTTTAGATCAATTATACGTCGCCCATCAACCACGCATTCTGTTTCTTCTGTCTCGGCTTTTCTTCGCCGCTTTCCATTCTCCACTTGCTGTAAACGACGATTGTACTGCTTTACAGTTTGCAGTTTTCCTTTCCACCTTTTCATTTTCGTTGAGAACACCAAAATGAAATACTTCAAGATCTCTCGCGTTCCTGACTTCCCAAGGCTCAAGGTTACTTGTGTATCAGTGCTATCAGCTACTGAGAACGAAATTGCGTGGTTGCCACATTTCAACGTGAATAATAACGTATTTGGGTTTTAATTGTACAAACAACAAATTAAAACTTTAAGAAATAGCTAATAAAATGCATTCCACATATTTATTTGCTAAAACTCGTTTATTTTACGCGATGAAAAGTGTGATTATTTAGAGTTGGCAGCGCCCGTATAAAAGTGCAGGCTATGTGCGCGCTTGAACTTTTTGCACTTAAAAGAGACATAAATATATATTGGGCATTGGAGAGAGAGAGACAGCAAAAAGCAACGCTAAGCTTTCCCCTCTTGCCGCCTGCCCCGCAATGACACTAACCACCCTCCTTAAATCTGCAAAGACAATTAAGGGGATTTTAAAGTGACGCTCGAACTTGATCGAGGTCGATAATGGGCCGGAATTCTAAGCTATAATATTATAAATTATCAAATTGGCTTTACAGAATACAAAATCCTTTTGCAAGATCAAAGTACGCGCAAAAATGAATCATGTGAGTATCGACTTCATATCAAAAACGAAAAAAAATTAAAAATATTACCGAAATCTGAGGCACGTATGACTCGAAATTTTTGCGGCGCTGACAATTTTTTTAGGCTTTATAGAACTAAAAAATTCTTGTACAGATTTAAAGTTTACACTCAAGTAAAGGGGGCTCGATAGTTATTTTGTGTCTAAAAGCTCTAAAACTTTTATATGAAGCTAATGTATTCACAAGTTGACAGTTTCAATCTCAATGTTGTGTAAGTAAATAGACATGTTTTTATACTTTTTTTCGTTTTTAGCGTGAATTCTAGTCCAGCCCCCTCCGTTTGCGTATGTACTTTAATCCTGGAGAAGGATTTTTAATTCTATGAAGCCAAAAAAAATTGTCAGCGCTGCAAAAATTATTATATTTTTGAGTGTAAAACAGGACATTTTAGGATCCCCTTAAAAGGTTTAATAAATCAAAAATTAATCATGCTCGATCGGTAAAATGTCACTTTAGGATCCCCTTAATGGAAAAATACGTTATTATAATATTTTGAAAAGCTTTCGAGAAAAAATAAGTTTCATTTAAAAAAATTGATTTTGACCTTATTGGCCCCAAAGTGGATCTTATTGTCAGATCCAAAATCTAAGTAACTCATTGGATAGTTTTCTTCAACCTACAACTTTTATTTGAAACATTTTTGTCTGCTAGGTTCAGTTTTTTCGAGATATTCGGCTGGATCCTTTAAAATATAGTCTTGTAAAATTATATCCCAAAATTTTTAATTCTAAATATGTCTCCAGATTTTCCGGCAGATCGAACTTCCATCGGAACTCAGACGTCTTGAGCGTTTGCGTGCGAGATTACGTACGCAACGGTATCGTTTTATAGAAGCAATTTCTAACAATACGGACCTGTTCAATCTGCATACCTTGGTGAGAAAGTAGCGACATCAAAACGCGAGGATTTGTTTATTTATCATCATTATTCATGACATTCGACGTTTTCCAGGTAAGTGTGAAATTGCGTGACTATGAAGAAGTGGTTCAGGAAGCGGCGGAGGCGGGTCTTCTGATTAGCTTCGTGACGGATATCATTAATCAAGATGATTATTCTGAATTGAAACCCGTCGTGACAGAGAGATGGAACGTTCTCCAGGCAGTGTTCTTCGCCAGCACTGTCCTTACGACAATCGGTATCCAATTCTAATTATTTGCCAAAAGTTCATTCATCAATGTGTTGTTGATAATATTGTATAAATCAGTTTTTTTCTCTAAAAAATCATATTAAAATTCTGTCTCCAAATTTCTTTTTGCAAGCTTTTTAATTTACTCTATAATGATTTGCATTTGATAGGATATGGCAATGTTGTACCTTCGACCAACTGGGGAAGGATCTTTTGTATCTTCTTCGCTTTCATCGGTATACCCTTAACTCTGATAGTGATCGCCGATTGGGGAAAACTATTCGCGAGCGCAGTGATACATATCGCATTGATGATGAAGTCGAAAGTTTCATTTCGCGCAAAACTTTCGTGTATCCCGACGAATGTGACCGGTCGACGATCATTCGGTAAGTTTAATAAATTTTATTAATTTAATTGATTTTCAGATGTGATAATCTACTTTAAAGGTGCCTGCGCTGCCGTCGTGTTGCTCTTTTTATATCTCGCCTGCGGCGCTGGTATGTTTATGTTATGGGAAGACGATTGGGATTTTTTCGATGGATTTTACTTCTGTTTTGTTACCATGACCACCATAGGTTTTGGAGATCTTGTCCCAAGTAAGTAAAGAATTTTATCCTCTAAAGATGCATAAAGAGGATTACTACTTATTGAATATTTTACATGTAAATCTTGGGAAATTCTACAAGCGACGGCAACAAGATATAAACCTCTGACTTCTTAATTGAGATGGATTCCTGGAAGATAAACAGTGTGAACCGTCGCGTACTTATAATTTGACACAAATTTATTTGACAGATTTTGTAGGTAACGTTTTATATTGATGTCGGAAGAGAAGTAAAAAAGTTATAAGAAAATTCTAAACATTGATCAGAATCGATACATCATCACTTTCATATCTTGAAAATAGTTGAATTCTCACGATAATAACTCGAAGAGTAGACTTCTCGTTTAGACGTTACTAGAATAACGCGAGATAAATAAAATATACCGATAATACGAAATACGTTTAACTTCAATAATCGATTTTTAAACTTTTCTATTCTTATTCTAATACTCTTATTTTTATATCTCGACTTACTTCTAATCTTATTAGAAATTTAATATTTCTAATGTAAAACGATTAAAGGAAAAGATGAGAATGCAGATTTGTTAAATAATAATAATAAATAAAAGTAGTTGTGAATACGACAGAATCCAATCGATGAAAGTAGGGGAATGTGGGGCGAAATATCGGGGCAAAGTGATATTTAAAAATTTTTCCAGTGTAGCAGTGTCATCTATCTGGTAATAATAATATTGCGTAGCATTAAACTTTTATTTATCGCGACATTAGACCTGCTTGGGCAGTGACAGTGAGATAAGCTGTAGTCACACGTGCCAATGTAAAATTGGAACGTAAGTAAATTAATTCTTCATTCTTTATTAACAACATGTTTCTTGATACTTTTACCATTTACGTGTAGTTTAAAATTTTAAGTTTTGAATGTGCTCCGTTGAATTACATTGTTCGTTGTTTATATGCAATAATAGAATTTTTTTTGTGAAATTATTGATGTTGGGGCAAAATGGAAAAATCGTTTGGGGGCAAAGTGAAATATTTTCAATCATGGAAAAGTAATCTTTTCTATTTTAATTAAATATCTACGCAAATTCAGAAACTACCAGTAACAAATACTATTTCAGCTTCGATTTCAGCATGGTACATACAAAAGGAAATCCACACAATAGTTCTGTCTGAAGAATCAATGACAAAAGCAGTTCTCGATGCGAGGAATGATGTAGTTGGGTATGAAACTCTGGCTAAGCGATATAATGTTCCAGTGGCCACATTATATCGCAAATCAAAAAGAGAAGGTGAAGAATCCGAAGTTCTTAAGAAAAAAACTAGGTCGATTTGTTACTGTTTTCACTAAAGAACAGAAACATTCCTTGATTGAGTATGTCCTTGCTATGAAACAGAGGCTGTTTGGATTAACTTACACTGATTCGCGTCGTCTTATATTTGAATTTGCAGAGAGAAATCAAGTTGTGCACACGTTTAATAGAGAGAAAGGTATGGCAGGGAGAGATTGGTTGTATGAGTTTCTGAATAAATATAAACAAATTCCTTTACGACAATATTTCGTCGATAAAAGCGTCTGGATTTAATAAACCGGTGGTATCAACTTTTTTTTATTTGTTGACTCGTTTAATTGATGAACATAAATTCCGAGCAAGCAGAATCTATAATTGTGACAAAACAAGGATATCCATAGTGCCTAATAAACCCAGTAAGATATTGACTCTTGACGGGAAAAAAACAACTAGGATCCTTAGCAACTGAAGGTTAGCACTTAGCACTTTGCAAGGTTAGCACTTTGATAACAGGAGAGATCTATTTCAGCGCTGTTAGGCAATATATTTCCCCTCTTAATATTTCCTCTCAAGTGAGGAGGAACCTTGCTTTAACCTTTAAACGCAGCTGGGGGTGTACGACACCCCAGTGAATGTTTGAGCTTGATTAAGAGTAAATCATCAAATGAAAATCGAACTTATGTTGCCATCTTTGAGTAGTACTCTGTCCTCTTTTTACAGCAGTCATAGCTCCTGCGGCAGTCGTTTCATAATCGTCGACCGAATTGGACGTTCTCAAAATCAGGGGTGCCTTTTTTGAAACGCGCACTATCACACTAATTTTTTTGTTAAAGTAAACCATCTGCTGAGTACATCCGTACAAGAATACTTTAAAAATATCAAAAAATAAAAAAGTTAGAATTTTTTTAGTAAATGTCATTTTTTGAGTATATTTTAGCATTAGGATATTGAGCATATTTTTGAGTATATTAAATTCAAAATTACGTTTTGAAAACTATTTGATTATTCTTTTAAAGTTTCAAAATATACTGCGAAATTTTTTCGAATTTTAAAACGTCATAGTTTACGAATTGCAGCCAAAAAACACGCTGGGGTGTCATACACCCCAGGCTGCGACAACGTAACTTTTAGGAGGTGCTGCGTTTAAGGGTTAAAAAGAGGGTTGCCCCCCGCTCCCCGAAACAATGCAATATTCTCTGAGTGAATGGATGCAAAAAGAGATCTTTTCCGACCAATAATTCCCACACTTCTTGAAATTTACTAAACCCACACAGGCAGATCCCGTGCTTTTAATTCTCAATGGTAATAAAACTCACACAAAAAATTTAGCATTTGCAGAAAGTGCCAAGGCAAATAATGTATATGTTTTGGTATTGCTGTCTTACACGTCCCACAGATTACAGCTTCTCGATATGTCTTATGTTTCCGTTGTCCAGTGCTTATGAACAAGAGTGCTCGGTTGAGGAACAATCTGGGAAAAGTTGTTACGTTGTACGAGATAGGGGAATTATTTGGTACAGTATTTCAAAAAGCTGCTACTGTTCAAAATGCAGTAAGTGGTTTCAAAAACACCGGTATTGTTCTTTTGAATTCTACTATTTTTCTTGATGAAATATTTGTGTTTTGTATAGCGAATATCTAGAATGCGACTCGGATACGATTATCGCGTTACCATACTAGGTATACTGGCTTGCCCTTGAAATAGGCAATAATAACGAAATGAACTTGCAAATTGAAAATGCTTTATTGTGACGACACAACACGTCCTTTCTCCATGGTCGCGAAAAATGAACAGTAATGAAAAACGACTCGACGTCGCGCTCGAGCGTGAATACAGCCTTGCCATCTAAGAGCGTCCGGGGATACTGCTTCGTAAATACAAAGGTGTGAGGACGACAATAGGCGCGGCAAATCAAATTAAAGAACAACGATAACTATGGCTTAAAGCTAGGATATAAACGAAAATTAACTAATAGAGATATATACAATAAGCGCTAACACATCACCTACAAAGATTAGGTAGCTTATCTTGCTGATCAGAAAAATCGATTGATAACTTACACACTTTGGAAATCGCGCGCTTAACAGTTTCGGTAGCTGTTCGCACAGTCACAACACGTACTAAATTGTTCTTGCCGGCATGCAATGCGACGATGCGATCGGTTTTCCACTTCAAGAGGGGAAGATTTTCCTCCTTCAATAACACGAGATCGTTGCTCTTCAGATTCTCTTGTTCTGTTCGCCATTTAATGCGGCTCTGCAAGTTGGCTATATACTCTACCGCCCACTGTTTCCAAAATTCTTGAACGAAGCGCTGTATTGCTTCCCAGCGGTCGAGGTTGATTGATTTTCAAGTCTGACAGATCCGTTTCAGAAAGGCTTGTTAGTGGTCCTCCCACAAGAAAATGTCCTGGCGTCAGGAATTGCAGATCAGATGGATTTGATGATAGAGGAGACAGAGGTCTCGAGTTCAAGCAAGCCTCAATTTTCGCCAAAGCAGCAGCAAGCTCCTCGAAGGTGAAGAGAATATTGCCCATTACCCATTTTAAGTGATATTTGCAGGATTTGACTCCCGCTTCCCATAGGCCATCCAGGTGCGGCGAGTATGGAGGAATGAAGCTCCATTCGATGTTTCTCTCTTGCAAGACGTCACCGACAGCTCCATCGATTGAGGTGTGGACGAATGTGTGCAGGTCATTCAATTCTCGTTTAGCTCTGACAAAGTTTGTGGCGTTGTCGCTGCAAATCTTCTGTGGTAATCCTCGTCGGCCTATAAATATGCGTAATGTTACCAAAAATGCTGCGGTTGAAAGTTCACTGGCTGCTTCTAAATGGATAGCTCTTGTGGAGAAGCAAATAAACAATGCAATATAGGACTTGCATGTTCACGTCCTTTGTTGACGAGAGTAACGATTGGCCCAGCAAAGTCGACACCAATAATCGTAAATGATCGAGATGGCTTGATTCGGTCGCTAGGTAATGATTCCATTGCTTGCGTTAATCCTTTCGGATTGTTTCTGATGCACCAGACGCAGGATCGGCATACTTGACGCACATTTCTCGTATTTAACGGCCAATATTTTTGAATTGAGGCCAATAATAATTGCGGACCAGCATGTAGTAAAACACAATGCTCTCGCTCGATTAGCAATCGTATAATCTTGCATTTTGCGGGTAGCAAGATTAGATGTCGCCTTTCGTAGTTCCAAGGCGCTTCTCGAAGCCGGCCGCCTACCCTGAGGACACCACGCTTATGCAAGAAGGCGTGTAATTGCTGTAGTCGATTTGCATGATTTAACTTTCTCTTGTCTTGCAAATTTTTTAAGTCATTCTGAAAAGAGATACCCGTGTAGAGTGGTTAGGATCGGTTAACCATGGATCCGGGATTCTTCTACCATAATCAATATCCCTGAGCTGAGCCGGAGTGGCACCCCGGGATATCAAGTCCGCAGGATTCTCCGAGCCCTTGACGTGGTTCCAACGACTTACGGATAGAATTTTCGCAATTTCGTCTACACGATTTGCTACGAAGGGTTTCCATCTTGATACGTCCCCGCGAAATCAACATAACACGATCATTGAATCGGACCACGCATTAACCTCATAAATCTCGACACGAAGAGCTCGTTTTACATTGTCAATTAATCTAGCGAGCAACAAGGCATTGCATAATTCCAACCCAGGGATTGACCCTTAGAGAAGCTACCATCGCTTTTGAACATAGTAAATTAATAGTAGTCTCGCGATTTTCATTTATCGACTGTATATAGATGTATGCGCCATACGCGCTCTCTGACGCATCGCAAAATCCATGCATTACAAACCGACTATCTTCTAATACACTAATGACTACTCGAAGTATGCTTAACGTACGTATTTGCTTTAAATTGTCTTGGAAACACTTCCACTTATCTAAGATCGCTTCGGGAAGTGGATCGTCCCAATCTACCTTGATTTCCCAGCCCTTACATTAAGATTTTAGCTACTGTGAGAAGAGGACCAATCCCAAAGGGTCAAAAAGCTTGCTAATTTCAGACAGCATCTTTCGCTTTGTGGACGCACACGCCTCCATCTGCGCCTTGAATTGAAATTCTAGGCTAGAGTTCCATTCGAGCCCCAACATCTAGTGCTAATGACATCGTTAGTGTCCATCGTCAAATTTGACTTCAATTCTCGCAAATTTATTGGTACCGCTGTCAATGAATCCTCAAAGTTAGAGCACCATTTATGCCCCTCGAATCCGCTCTCTCGCAACAAATCAGTCAATTGATTTTGTAAAAATACGAGCGCTTTCAATTGTATTTGTTCTAGCAATTATATTGTCGTAAGTATCGTTAGATAGGACGCGCGCAGCAAATGGATAACGCTCCATACCTTCGGTTGCTAATTGTTTCAAATATCGTACGGTTAAATACAATGCGCAAGCTTGACCGTACGTGACGGTGTTTAAACGGTATGTTTCTATGAGGTCGTCGAAAGAAAATCGCCACAAAATGCGTTGAAAATCTCTATCATCAGGATGTATCATTACTTAACGATACATTTTTTGCAAGTCAGCCGTGACGGCAACCTTATAAAATCGAAAACGAATGATTTTATCAACCAAGTTATCTTATAACACGGGCCCAACCAGAAGTGCATTGTTCAGCGATGTGCCCTTGTTATTTTTAGCCGACGCATTGAATATTAGGGCCTAATACAACACAACGTATTGTGTTTCCCATTGCATTGTCTACAGGTATCCTTACTGCACGTTCTGACGAAATGGTCATTTTATAGGTAATTTATACAGAGCTTTAACCATTTGATCTCCTTGATATGGTCCGGAACGGATAACGCTAGAAATTTCTCGCAAAAATATGGAAAGTGATTACCATCGCAATAATAACATTTACCTGTTGTTAAAAGTTCGTTCGTATAGTTTGCTCGGCGCTAGAAGAATAAGACTAGAGTAAAGTTGGTAGGATTGCGATAGATGGCTGCATGTGCCACAGAGACAGCAGTATTAGTGGGTTGGCTGTCGAGAGGCGCGACGTGGCGCGTCCTTTTGTGTTTTTCCGTTGTCTTAAGTTCCTTTGTCTCGGGAGGGAAAACGAACAAGTCCTGACAAGTTAAGACGACGTTGCATCACGCACTTGGTTTTCGTACGTTGAAGAATGAACAAGTGAAAACTTTCGTTAGTCTCGCAATCGTTTCGTTCGGCGCTCAGTTGTAGTAACTGAAAAAGAAAGGCTATATTAGCCTGATTAAGACACCACTGAAAAGGAAAAGCTATATTAGTTTGATTAAAATACCACGTATTTTATTACGAACTATACTAACCAAGGAAAATCGCCTTACGACGCCAAACGTTCTTGTCGTTGCATTCTGGGAGTCTGCGACTCGGCTACGTGGCAACGCGGTGAAGTTCTACGAACGTGAACGTCGCAATTACAAAATTTACGAGAAGAAAGGAAGTCCAGCCATATGGAAATGACGTAGCACAAGTCCGTTCTTCTAGATTAAGTCAGACCCATTCAAATCTGGTCTGTATTATTTATTCCAAGTGTTACACGCTGCCTATACAAAGCCATTACTGTAAATCGTCTTCACGCATTACGTGCGGGACTTGTTCGATTGCCAAAAGGAGACACTATCACTCGTTAATTTCTCGTCTGTTCTGTTCATTCTTGCGTGCGTTTCATTTCGATTTGTTTTCTAATATAAGAATGTATTTTTTTTATTATGTATTCACGTCTAATTTTTGACCGCATTGATGCTAACTACGTGTGGCCACGCTATAGCTATGGGTTTTTTTTGGTATGTTATTTCTAGTGATTATCTCTTTGTTCTCCTCGTACTTGCATGCAATAACTGTTTTATTTTGCTGACTTTTTGATTATTCCTAACCTTGTGAATATTATTCTATAATCTATGCGATATTATTATTTTATATTATATGTGACATTATACTCTATTATATGTGATATTCTATTTTATATTATATGTATCAACACGATTGTGGCTGAATTTCATGTCTTGGAAAAAAAATGTGATTCTTGTTTGTATTTTTTTTTCGATAAAAGAAAGTGGTTTTTTTCTCGAGTTATCCTTATAACGTTCATAACAATAATTTTAACATAAGTAATTTAAAATAAGTTATCCACTTTTTTCGAGTAAAACATTCTGTTGTACAACATTTCTTTATAATTTCTTGAATAAGCATTTAATTCATTTTCACTTTGAGAGTCTATACTAACACCTATACTCAGAGCAGCGTCTAAAGATGCTGTTTTTTTATTTGTTGCATCCTTGGTTGAGGAATGCGATTTTGTACCTGCCGAGGCACCTTCCTTGCTACATTGCTCACCTTCCTTGGAGGACTTCTCAACCTTGTCAATTGATTGACCTTGACTCGATATGTTCTAGTGTTTGACATCTCTTCTTCAAGAACTCGAGCATGTCATTCAAACTCGTAGTCTCCTTTCTTTCGATCTCTTCTTCCCAACCTCGAAGTGTTCTGATATCAAACCTGGTCTCCATCATGTGCGTAATGAGCTCGTCCCATGTATTAGTAGATAAACAGCGTACCTTTAACATTCTCAAATGCCTGGTAAATAAGTAAGTCAACTAGATTTCGAAGAGCCTTTGCGGACTCTTTAACTATAGTGAGCATTGCGAACAGACACTGCATATGCTTTTTTTGAGTGAGCTGGGTTCGTCGTATCGCTGTTGCAACAATTTCCATGCCGTCGTATAGTTTTGCGCCGTTACTTTGATCGACTCGATGATTTTAATGGCATCGCCCGAGATTGACGAAACTAAATATTGAAACTTTTGATAAATGAGATTTGTCATGTATAATGCAACGAAAAATGTCATAGAAACATTTCTCTCATCACTCTTCGATTTTGGCGTCAAATCGCGGAAGTTTACTCGTAATCGTCGGCAACTTGACTCTACCGTCTGAATTATTTGAACCGGCATGGCATTGGCAACACGATCGAGTATTTCCGTTTGCCCCGTTAAGATGGCCGCCGTCAGCGCTTCCGCTTACCGAAGATGCCGTCATGGTGGCCAAAATGTCGTTTTGCGAGTCATGCGCGAATTGTTTCATGAACTCGGTTTGCTGCTGCAATATCTGCATGATCGCGTCTGTATTTTGCGGTACAGCACCTTTCGATAGCGACTGCTTTATGAATCGCTTTAACAAAGTTTTTACCTCGTAATATCTTATTTCAAATAGCTCCTCCTCCGTTGTGTCATCTACGGTAAAGTCGCCCGCGGTTTCTAGCAACCGCTTTTGAATGCTCTGGAATTCTCGACAAATCCCTTCCAGCTTTTCTAACCTTGTTTCTGCTTGCACATTGTTAAGGTTCGTGCCGGCCTCGAGGACTTGCGTCTTCAACTTGGTCATTTTTGCCTTCACGTAGCCACGTGCCGTACACCAGCTATTTCCTCCATCTTCGATTGTACCTAGCGAACTGTCTATCGAAAATCTTCCACGCTCGATTCTGAATCTCGCAACTAGCGTATAGAGTCACCGAAATATCCGCAGTTCCGGCAATCCGGCTCGAAGGACCAATGTTTTGTATAGCGAATATCTAGAATGCGACTCGGATGCGATTATCGCGTTACCATACTGGGTATCCTTGACGCTTGCCCTTGAATAACGAAATGAATTTGTGAATTGAAAATGCTTTATTGCAACACGACGACACATCCTTTCGCCGTGGTCGCGAAAAACAGTAATGAAAAAACAAAAATGGCTTGACGTCGCGCTCGAGTGTGAACACAGCCTCGCCATCTAAGAGCGTCCGCGGATACTACTTCGTAAATACAAAGGCGCGAGGATGATAATAGGCGTGGGAAATCAAATTAGAGAACAACGATAACTATGGCTTAAAGCTAGGATATAAACGAAAATAAACTAATAGAGATACATACAATAAGCGCTAACAATTTGCTCCTACAAATTACCAACCGAGAAATGGAAGCCGAAGAACCATTGCACCCCGTAACGAACACTATCATCTCAACTTAAGAGAGCAAATAGGCCCGATGCAACATCACAGCAAATTTCCCGTCGAAGAACTCTTTCCCCTCAGCCTTGTTGTTTGAGACAAATAAGTTTTCCTGCAAGTTCTCAGACCCATTCCGGGGAAAACTCAACCAACTCAAAGGGAAACGCAATGTAACGCCAAAGAATATTTTGCTACTACCAAGCCAGGCTTCGAAACAATACCAGACGATGTAGAAAAACCATGATGTTAACAGATTTGCCGAATATTGGAGATTTGAAGGAAACTGTGTCTGTAAAGCGCAAGACAAAAAGCGAGATAGTTAAAAGAGCTAAGAGAATTAAGAGAGATGTTTGCAAAGGAAAGAGGAAAACGTTCAAAAAGAATATCTGAAACTCGTTTCGAAGAAGACTCTGATTCGGAAAATGTATAATATAAGAAATCGGGCAAATCAACACTAAAGAGTGAAACAGAAGAGGTTGACAGAATTGCACGGGCTGCATTGTCTCTGACAATTTACAAAATAATACATACGGACATGTCGGAAGACTTCATTTTGGTTGATCTTCAAGTAGACAATAAATCAAGTAGACAATAAGTAAAATATAAAGAAATTCGTTGTGCAAGTTCTACAAATCGATTAATTTATTTCTTTTAGGGAAATTTTTCTAGTCATTTCACTTTGCTTTATCAGGGATTTCATTTTGCCCCATAGTTGGTGCAAAGTGAAAAAGATGCAGAGATCAGAAAAATAATAGTTTTATAATATTTTTTCATGTTAATGGTTTTTTCAATTTCCTATTTTTGTGTTAAATTATTATAAAAGAAGAATGTTCTAAGGCATTAAATAAAGAATAATTTTGTTTTCTTAGTAATTTATGAATTTTTAACTTTAGCTATGTCACTTTGCCCCATATTCCCCTAGATAAATTTCATTAATATCTGTACGAAATTAAATGTATTTGTATTAACTTGCGTATATTAATCCCATTCAGAGAAGCCGAAGTACACCTTATTGTGTACTTTGTACATCTTAGTTGGCTTAGCGTTGACTAGTACGATTATCGAGCTCGTCAGACGACAATACGCTCAGTCCTGGAGGAGGTTGCAAAGATTGAGCGGTCCATTGGCTGAGATTCTAAAAAAACTTGGCGAACAAGCGGGCGGTGACATGTCGGCGTTACACTCTGATCTACGGTATATGCATAGATATCTACAGAAGCTGAGAACATCCATTATTTTCTATATACAAAAGTAGTCCTTGTACATATATTCGTAAAAGTATCTGCTTATACAGGGTAGAGAAAAAAGATCGGAACAGCTGAATAACTCAAAAAATATAAATCTTATAGAAAAATATTTCAGACAAAAGCATAAAAAGGTTTATATACTAATATTATCAGTTTGACCTTGGGTAGCGTCGCCAAGGTCAGGTCAAGGTCAGCTTGAATTTTTTAATGGAACTCTATTTTTTGTTGCATATTCTTATAGCTTACATCGAGAGCTTTCCAAAACACTATAATTGAGTATATTTTATTAAGTACTTTTCGAGATATTTAAAATAATTTTAACATTTTTTAATATAAAATATTAAACTTTTTAATATAAAATATTAAATATCTCACAAAATATTCATTTATTGATAATTTTACCTTAATATTTTTAGGCGTAGAATAATAAAAAGAATCGATTAATATAAAAAACACGAAGAATTAGGTTTAAAAATTTTACTGTATTTCCTCGGGATTCTTAGAATCATAGTTTCTTTGATTAATAGTCCGTTATATGATTTAGGAGTTTATTTACACAAAATAATTAATAAAAATATTGAACCCCTAAAAACTACCATTAAAAATAGCTTCGAACTCGTTGAACGTTTGAGTGACATCATCATGGAGACTTCCATTTGATTTCTTTGGATGTTGTCTCCTTGTTCACATTCCGATATGTTCATATTCCGATCGACTTGAAGAAAGCATAAAAGAATGGTGTGCATATCACAGTCATAGACTAAGGGTACCCGTATGCCTTTGGAAGAATTCCTGTTGAGTATACGTTTAGTTGTTAACTTTACATTTTTTGCTTTTAATGGACACACATCTAACAAATTTTCGGCACTTCTATGGGTTTGTCTCTCTCTCTCTCATTATTGCGAACATCGTTACGTCGGATTTCAAGGAAGTTGCACTTAAATTAAGATTTAAAACTCTTTTCAATTGTACATATGTTGACGATATATTGACCGCAGCTCCATTAGAATAATATGATCATGTTTTACAAATATTTAACTCCTTTTACAACAGATTGAAATTCACTCTAGAAAAGAGTAATAATGACTGTCTCAACTTCCTTGATATCATTGATAGAGAGAGAGGTGAATTCATATTTGATTGCTATCATAAATCCACATTTTCTGGAAGATATTTAAATTATTACTCACAACATCCTATATGTCACAAGCGCGGGGTTATTTACGGGTTGTTGGATAAAATCATACTCATTTCACAACTAAGATTTCATCATAAAAATCTAGAAACGCTCATGTGGACCCTCTTGGAGAATAATTATTCTCTATCTTTCATCTTTTCTAGTACCATTCGTAACCTGTGTGAACTTAGCACCCGACTTCACAAAATCAAATTTTGCGTATAACCATTCGATTGTACTCAGTTTGTACCCGTTTGTACCGCATTTCGATTTATTTATACCTCAAAAGGGTAAAAGTTACAAGGGTTAGAAAATTTATCAGCACCCGACTTTGAGATACACAAATCTTCAAGATTCGATTAAGCATCGTTTGTACCGCCATCCATTTGTACCGCCTTCCATTTCGTTTGTACCTCAACAGGGGTGGATCTAGGGCAAAATTAAGATTTGTATCGGGGGTGACTTCGCCATTTT
The DNA here is from genome assembly GCA_928718305.1 of Tetramorium bicarinatum. Classification (NCBI taxonomy): domain Eukaryota; kingdom Metazoa; phylum Arthropoda; class Insecta; order Hymenoptera; family Formicidae; genus Tetramorium; species Tetramorium bicarinatum. The sequence goes on from OV788328.1 coordinate 138,534, forward strand.
TGAACATTTTTGAAATCTGAAAGCGGGTGCTGTTTCGTAATCGTTTGTACCCGTTTGTACCGCCATCCATTTCGTTTGTACCTCAACGGGGGTGGATCTAGGGCAAAATTAAGATTTGTATCGGGGGTGACTTCGCCATTTTTGAACATTTTTGAAATCTGAAAGCGGGTGCTGTTTCGTAATCGTTTGTACCCGTTTGTACCGCCTTCCATTTCGTTTGTACCTCAACGGGGGTGGATCTAGGGCAAAATTAAGATTTGTATCGGGGATGACTTCGCCATTTTTGAATATTTTTGAAATCTGAAAGCGGATGCTGTTTCGTAATCGTTTGTACCCGTTTGTACCGCTTTTGTACGCTTTCATAAAAATGTGCTTATGTGACTCCTTATATACTTATGCTATGAATCAAATATTTAGCGAGCACTTTTCTATTCATAATTCAAACCAGTACGGGGGTTTGCGAAAAAAATCGAAAAAGGGTCGAAAAACCAACTTTTTCTTTAATTTTTTTTGGCAAAACTAAAGCTCCTATAAAAAAAATGTTTTAGACAAATTCTTCATAACTTTTCATATAGAATCGAATAAAGTTTTTAGATTTTACAAAAAACAGTAAATAAAAAAATGTTTAAACAATTTTTATTAACAAACAAAAGAAAAATCATATGAACCTTATTTTTATCTTATGCTATAAATCCAATAGTTAGTTTGTCGCCATCTCGACTGTGCTGGCCATGGGCCATAATGGATTAAACAATTTGAACACGTCATTGATTACAAGAACTGATTGCTGATTAGAATTCTGTAGGAAAAATCATAACGAAAATATAGCGTTTTCCTATCAAACGTATTATTTGTGGCAAAATTAGCAATAAACAAATGGATGATAGTGAAATCTGTTTCAATAGCCTAAAATGACGGGTTCAAATTAGTTGTGCTTCTTGATGCAACAAAGAAATTTTAGGATTTGTTTCGCCTAAAGAGTTGGAACTCAAATAGTGCAGATAGGAAATCTTCAGGTATTCAGCGAACAACTCATTGTCTTGACATCACATTTCTGAGGATCGTTACAATTTTTCTTGAAAAAACGCGTCCGTGATCGACGATAATTCCGTGTCGCGACTGATGCAGTAATAACTTTGGCTATGTTCGTTCTAGATCTCCCGCGCTTCACGATTAGGCGAGCGGTTTTATAATGCCATTTGTTGTAAAATTTGGTGGGATGACAGTTCTTAATCGGACCATATATGGTCAATGCTGTGTCACGGTCTCACAGTCTAACAGTTCGACATCTTAGCAATCTTACATTTCCGTTTGCCCATGGCGTGAGCGTTGCTATGTGGTCGAAAATGCAAGCTTGCACTGTGACAGCTTCTGAGCTACAACAGTATGTATATACATTTGATGTAAACACACTTCATGTACATGAGATATATTTTATGTATATACAAGCAGCGGTCTTGGTCGACTATACATGTTATGTATATTCATACAATATTCTATATACATCCATAAATGTATCTACATCAGCATATACAGGGTGTCCCATAAAGACCGCGAATTTTAGGCTATCTCATTCGCTAACTATAAATCCTTCTAATTCAAAAACTATTACAGTCTGAGTATTTTGGAATTAAGGGGATGTTGGATACCGGCATTACAGTTCATTTTGTTTGACAAGACAAATCTTCGAATTGGCTTTACAGATTAAAAAACTCTTTTACAGGTGTAAAGTACGTACGAAAACAAATCCCGCTCTGCTCAATTAAAATCCGAAAAAGGCATAAAATTATTAATTAGCTGTCAACTCATAGAAACGTTCACTTATATAAAAGTTATATGAGATTAGGCACATAAATCGAGAACTCAGCGGAACTCGGACATAGGAATAATAAACAGTATGGTAGCAATAAAAGTACGAACAAATCTCTAATAAGAAAGATCCATCTTGTCAAACATTTTATTCATTATAGGTTAAGGTTAAGATAAAGATTTTTGTCTTAAAATGATCTCATAAATTTACCCTTAAAATTTGTTACGGTCTTTACGGGACACTCTGTATATTTGAAGAGTTAAAACGATGAAACTGTCCATTTTTTAATATTTTGCTTCAGGAACTTTTTGTTCAGTAACCCAAAATGTACAACATATTTCAAATTTAGCCATTTTAACCGAGGCCCAATTTCATGCTGTTTAGCGCGGGGTCCTTTACACTTCAAGATCAATAACCCGTGATAACACGAAGGAAGGGATAAATGGAACATGCAGAAAAAATTTAAGAAGAATTGCTGGATGCCTTGTCTTCATTTCTAAAGCAAATTCGGAAAGTTTAGAGGTCAATGAGAGACATAATTCGAACATTTGTAACTAAAAATTAATTATTTAAAATCTTAGGAGTGTGTTAGGTATACTGAAAGGTATGAAATTTTTATGTCCGTTGTTACGCATATGTACGCGTACGCACACGCAAACACAACACAAAAGAGGTGTAAATTTGACTGGGCAACTTCCGCGTGGTACCTACATCTTGGGTAAAACTAATGTTGGCGGTATTGTAATTTTCAACCTATAACTTAAAAAGTACTTAATGGAAAAATACTAAATTATAGTGTTTTGAAAAGCACTCGAAATCAACTACAAGAATATGCAATAAAAAATAGGAAGTTCAATTAAAAAAATTCAAGATTTCATCTGACCTTGACGATGCCAATCAACGTCATACTAATATTACTATGTAATTGTTTAACCCTTAAAGGACCATGGAGGGTAACTCAGATCCTTCAAAATTCTTTTTCTCTTCACCATTTCCGTAATTTTTAATCTTTTTCGCTGAAATTTTAGCTATGTGACTTGTGGGGACAAGGTAGGTACTACTGGTCCTCACTTTATTTCACAATAAGAAGCGACTGAGAGATATTCCCTTGTTGGGAGTTATTTGATCGCCCTGAGAAGGGCGGAGCCATGTCCCGAAAGGGACGGATGAGCGTCCTAAGAAGGACGAATTCGCGGATCTATGACGTAGGAGGAGAGCTGGATCCAAAGAGCTCTTGGAACAGGCGGCGTTAAGTCGCTGACAGTCTTCTCCGTCTTCTGCCTGGTGTGCGTGGCCTAGCTACGGGCGTCGCTGGAGAGGAGGACAAGCTACATAGAACGGCAGCGTATTGTCCCGACGCTTCCGTCCCGGCGATGGGAGATCCGCTGTGGCCAAGTATTGGTGGCAGCCCTCGTGAAGTAGAAGGAGAGACCGAGATGTGACTTCCGGGTTCGGAAGTCTGTGCGGCGGTGTCGGCCCTGTTCGCCAGAGGAGCCAGCCGCCTTAGTATCCAGGGTTTTAGGCTTACGTCTGTGTCTACTCGGGTAAGAGCACGCTCGGGTGTTGGAGCGTGCTGGAGACCTGGTTTGAGTCCGGGATGGACTCCTGGGCGTTCCCGGCGGTGGTCCTGACTGGTTGTATAACCCTCTTCTTCTTCCGCGGCGTCGTCCTGCTGGATTCGGGTCCTCTCGGTTGACTCCGTTGAGCGGAGGCCCAGAGAGCTCACCCCTGTTGAAGGAGGCCTTTAAGCACACTCCTCTACGTCTAGAAGGCCTTACGTGAGCTCGCTTTTTGATGAAGCCGGTCTTGATACTCAGTTATAACTCAGTCTAGGAAGGCCTTGAAGTACAAAAAAAGCACTCTTCCATGACTGGAAAAATCGTGCTGAATCACGACACGGACGGTCCCTATACCGTATCGTGTCGACATTTGCTCTCGAATTCGCTGCTGAGGCCGTGCGTCGCGTAGCGGCGGTGCCTCGTACTGCACGGCGAGCGCGCGCTGCGACGCTCGATGTGGCGGTGTCGCCCGATGCAGCGACGGGCCGCCACATGACTATTTTGTAGCATAGAATTGATAAATTATTTTATCAAATTGTTTCAACATTTATTAATAAAATGGCGGAGGATGAAAAAATAGCACATTTTTGAAGATCTGTCTAGGACTGTCTATAATTCATGTAGAACATCATGAAAATTTCTACAATTGCTGTATTTACTCAAAGAAAGATTAATATTCATGATTCCATACTTAAGTATGCAAAAATAAAAATGGCATATCTAATATGGCGATCGAATTTCTATTCTTTTCAATAGATTTCCATCAAACTTTGTATATGGGGATTTACAAAGTCTCTGATTTTTTTTCATATTTTGTTATAATATCGAAATTCAAGAAGGTTCCAATAATGCGGACAATAATGATGAATTTTGATTTTTTTCTATCAGTTATTAGCAAATTTTGTATGTAGAAATTCAAAAGGCAGATGTATTATAGAGAATAACAATAATTATAATTATTACTAGTTTGCCATCAGAATATCCACATTCAAAATGGCAGTTCCAATATGGCAGACGATAATAATAAATTTTTATTCATTTCAATCAATTTTTAGTAAACTTTCTACATGGGGATTTTCGAGGAGTTTAAGTAATGATTTGCCATCAAAATACGTAAATTCAATTTTGGAACCATCTCATGGTTGACAAGAATGATGTAGGCGGAAAAATCCGTGTATTATGGACCAGTGTGTAATTCGAACCAGTAGTGATTTTAATATAAGCGTGAAAGGTAGTACTAATTCTGAGATAGGACCATGATTGTCTTTTGTCTAAAGCCTGTTGCCACCAGATTTCGTTAGTCGAGCGAGAACAATCGAGTCAAGAAATACGAAAGTTGTTAGTGCGTACCTTTCCATGTAATTTTGTGATTAGTTTTAAAAGCGAATATTATTGCTTTATACATTTTATATCACAAAACAGTTTTACGTGTTTTTCCACAAAATCTTAAGGTAAGATATTTTATAACTGTAGTGTTTGTAAATACTTTTTGATGCTTTAGCGCTACTTATAAGTATTCATTGTAAGCACTTTTGTGTAATTTGAACCATATAAGAATGTGTAATTTGGTCTACTTAAGGGGATGCTGGATACCGACATTACAGTTCATTTTGTTTGACAAGACGAATCTTCGAATTGGTTTTACAGATTAAAAAAGCCTTTTTAGAGATGTAAAGTACGTACAAAAAGAAATCCTGCTCTGCTCAAATTAAGATCGAAAAAGGCGTAAAATCACATAATTATATTAATTAACTATTGTGAACTGTACCTTTTGTACTCTTGAGCTGTCACACACAGAAACATTCACTCATATAAAGGTTATATGAGCTGAGCAGCATAAATCGAGAGCACGACAGGACTCGGACAGAAATAATGAACACTGTGGTAGCGATCCCAGACAGCACACAGATATTCGAAAAACAACCTATAAATATCCTTTAAGGATATTAAAAATATCCATAATATATCCTTTTTATGTCCATAAGATATGCAATGGACATCCATGGAACATCTGTTTATGAAAATGGTGGACGTAATCAAGTCCCTGACATGTCCAGTAGATATTCGATGGATGTCAAATGAACATAAATTAACAATACCGGACATATATTCGGATTTTATATGGACGTGAAATGTACATGATAAAACGGTCAATAAGGATATTATTTCACATGTTGTACGATAAATCATTCAACCCAGTAAACATAGGTATATACGAAAATATTGTTTTAGAATAAGATATTTTTGCACATCTTATTCTTAAGTTCCAACTCTTATGTCGTTGGAACAGTTACAGTTTCAAAAATTAATTCTCTTGAATGAGGAGTACACTTTAGGATTACTTATATATATTTCCAAGTGAATTTTACTTACGAGAAAGTTTATGGTTTTATGCGACGCCTAGCGGCATCGGTGAAACTTACGCGAGCATGTTTGTGTGTAATATGTTAAATAGAATATCATATGGATATGTAAACATGTCCATTTTAAAATATCCCAAAAGTGTCCAAAAATGTACATCTTATGGATGTCTTATAAAGTCCGTGGACATTCCGACATGAAATGGACATAAAACGGTTATCCATAGGATATCGTGTGCTGTCTGGGATAAGAATACGAACAAATCTCTAATAAGAAAGATCCATCTTGTCAAACGTTTTATTTATGTGAATCTACGCAGTGTACATGCGGAACGGTAAGCAGACCAGTAATTACATATATATAGTGCGCGATAGTAGTTCTGGAATTTTTTAGAAGATGGCATTGGCGTGTCGGTGTGACACTTGTCTAACTTGGTGTTAGTAACTTAGCACAAGGAAGATTCACACATACACACTACTACAAACAACCCGAGTGCGTGAGGATACGTGCACAGTCAAAACACGCGAACGTAAACGGAAAGAAGTTAGCCGAACTGTCAAAGCGCGGGAATTACGAATGCCTGTTCGCTCCGTGTATTTTAGAATGTAATCGTGTATCCGTACCGTGTCTCACGACAAACGACAAATGAGACGAACAATGTTGTGATAATTAGTGATAGTCGTGATAATTAGAGCAGCTCCGAGGGTAGCCCAGAGCGCGCCGGCCACCACGCGAGAAAGCAGCAGCGCTAGCAGAACGAGATCATAAAGTGCAGCGTGGAGGACCAGCTGCTGATGAACGGGTCGGACGAGGAGTCGACGCGGCGCAGCCGCAATGACTCGGACTCGAGCGAGGGCCGGTTCTCGAAGAACTCTGAGTCCGAGAGCCGGACCTCGATACCGCGCTCCAGCTGGGTCGAGCTCCAGCTCGGTCGAGCGGTTCTCCATGCGGGTCAACTACGACTCGTCGGACTTTTCGCGCCCCAACGCCACGTCGAACTTCCACTCGGACTTCTCGATCGCGGTGGCGAGCCTTTAGAAACCTTAAAATAACATAATTTCAAAGATTTTCAGTCCCGATTTCTAATGGTATGTAATCAAAATCAGAAGCGTCTATTTTGACGGTACTGAGTATATAAAATTGATATATATGTAAAACTGCATGATTATATATTACATATAAAAATCAGAAGCGTCTATTTTGATGGAACTGAGTATATAAAATTAAAATATAAACTGCATGATTATATATTACATATAAAAATCAGAAGCGTCTATTTTGACGGTACTGAATATATAAAATTGATATATATAAAACTGCATTATATGTATGCGTTCTCACGGGAATGAACGTTGGAGAGGCCCATTCACTGTTCTCAATATTCAAAATCATAGAGTAATATGTTTTTATATAATACTACATGAAGAAAAAAGATGTAGTATATCTAACGAAAAATATTTAGTTGTAAGCAGATAGTTGCATCACTCTACTTAGCTTTGTGTGATAGTTATGTACATGGTTAATACAACTTTTTTACTTTGGTGTGTCAATTACGTCAATGTAGTTGCACGTGATCTAGTTGTGGCAACTAGAAATTGGTTGGGGAATTATTTAAAATAGCTATCTACATAATAGTTGCATCAATCAGAATGTTACACAGAACATGTTTATCCTACAGACGTCTTAAAGACGTCTCTAAGACATTTTTGCTTATTTGACAGTTGGTAATTAGATTATATGTTTACTTTTCAATGAGAAATGATGATCGAAAAGTTATCGAATTGACGTCAAATTGATGCCTTTTTGACACAAAAAACATCGATTCAATGTCGATTTGATATCGATTTGACCAATCATTTCTCACTGGGTTAATAATAGTTAATAAAGTTAAGTTAATAAAAATATATAGCGTTATTTAAGTACGATTCTGTTAGATTAATTTGCAAGAAGACAACGTAGTTGAGGTACTAAGGTCAAAGATTATCACATCGCGAATTCGAGTTCAATTCCAGTCCTGCGCGTTTTTTTTTTACAATAACCTACAAACTATAATTAAATGGTGTAGTTGCTATTAAAACATTCGTAGTTGCAGTATTAAGAAACAGTTTGATTGAAGTAACTATGCATCATAACTATTACAATTAAAGTCACTCAGTCATTACTAGATATCGGATTATACGCACAATCAAAATGTTAAAATATGCATGCAAATATGCACGAAAAAAGGTCAAAATATGCACAAAATATGCATTAACAAAAAAAAAACAACTTGGTTTAAGATATATAGTAGTAATAGTAGTAGTCTTTATTTATAGACGGCAACCCCTTGGGATTTGCCGTCTCATCATATTACAAATATCTTACAGTCTCCCTTCTCTTTATCTTTCTTACACAATTTTCTCCTCCTCTCTCCCCCGCATTCATCTCCGCCTCTTCCACACAAATTAAATTATCTCTTTATAAATTGAACAAAAATATTTGAAAAATCACGAAACATAAAAATATGAAATTAAAAAACGTTTATAACTAATTAATTACATTATAATTTTTGTGGCAATACACTACTATATATTTTTCTAAATTTTCAATCTGAAATTTGTGACGCTTGTCGCTTAATATTAATTTATAGGCCGAAAATGACCGTTCCACATCTACTGATATCAAGGGACAAAATTTAAAATTTGGCGCCATGTCCGCAGAAATTCCTTCAGGCAGGCTTTTACCCGTGCCATTAATGTAAAAATTTATTTGTTTGATAGCTTCGAGACCCGGATTTTTTGAAAGAACAGTGTGTAATTTATTTCGAATTTTTCCTGACAATGATTGTGGAAGTGCGTTTGATAACTATTTTTTTTATTATTTCAATCGATTCATGCAGAGAATCGATAATATAGGAAATTTCCTATCCTAGCTCAAGTATGTATACATTGCGCACTTGTGCGTGCAATGTTGCCGCCTCGATTGTTTACGATACGAGCAGGATAGATATATGATCTTTCGTCCTTTTCCTCTCCTTGTTACCAAGAATCTCGATGTTGCCAAGATTCTCGATGTTCTGAGACGGCTAGAGCGTCCGAATTTTCTTTTACCAGGCACTGCAGGGCCGCCCTACAAATTGTGAGTCCCTCATCCTGGTAATATTTTAATAAATATTAAAGTCGCGTATGATTTTAATACATATAATAATATAACGACTTTATTATATCTTATGAAAGAAATATATTCAATAATTTGTACTATATAACTTGTATAATACTAGTTTTGTCTTGAAGTGTGACTAAAATTATAGTATTATATAAAATCATATTATTCTATGATTTTGAATATTGGGAACAGTGAATGGGCCCCTCCAACGTTCATTCCCATGAGAACGCAACAAATAAATTTTTCTCGTCTTTCCGAATCAAATTTACAAATATTTTGTAATAATCAGTACCATCTTAAGAACAAGATGTTTCTGGTTTTTTATTAAAATCGGTACCGTCAAATAGACGCTTCTAATTTAGTTATATCGTTCAAAATTGAGAATCTTTGAAATAATATTATTTCAAGATAATATGATTTTGAATATTGGGAACAGTGAATGGGCCCCTCCAACGTTCATTCCCGTGAGAATGCAACAAATAAATTTTTTTCGTCTCTCCGAATAAATAAATATTTATAATAACCAGTACCATCCTAAAAACGAGATGCTTCCGATTTTTATTAACATCAGTCCGTTAATAGTCCAGTTTATTAACATACCGTCATATCACAGACGCATCTGACTTTTATATATAATATATAATCATGTATAATATATAATCATGCAGTTTTATATTTTAATTTTATATACTTAGTTCCGTCAAATACACGCTTCTGATTTTTATTATAATCAGTACCATCAGATCACAGACGCCTCTGATTTTTATACATAATACATAATCATGCAGTTTTATATTTTAATTTTATATACTCAGTTCCATCAAAATAGACACTTCTGATTTTTATATGTAATATATAATCATGCAGTTTTACATATATATCAATTTTATATATTCAGTATAATTTATATATTCAGTCAAAATAGACGCTTCTGATTTTGACTGTACATACCATTAGAAATCGGGACTGAGAATCTTTGAAATTATGTTATTTCAAGATTCTAAAGGCTCGTGACCGCGAGAAGTCCGAGTGGAAGCGTTCGTTCAACGTGGAGTTGGCGCGAGAAATCCGAGTCGTAGTTGGCCCGCATGGAGAACTGCTTGACCGAGCTGGAGCGCGGTATCGAGAACCGGTCCTCGCTCGAATCCGAGTCATTGCGTCGCGTCGACTCCTCGTCCGACCCGTTCATCAACAACCGGTCCTCCAAGCTGCTCGACTTCATGATCTCGTTCTACTAGCGCTGCTGCTTTCTTGCGTCCTGGCCGGCGCGCTCGGGGCTGGCCTCGGGGCTGCTCTAATCATCAAGACTATCACTAATTATCACAACATTGTTCGTCTCATTTGTCGTTTGTCGTGAGACACGGTACGGATACACAATTACACTCCAAAATACACGGAGCGAACAGGCATTCGTAATTCCCGCGCTTTGACAGTTTGGCCAACTTCTTTCTGTTTACGTTCGCGTGTTTCGACTGCACGTGCATCCTCACGCACTCGGGTTGTGTAGTAGTGTGTATGTGTAAATCTTTCTTGTGCTGAATTACTAACACATGAATTACTATCACACCGATACACAGCAATGCCATCGCTCCGGGAAAACCGCAATTATTTTCTTGGTCACGGCTCTATTTACCATTCTGCATCTGTACGACGCGTGCATGCATGAATAAAACCAGTTGCACAAAAAATCTCCTTTGTTAGGCTTTTGATCTTAGCTTCAATGATTTGGTGCTGTTCTTTATTCTAATACAAATGTCTTGATACCTTTGATTTATACGTATAAGCTATATAACTTATATATAAGCGAATGTTTCTATGAAATGACAGCTCTAAGTGCAAAAAGTGCAATATTAAGTATAAGTATTTACTTTATTTATTATTCTTCGTCTTTAATTCTTTGTTTATTTATGTCCCGCAGTTTATTTATGTCCCTACTTAAACTCTGTAAAAGGATTTTCAAATCTGTAAAGCCAATTGGGAGAACTGTTATAGAACCTGTAACATCGGCATTCAGTATCTCCTTAAGGGTATAAATAAGCCTAAACAATTTTGCATGAAAAAGTAGTAAAAATACCTCAAAAATCGAACTGCTAGACCGTAATCCACCCTTAAGCAAAGGAAAAAGAGAGAAATTCGGGAAATAAAAACCAAGACCAATATAAAACATGACATTTCGGAAGAGAATGAGACTTGCTATCTCATATGTGAAGAAGATTATCAGATTGCGAACAATGTAAAGGATGGCATGAAAATTTGCGCTAAATTAACTATCGATGTGTATTATTATTGTGATTTTTGTTTTAATATTATTTTCTAATATAATATTAATATAATATAATATAGTATAATATAATATAATAATACGTTATATAATATAATATAATATAATATAATAATACGTTATTACTTATACTAAGGCAATAAAAAAATTATTTTACACTTCAGTCTAAATTACACGCCTATGGTCCGAGTTACACGGACACTGCTCCAAATTTCAATTAATTTTTGTAAAAAAAGTGGCATAGATTAAATAAATTTATTACTCATATTTGATACCTCTTATTTAGTAGTTTCCTTAAAAAAATTGTCTTTTCTTAATGTTCATCCTGACGAGATTTATTTAATTTTATCCCTAGATGGTCTAAAATACACGGACTTCCCCTATTTTAATTTATTTTGATCAATTGTTCTCAGATTTTTTATGTAAGGGATCAAATGACAAATTTATTATAGGGATTAATTTATTATAGGGAGCAACAATGTGAATTTCGATTTGCGTTCGTTTATATGTATATAACTTTATATGTAGTAAGTTTTGGAGGACAATCGTGCGGTCATCTTTATATTCTTTCATTTTCTCACATTTGTAGAACATTTATGATTTAGAAGTCAAAGTGAATAAATCAGAAAAACAATTTTATCCTTGAACAAACAAATACGGAATTAAGTCTCATTAGAGATTATTTTGTTTGTACTCACAGTTCATTATTTTGAGTCTGTAAATGTGGATTTTGAGTTGAATTTTGATCAATTTTGATATAAAAGGATCCTTATGGAAATTGAATTTCGGTCGAATTGTCTGAAACTTTCGGAAAAGTTAGTTCTTACCAATCAAAAGCCATAATGGGCATGAAGTCCAAAAATGAACTGTTTTTGAAATACGTATGATTAAAAGTCAGAAAATGGTCATTTTTCCGATTTTTAATCATACGTATCTCAAAAACAATCAATTTTTGGACTTCGTGCCCATTATGGCTTTTGATTAGCATGGTAAGAACTAACTTTTCTGAAAATTTCAGACGATTTGACCGAGACCCAATTTCCATAAGATTTGTGCAAGGTCTTTTAAAATCAGCGACTCTCAAAATTCTAGGGTATGCATTTTAGATTTATAATAGTTAGAATAATAGTTCGGCTGGGGGGACCTGAGTTACTCCCCATGGTATCCTTACCTTGGTATTTTTCACGCGTCCTCTAAGAACTAAAGTCCTACAATTTTGGTACATTTTTTAAGAAAATGCGTATTTTTGAAAAAATGCCTGATATGGTCGTTCTATTACACCTTGTATATTTCTTCATCATTTTATCTCTTCTAAAATTAACTATAGAATGTCATTATTAAATTATAACTTTTTCTATTACATTATAATTTTCGTTTGGAGGGGATTAATAAAATAATGTTAATTTCAGGAAGGTATTGACAGTCATATCTATGCCGCGTCTGAGGTGGTCCGCATTTATCGACCGAAGTGTCACGAAAGATCGGGATTGGGAGGAAGCCGTGGAGGCAGTATTACGCGATATTGCTGCATCCGCGACAGCACCGAAAAAGCCGCTCATGCAAATTATCGTTTATGAATCCAGTGTTTAGTTTACCGTTTAATGTTAAAAGAAGATATACTTCAATATTAATTTTGTGGACATCCCTAATTGATTGGCTTGTACAGATTTCGTCTTACGAAGGCAGATCTGAAGCAAACCAGAGGACGAACAAATATTTATAAATAAACGTGAACAGAACATAGCGAGCGTTTTTTTATACAGCATGCTTTCTAATGTTACCGAAATTTAATCCTATTTATTCACGGCGCCATTTAAGCTTATTAATTTATTGAGCAAATTCATTCATTTACGTTTATTCATGTTCTTTGATTGATCCAGATGCTTTACGCTTTATTTCGCGCGCGCCATTGCCTTATAGTTATCGATGCAACGCAATGAATACGAAGCACAGAGAGACGCATGAAGGATTGAATCTCCGATTGATGCAACGTAAAAAAGTATTAAGGTAAAATCATTAAAAAATGAATACTTTATGAGATATTTCATATTTTATATTAAAAAGTGTCATGACAAAATTTAAAATATCTCAAAAAGTACTTAACGAAAAAATACTTAATTATAATGTTTTGGAAAGCTCACGAGATGAGCTACAAGAATATGCAATGAAAAATAGGGTGTTTCATTTAACAAATTGAAGGTGACCTTTACGTGACTTTCAAGCGGCTCCAAGGTCAAACCAATAGCTTCTTATGTCCCCCTTCGAATCAAAATACTTTCGTCCGAAACATTTTTGTTGAAAAAACTTTGTTGAAGAATTATCGAGGAGCATTTTTTAAAATGGGACACTCTGTATAGATTTTATAATTGCATAGAATATGCAATATAATTAATTTGTAAAATTGTTTCCAAAAGTAAAATAATTATTTCATATCAAGAATACTATTCAGTATGTACAATAATATAAATTTCTTACAATATTCTGAACTGATCAGCTAATATAGAATATTAGAATATAGAATAAAATTTATGGTAATGGGAAAATGAAAATATTCTATATTAGCTAATAAAATATTCTATATATATGTATTGTTGCGTCTCTCGCGTCACTCGCGTAATCGCGCATGCGGAACAAGAAAGCACAAAACACGGGATTATTAGGAATACAGGAACTTTATTAAAAAGGAAACAATACGCCCATGCGGGAGAAGATTCGGAAGACACGGCGGTACATTTTCACAAGACGAAGCCTTCTCCAGATCTGTCTGAATCCTCTTGTTAATCGTCGCGGCGATTCTCTCTTTCTATCTTTCTTCTGACAGCTGACCATAGCGGATCGATAATATTGATTTTCGCGGTCAGCTGTTAATTCCGGGCGCGAAGATTCAGCTCGAGACGAGGGCTGAGACAACGCGGGCGCAACAATATATCTGAACACAATTAAAGACAAAATTTAATCAGTCTAAGCTAGATCTTTGTATTATTTAATATTTCTTGTATAATTTTTGTACTATTTCAAAGTTTGTCAAACTGTGCATAAAATAAATTTTTAATCTTGAAACATAAAGAAGAATAGTAATATCATGATGTTAAATTAATAATAAATTTTATAATAATGATATTAACAAGCATCCATTAACCTTTCTTTCCTTCAATCTACTTACTCAATCTATTTTAAAGAATTTGTTGCAAAAAATAACTCCTAATTAACAAATAAGTTGATTATCAATTTTATATCGTAATATTCTTGTTTAAAACTGTATTACAAGACCGAAAATTTATTCGGCGCACAGTTCGACAAACTTTAAAATTACACTTGATATATTAGCACAGAGATTCAGCTTATAATTAGACCGTTTAAGGGTTAAGATTTTTAAATATTTTTTGTTGCTAATATAAAAAAATTTTAGACACCTGCTCATTCTGGGTCTACATTTTATAATTACCAGGCATCCCATAGTGTAATATTGTTGGCTATCTGTGATGCGAATTATTGTTTTACTCTTGCCAATATTGGAGCAGAAAGAAACCAAAGCGATGGAGGAATATTTTCAAGGAGTGATATTGGTATTGCTTGGAAAATAATCTATTAAATTTGCCTTGTCCTGAGAACATTTCAGAGAATCGCATTTTATCATTTGTTTTGGTGGGAGATGAAGTTTGTGTAAAAAAAATATTTCATGCGGCCATTTCCTAGAAAATCTTTGACTTTCGAAAAAAAGAGTTTTTAATTATCAGTTAAGTCCAACACGGCGTTGAAAACACATTTGGTATCTTAGCATCTCGAATATTCCGCAATTATAGCATCTTTGAAAACTATTGACAATATTATCAACGCAACGATTTGTCTTAATAACTTTATAATGAAAGAAGAATTAAGGAAACTCATAAATGAACGACAACATATATTTCGTGAAATAGAACACAATGAACACAATAGAGCTTTCGCAGATATTTCTAATATAAATTTAAACTTTGCACTTGTACAATGTAACGCTATAAAAATAAGAAATGACTTTGTTAATTATTTTATGAATGAAGGAGCTGTATCTTGGCAAGACAAAGCTGTTCAAGATAATAACATGTAATAGAAGCATAACTTTTACTTAAAAAATATTTATCACATGTTAAACTTACGTGTATCTAGTTTATGTACATTGTACTTGTACACAGAACTAAATGTGAAAAATAAAATTATTTGTTATAACATTTATATCTGTTGTATGTTTGTGTACAATAAATAAAATTAAAATCTTAAAAAATATTTTGTTTAGGAGCGAGGGTGTGAGCGATCGCGAGCCGTCGCGCTCGTGCTGGCGCGCATACTTCTCGATCGGCGCGGATCTTGCGGAGCGGCGCCACCCTCCGAGGAGGGATCGACGATCAATCGAGGGGGAGAATTTCGCAGCGCTATTGATTTAGATTTGCGGCCGTTGGCGCGCTATCGCTGTTCTCAGCCCCTTCCGGTCGGGCTTCGTTTCCGTCTCCCCGATCGATCGTGATAGCGCACGGGATTGTCGCTCACACGGGTTTCTTGATTTTTCAGTCGTTCGGTCGGATCGGAGTCGGTTCATCAACGCGGTTCGGATATCAAGAAAACCGGAGGAACAATCACGCGTGCTCAATCGCGACCGCGTGACTCTTGACTGCCGGCGGTTCAATTCGTGATTCGGGAAGGACAATTTCCTGTGCGCCTTTGCGATCTGACCTCCGTGCGTTAGCCTACGATTCGGGCCTCTGCCCCAGAAAGTGTTACGTGCTAGCGCTCCGAGTTACCTCGTCAACCTCCGATGATTTTATTGTTGCTGATCGTCGATCACGCATACTCGAAACTCATGTGTATTGAAGTAACGACGAGAATAAACGCAGTTCATAGATCGTATCTTTTGTCCTTCAATTGTCTTGACATCACCTTACCACCTGCCTGACTAACACTCATTTGATGCATCATTCGGTGCAAATTATCAGTTTGATTTCGGGAGCGCTAAACTCTGCAGTGAACTTTTCTAGCAAGCGCTCGAACATATTTTTTTATGTACTTTTAATTCTGAACGTACATATTAATACTAAAAAATAAAATATTTTATACTTGTAAACTAAACATGTAATAAATTCTTTAATAACATATCGCAAAAAACTTTTTTCTTGTCCATTTCTTTTTTAACCCTTAGCTGACACACTTCACCAGAATAATATGGCTGGCACACTGAGACGTTTAAGACTCCAACCCCAACCACTAAAATATTTCCTGCGAAGAAGTTATTCATTATTTTTAAAAAATTCCTAGATAATCTTTGAAAGTTGTTTTAACATATTTCATAGCTAATTTTAGTAAAATTAAATGTTAAACATGAAAAAAAAATTGGAAAACGTACAAGAGAATGAAAAACGAAAATTGAAGCTAAAAGAGCTGGAGTCGTCTCATACCCCACAGTGCCAGCTAAGGCTTAATAATAATAAATAATACTGCTATCTTTATCTTAATGTTACTATAATAACATATTTTTAAGTTTTAAACCTTATCTTGAAGTAATTGCATTATTTCTATTTCAGCTGGCAATCTACTTTTCATATTTAGAGTAGGAGGGTTAGACCGGTTTCAACTCAGGAGCTCCGAGGATTAGCGGGGCGGGGGGTACTCCGCGGAACGAGAGGGGCATGACGTCACAGAAGAGGGGGTATGACATCACAGGGGTGGGGATGGCCTTGAAATATGATACCGCGAGGAGTGGGGATGGCCTTGAAATATGATACCGCGAGATGACCTTGAAATATAATACCGCGGGGGCGGGGTGACCTTGAAATATGATTCCGCGAGGAAGGTCCCACGAAATATGGAATCGCGAGGGAAGGTCCTACGATCGCGAGTACTCCCAGACAGCACACGATATCCTATTGATATCCTTTTTATGTCCATTTCATGTCGGAATGTCCATGGACTTCATAAGACCATCTATAAGATATATATTTTTGGACACTCTTGGGATATTTTAAAATGGACATGTTTACATATCCATAGTACATCCAGTTTAACATATTACACACAACTTGCTCACGTAAGTTTCACCGACGCCGCTAGGCGTCGCATAAGACCATAAACTTTCTCGTAAGTAAAATTCATTTGGAAATATGTATAGGGTCACTGCACTAGTCAATGAACAAATAAGAAATTCACGATGTATATCGTGAATTATAATGCGTGTATAAAACCAAAAAAATAAGAAACCACTCAATACTAATAATTGTTTATTTGTTCTTTAAAGCTGTTACATGTTATTCTTAAGAAAGATTTAAAAAATAATAGTTTTTATTTAGAAAGTGGAAAATAGCAAAAAAACACCAGTAAATGACCAGTGAGCTTCAATTAATGACCGACAAGTACTAGTAAACGACCAATGTATAAGTTTCCTTAAAAAAAAAAGAATATATATATTTACTTAATAAATACTATTAGATACTTTATATTTTATTATTTTTTTGTATAAATAATAATATATATTAAGGAATGGTTTGAGAAAATAAGAGAAAAATATAGTTACTTTTGGAAACCCAACCATAATTTTATAATGTTTCTAACAATAAATATGATTAACATAATAATGCATATAATTAAGTTAATCATATTTATTGTTAAAAATATAAAAAATCATGATCGTGTCTCCAAAAGTAAATATATTTGTCTCTCACTTGTCAGTGTATTAGGTATTCTTAACATTCATAGCCATAACACTCTTTCATATTAATAGAAACATTTAATTTAGATAGAAACAAAATTTTTTTTATTTTAATGTAACATAACTTTGATAAACACAACTTTTTCATCTTAATATTGTTTAAACAATGTTTTTCAATAAACTTAAATAAATTAATAAATTATTTTTTACTTAATATATCATATTATACATAGAAACTAACCAATAAATAAAACATAAAAGTATATGTATAAATATAAGAAATATTCTTTGATGTTTAAGCTTTCTGTTTAGTTGTTTTATAGAAACTTCTGTTTTTAAAATATTGTATTATTCTTTTTTTCTTTTTCATTTTCTCTTTTAATTTTCTTTTTGCTAATCGCTGTTCTTTCTTTTCTACTTTCTCTTCTTCTTTTAATTTTCGTTTTGCCAATCGCTGCGCTTTCTGTTTTATTTTTTTTTCTTTTAATTTTCGTTTTGCTAATTGCTGTTTTTTCTTTTCTTCTTTTTCAGCTTGTTGTTGTTCTATAAGTTTTCTTTTTGTAATTTCCATTTCTTTCCATTTTTTTGATGTAATAGCAAAAGTATTTTCTTCTTTCATCTTTTCCTTTTTTTCTGTCTTTTCTATACGAGGAAAATGTAAATGCTCTTTCCATAATTCTTTATATTGACATTCAATATTTTCTTTCGTTATAATTAGATTATCAGAAATTGTTTTGTTTCCAGTTTCTGTAATGTTTATAAAAAAATTATGCACAGAAATTGCTAGGTATGTAAAATGAATAATGTAAAAGTTATAAACTAAAATTTAAATTTTGTATAAAAACTACCTTTTAAAATATTAGAAGATGATTGCGTAGAAAAACTTGTTTGGTATTCAACTATATCAGTAAATAATGTTTTGGAAAGGTCAATATTTTCTTGAATTTCTATTACATCAGAACACTTTTCAGTAGCTAAAATATATATAAAAATAAAATTTATAAAATTTATATTACGTACTTAAATAAAAAATTAATAAAATAATATTAAGTTTTACTTGTTTGTTCTTTGATGAAATACTTGTTTGTTATATCAATTGTTATTTCAGTGGTTAAAATATTGTCAAAAGGATTCAGCATGAACAAATTATCATTTTCAGTTGTATGAATAACATTTATCTCATTTAGGTTTAATTCAGCTACAGCATCCTCTTTATTAGATTCAGTTACACAAATAGTTAGTACTTCATTAATTGCATTTGCAACAGGTTCGATTTCTGTCACTGTCATATCTGAAAATTACAATTTTTTTAAATACGCAAGTATAATTTTTTAAAATAAGAAAGTATAAAAATATATATTTATTGCTAATAAAATTGTCAAAAATTAATTATCAAGTACCTTCACTTGAATTAACATTTAATTCTGGTAACAACAAGCTATGAATTTCATCATTTAGTGGAGTAGAATTCTGTTCAATTTGATTTTTATATTTTTTCCAAATAGAAAATAAGATTTCCTCCATCGGTTTTTGGTTATATTTAAATGCATTTTCAAACGCTTTCATCACTTTAGTAGGTATATTTCTTTCAAGTTCAATTAACACTTCATTTATAGAAGTTTTATTCATATTCGTTTCAATGTCTTCAGATGACAATATCTGCTGCATTTGCCTATGTCGAGTTGACATACATTTGGAATAATCCACTTTATCAGGATTAAAGGGATAAAGACCACAGGTTTCAAATGAATTTTGTATCATTTGAGGTTTTAAAGCACTCAAATAAGCTTTATAAAAAAGTGAAGCAAAATTTACTTTAGTAATCAATTTTCTTGAAGTTTGCATGTGCTTTTGAACTACTTTCTTCCATTTTTTACTTCAATTTTTAAAGGCCGAAATATTCCTACGTCACATGGCTGTAATATATGAGTTGCGTTAGGTAATAAGCAGAATAATAAATTTTTTTTTTCATTACAAAAGTCATGCAACTCTAAATTAATGTGAGATTTATGACCATCAAGTAGCACAAGCACTGGAAAATTAATGTTCTTTTGTATAAATTTTGGATAAAATACATTTGCAATATATTCAAAAAATGTTGCACTAATCATCCATCCTGAATCACTTTTTTCTACAGCTACTCCATCCGGTATAGATTCCATAACATCTCTTGGAAACCTTTTATAAGGATATATTATTAAAGGATCAATAGATTCTCCATTGGCAGAAACTGTACACAACACACTCATACATTGTCTTTCTTGACCTGATGCTAATATATACTGATTCTTTTCTCCTTTCTCTCCAAGAATTTTACCAATTTTAGGACATAATGACATTCCTGTTTCGTCCATGTTAAAAATTCTTGAAGGATTTTCTAAAATATCACAGCTATTTTCTTCAGTCAAATACTGTTTTAAACAATCAAACCATTTGCAAATATTTTCTTCTGTAACAGATGCTCTAGCTTTTGACAATACTTCAGTGTTCCTTAAAGTGATTTCAGGATGTCTCTTCAAAAATAAACTCATCCATTTTCTACCAGGCCTATTGTTTACAAATGGACTTTCGTTGATTTTTTCTAAAACTGATTGCACTGCGTTTTGAACTTCACTTGTATGCATTGGAAATCCTAATTTTGCTTTGTTAATAATCCAAGTTTTAATAAGTTCTTCTTCTTTTAAATGAAGCACAGGCGAAGGTTCCATTTTTCTTTCAATAGGTACTTTTTCATGTAGCTTATTAAAAAGTGTACCTTTTGGTATTTTATATTGCTGTGATGCTTTATTTAAACTTAATCCATCAATACGTACACTATTAATAGCATCTTGCAATGCTTCTTTTGAATAAGAAAATCTGCAGTATTTCCTCTTTTTTTCATTTTTTCTTGCAGAATTCGACATTTGTATTGTAAAATACAACTGTATTGTAGAACAGAAATAAATACTGAAAGTAAAAAGAATAAGAAAAGAAGTTAACCTATATCGCTTTGTTCATATTTATTAATACAATTTTTTTCTTTAATTTGGCATTTTTTACATTTTAAAATAGCTTTATAACATTAATAATTAATTCTTCAAAAGCATGATACAACTAAAAAAGATAGTATTCACCTAAATACGTGAAGATGAAAATATAACCTTTATTCATTGACACATGAAAATAAATGGTCATTCACTAGTATATCCATTTCGCATTCGGTTCACTAGTTAATGACTGATATATCATTTACTGAAACAAATGAAAATGGAATGTACCAGTATTTAACCTATCAAAATATATATTTAAATAAATAAGATACAATATTAAATAAGAAATAAATAAAATTTTAGTGTTATGCAAACCTAAAAAGGTTACTTTTAAGTTTCTTAGTAATAAATATTTAATATAAAAATTATTTGTTTTAGTACGGATATCCCATTTTGCTTATAGTAAATTTCTCCTAATGTACATTCATTAAAGTAAGGTATATATTTTCTTTTTTTATTTAATATAATTACATTTTCAAATAAAAAATAATATTATATTGTAAATCTAAATAAAAATTGAAACAATCCGATATTCTTGCTTGCCGCGGATGGGCTCGTCGGATCTCAGGGTTCAGGTGAGCCTGCTATACGTGCTCCCAGGCGGTACACGTGGGGCGCGGTTCTTCGAATGGTCAGGTTCGCGGTCGCGTGGCGTCGCGAAATCTACGCCGTTCAGGCCGGCGGCTGAAAGTCGAACGCTGGCCGTAACCAAGCTGCGGAGAGGCCGTACCGTCTCCGTCGACTACGGGAATCAGGATGCCGAATGCTGGCCGAGACCAAGCTGCGGAGAGGTCGCACCGTCTCCGTCGACTACGGGAATCGGGATGCTGAATGCTGGCCGAGACCAATTCATTTAACTTGCTGTGTCCGATTTATTCTGTGCGCATCTGGGACGCTCCCTCCCGCCAGTGATGTTAGATTCTGTTCTGTAGCATTTGGTAGTATGCGTGGGGGTAATGGTGGGGGTAGTCCCGTGTGCTCTCGAGACTTCGGACACTGTCGACTAATAGAAAGAGATATAAGATTTTCTATCTCCTTCTCTCGCTCGGCCGAGTTGGCGTCGCACAGTGGGAGGAAACGCCGTTTGACTCGGACAAAGCCCCTAATAGACATATTTATTCTGTAATCTTTATAGAAATGTGATTTTAATAACATATAAAGATACTAACTTATATCTATAATAAATATATAAAAACCTTTCAAAACCATTGCAGTCGCTTTTATTAGGAGAAATATAGAAGTACAATGTTCCAAATTCTTGAGTATTGTTTATAATTTATTTCTATATTTCCCATGATTAAAAATGGAAATGATAAAAATTTTATTGATTTCTAAATAAATAACAAAAAAATAATGCGTAGTCATCACTACGTGAAAAATTATATTAACACAAATAAACGTATTTGTAATTTGAAATTATAAATAAGTAAAAAGTTAATGATTTTGAGAAAACAAACAATCCAGAAATATACAACATATTTAATTATACAACATTATATCTGTTTATATTGTATCATATGTAAATTAAAAGTTTATTATTTTATTAATTTGTGAATAGAAAATAAAACTCCATTGCATTAAAGAAAAAAGAAAGAAAAATTCTATGCCCATTTTCCTTCATATATATATTATATACTGATTTCATTTTATCATTACTCCATGACCATCGCTTTGGGAACTTCCAAGAGTTAAAGTACTTCTGTATTTAGGCTGCTATCTTTCTTCGGTAATACGGATCTGATGGAAGAAATAATAGGATCTGATGATGTTAAAAATATGTTTAGCAAATCTTGACAGTTATCTTGTCTCGACGTTTTGCGACATCTTTTTTCACGATATCTGCGAAAATCTTTGTTTCGGGCTTCCTGAGCTTTTTCGCTTAACATGCCAATAGGGAGTAGAGCAACAGAAATTACATTGGATCCATGGACGAGCACCTTATGGACACTTGTTGGCATTGGATACCAATTGTATTCACTGACATACAAACGAGCAGTGTCTATGGCATATGTTTTAAATGCATCTGCATTAACAGCAAAATCGCATGATAATACTTTTAGGATCGCTGCGCATCTGGATATAAGAACTTCATTGATTCCTGTAATTTCTGCTAAAAGAGCTGTATTTTCGAAAAATCTTCGGGCTGTATTGCCATCATCAGTTGTACCCTTTCCCTGAAGTACAACTCCTATCAACAAACCCATATTTGATCGAAAATCTGCCTGTAACATTAATTAATTTTCGTGTTTCAATTTGGGTTTTTAAATCTTTTGTTGTGTACCACACTTTTACGTCCAATTTAATTGCAACGTGAAGCAACCACTCGAAAAATCTTATATACACATGCAGAGTAGATAACCCATAATCACTAACAATCATGTCAATATTTCTTTGTAATACTTTGTCTATATTATTGACATCTTTCGTAGTAACACCACACATATTACAAGCCTGAGATGAAACAGTGTGTGTGATTGCATGGCAAGTTTTTCCATCCAACATCGTCATACACAGTTTATTCTGAATTTTGACAATTTCTGTAAAACCAGTCACCACAGTTGGTTGGAGGGCTTCAATTTGCTCATCTATACATTTCTTTTCTTGAAGTATTACTTCAATCATCTCCTTTATAAATTGTAGCCTTACAGGTCTACAAAATCTAGTTGACAAAGGATGAGAATTTTGCCACACAATTATTTTACTATTATATCGGAATGGACAAAAAGCTGAAGAGGCACTAAACAAGTCATAAACAAATTTCGATCGATCAGAAGTTCTTCATTATTAACAGATTTTTGTTTATAAATCGAATGACCGCTGCTACCATCACATTCCCATTTACTTATAAGAATCAGTTTACTCCAAAGATTTGCCGGGAGACTCAATAATACGTCTTTTTGCATTTCGATGATTCGATTAATTGTATCCAATTAATTGGTCCAACAGTGCTTGCAATCTAATCTCACATTTCGTGTCAGTAATAATTACAGGATCGGTAGACGGATAACACTTTCGTTTAGTCTCTCTTACTTTATCATATGGTGGATACAAATCTGCTCCTCTTGATTTAGCTTGCATTCTTGTTAAGTGGTAAGATGCTTTGGACATATCTAACATATAAGCAAGTGCTTCCCGAGGAGTATATGGAGAGATAATATTACTATTTATTTTTTTGCTGCATACAGGTGTAATGCCGTTTGTCATGAAGAGGCTTTTTTTAAGAGACTTGCTTCTGTAGTTTTACCTTCCGAACGAAGCTGCATTTGTGCTGCGTATGCTAATTCATCTGCTGAATGTCCATCTTTGAGATTTTGAATTCTTCGTTTACTACGATCGGACAAGGACGAAAAATGTTTTTGAAACTTTTTTCCTGTGAGAGAATAAAAATGTTTAAGATCGATATAACAATACTACACCCAAAAAAAGTATTTTATGTTCAAAGTGATTTTTCCTATAATCTCATATTCTAAGCTTATTGTTTTATAGCAAATATAATCCTCTTTCAATAAAGTGAAAAATATTTTTTTCTCTCTTACATACTCTTGTTTATACTATTTTTCTCTTGATTTCAGAAGAATCCTCTTGAGATCAATATAAGAGTAAAATCTTTTAAAATTTAGAGGATTCCACGTATATCAAAATTATTTTTTTTGGGTGTAATAAAAAATAAAAAATGAATTATAAGCTTCAAACTTGAAGAAATAGATGGAACTATCAATGAAATATTTTGCATTAACCAGCTCTCATATTTCTTTAAAAACCTTTCTTTTTTTGTTACATTCTTCCCATCTCTTTTTCACAGTTCCACAATGATTGTGAATTTTCTCTCTCACTAATTTCCACACTTCATCGGATATATTCTCGCCTAAAGCAGTCCTAATATGGCAATCAACGTGCTCGTATCGTATAGGCCACGCTTCGAAAGATTTTTCCATTAATAAATCAAAGAGATCACATATTTTGAACGACATGTTAATAGAACTGATATATTATGCTCTAATGTACTTGTACGGTTTTGCAATGAAAAGTGAGACTCGAGCTCGAACTCGCTGCGTGTTCAGTCGTGCATTATGCCAGCCAGACGGTATTGCCTAGCACCAGTATGATTTGTTTTTGTTATTTAACAAAAGCGCAAGCAGCCGCAGATAATATTTTTTTCAGATTCAACTTCATGGTTTAGGTTTTCGATTTGTACAAATATTTTAGTGTTGGCTTACGTTGACTCTTTTGTATGACACAAGACTGAAGACACTTATTGAAGCTTTATGAATATAAAAAATAATTACTGAATGATTAGATTAATATTAATTCATTAAGAAGTAAATGTAAACGGTTGTACGAAGCATATATCAATAAAACTAAATGGAAAATAACTTATTTGCTTTATTTTTAAGGTTTCACTAAAATTGAGAACACAAAAAATTGAGTACAAATAGAGTATACTGCATTGGATATTTTCAAAGCTTTTGGAACGCTTATGTTTCAACTACGAAACAAAGACACGCAGGTTATATGTATGCAATAAAAATACATTCTTTCATAATGTTTGGACATTTTTAATTGTAAAAAATGTTAACATTCTTTTGGATCTAACATTTTATTTTTGACCTTTTGTCCGGCTTAAACGGCATTTCCTCCCACTGTGCGTCGTAGGCTGCGTCTCGATATTCACTGCCAGTACTGAAAATCTATAGTTTACATTACGTACTACATTATAGGTTTTCAGTAGTGAATATCGAAACGTAGCTGTTGACGGTACAGCGTTCAATTAGAAATAGAGACGAATTCAATAATTCGTCTCATAGAGTAAAACGTATGCTATCTTTATATGTAGGATAAAATAAAATGACATTATGTATAGAATAAATAAATATATATAGAATAAAAATAATAAAATCTACTCTTGGCCAACATGTACGTTTGACAAAAGTCAAATCTAGTAATTCGTCTGCTTCGGCAATTATTTTCTTTTTCAATATATGACACAGGATATCCCATAACTTGCGACTATAATTTTAATGACATTTCTGAGCAACAAATAATATTATAATATATGAAAAATAAATACAATAGCGAGCAAAATTTGAACATTATTATTGTGTTGAAGACGAAGGATCACTTTCCTCTCCAGAATATAAGTTTAATGAATGTCTTATTTTTTTAGTTGTAGGTGCATATAATATTTTAGATGACATGCGAGATAAATGTTTGTCAGATATTGACATGCTTATTGGTGTTTCGCTCCTCCCCAGACAGCACATGATATCATTCGAATATTCTGTAGTCATACTATGAATATACGTACTGTATGTAATGTACTAAGAATATTTTATAATATCTCATACAGGATATTCTCATTTCGTATATTCTCAGAATATATTAGCAGTATATCTACAGAATATTATTTATCGTATATTCTGGCAGTGAATATCGAAACAGTCAATGAATCGAGAATCGTGGAAGGATCGACCAATCATCATCAATTATCCTTATTCCTTTCATGATCCACGATGACATCACATTTGTACACCAGGCTTTACCAGTACCGATCTTTTTCGTCCTAACCTATAAACACGTTGCTGCAGCTTATTGTTAGATTTGCATATTCGTATACAAGAATAATCACAGGTAATCCTCCCGGTTTTTTCTCATCAATTTATTAAATATAAATTAAATAAAATAGAATAATTTTTATGTACGTTTTTAATAATATTTTCGAATATATCTTGATTTATTATAATTTCTACGTTCATAAGTTTGAGGTTATACTTTTATACTTTTGAAATTATACATTTAGAAAGTCTAAAACATAAATTTTCTTTCCATTCGTTTCTTTCTTCAATTTGTAATACGTCGTGCTTGTGTTCGTCGATTTCTTGGGATTACAAACGCGTAATCGCATATCATAACTGCAAACTTATTCCTACTTTTTGTTTATCTCAAGTGAAGGAAACGTCTTCTTCTTCTTCGAGTTTAACTAACTCCTGATCTCAGACGAGACTCAATTCGGCGAAGGAAGCGTCGAGTGCGAGCTGTCCTACTTGTGACGTCAACACATAAAAAAAACTACTTTTTGAAGTCGTGTCATTGGTGAGACAGAAATAAAGTAAGTGTAGTAATTATTCAAAAACTTATTTTCTTTTTTACGGAGCGAAAAAAAACAAAAATTTTCCAAATTAGAAATATGCAGAGTTATTATATGTATGTAAATAAATTAAAAACACTACTTATTATTACTACATACAAATTTATAAATTGAAAAGTATTTATAACGTTAATATATTTTTTATTAGAAATATTTTAAATGTTTCTATTCTTAAACTCTTTATTTATAACATTTTGTTAAGTTATGTGTAAATTTCGGTATAGAAATTCAGTATAAATTAAGTATAAATATTTCTAAATAAAATTGAATAATATTTAAAAAATACCTTTTATTAATGATTAATAAATCATTTTCAAAAATAATTTTTTCAGGTGCAGTCAGGAAATTGCACGCTGATGCTACAGATGAGCAGATTGCAGCTCCAATTAAAATTTGGCTTGCCTATGCCAAAGAACGTTTGCAGAAGCAATTGTTACATTAAGTGCAACACTTTCATTGTTAAACTGTTATATAGATATTATATAATTAAAAATATTTAGGTTAAAATATTACATATTCGTTTAAGTTAAGCTATTAAATGGTTTAATTATTTAAAATATACTTAAGATTCCAATATTTTTTTTTGTCGAAATATGACTTGCAATGTAGACATGATCTTAAATTTGTGTTTTTGTTTTGTATTCTATTTTTGTTTTTATTTCTTTTTGTGTTCTATTTTTTTTCATTATTTGTATTTTATATACTTGTATTGCATACATTTTCATTTTTTTTGTTTAACATACGTGCAATTATAAGAATAAAAATATATTTCATTTCTGAATAAAATGTGTTATGATATTGTACACCTGCGGGTCAATTATGTATCTTTTAAAAGAATGAAAATGTGAAAATGTGAAAAGTGAGCAGATTTATTACAATAGATATTTGTAATTTTATTAGTTGACACCTAGTAAATTTGCTCACTTTTCACAAATACACTCTTTTAAAAGATACATAATCGACCCTCTGAATCCATATATATACATATATGTATAAATACATTTGTAGAATGTTTTGAGTATATCATTAGTATATTATATTGTTACGCCCGATAGATCCGGTCAGCTGCTTGGCCGGATCGATATATTGATTTTTCGGAAGAAGCGACATTCGGCGCGTGGCAACGAGAGAAACAAGCCGGAGACCGTCAGATTTTGGCAGGACTCGGTCCTTGTCTGCAGATTTCCGTACGCTCAGCTGTATTTTACGGTTCTGTAATTAAAGTTCTTGTGTTCCTGTCAATCCTGTGTTGTGTCCTTTATTGTTCCGTGTGCGCGATTACGCGAGTGACGCGCGAGGCGCAACAATATATACAATATATATTAATAACAATATATATTAATAACATACTCAAGATATTCGGCAGATATACTTAAAATAAGCTAAAAAATATTCTGAGTATCTACTGAGAAACAGGAAAACTCGGACATAGTAGCGTTCTCAGTACATACTGAGGATATCGCAGTACGTATTTCGAATATTCCTAAAATATACGCAATGTACTTTTGTGATATTCTTAAAACATTCTCAGAATCTACATGTGCTGTCTGGGTCGCCTTCAACGCTGATTTTATAACACAAGTGGCATTAACGCTGGTCGAAGAAAGCTTGTTACGTTTTTTATTTTTTAAATCTGTTAAAATAGAAAACATTCTCTCCGGATCTGCATTTGAATTAGGAAGAGATCGAACAGCGCTCAGAACATCTCTTAACGCGGGATATGTGTAATTATTATTCATCTGGCGCTGTAAGATCTCTTTCCACATATTGTCAAACTCTCAATGTCGTCAAAAACTGTTTTTCGTCAACAATAAATCCTACTGGTAATGTAAACCACTCTTTCTTTAAAAATTCTTCATCAAAACCACCAAGAAGAGTTTTTGCCACAAAAGATACGTGTTGATATGATATTTCTCTGTTATCATCCAACAGAGATGTATGCGGTTGAAAAACTTGTAGTTTATTCAAAAATTGATTACGGATGGGTAATCTTTTATTAATTTCCTCCGCAGCAGTGAGGTAAAATTGTAAGCAATTGTGTCGAATTGATTTTACAATATTGGTGTGACCCTCTGTCATTAAAGTATTCAAATACTCCTCACATTCTGATCCAACAAAAATGTCATTTGTATCTTTGTGAACATTGGGCGAAAAAATTATATCCGTAGCTACATCTTTAAGGTACTCGTTTTTAATAAAGTTGTGACAGATTTGGGAAAGAAGTTTAGCCGATTTTAATTGTAATAAATGGACTCTTGTTTCTTCTGATTGGAAAAATGCATTAAAGAAATATAAAATGTATTTTAGAAAAAGAAAATAAGCTTTTGTTTTTAACTTGTTCATCAAAGAGAAAAGATATTCTCCAGATTTTGTTTTGTCGCTCACAACCATTTCTTGAAGAAAATGTTTAATAGTATTCCACGATTCCAAAAGTCTCTCCACACACATATGACGAGGCAGCCAGCGCGTTTCACTAAATTTAAAAAAAATTTTTTTTTTTTCTTGAAAGCAGTCGCAAAACTCTTCAAAAATTGCCGAACGTTTTGGACTGCTATTAATGTAATGTGCAATTTTTTTTTAAATTCTTCATAAAATGAAGGAATCTTCTCACATGCTACGCGGCTAACGCGGCTGAATGACACGGGCATGGAAATATCATTAAATTTTTGCAAACGTCATTTAATCTAGTTTTAAAGGAAGAATGTTTCCCTGTCATTATGGATGCATTATCGCAAGACAGGGCAATATTTTGAAAAGGAATCTGCAACTTCCACATTTCAGACTGAAATGCATGGAATAACTTTTCAGCACTCTCTCGCGTCAATATTAATTAATTTTATTATTTGTGGGGGAATATCTAGTGTCCAGGATCCACGTATCGAACAAAAAATATCATCCACTTTTCATTAACTATATCGGATGTTTCATCAACAAAAAACAGAGAATTTTGTTCTCTGAAGATTATGAGCGACATTTTCAGTCTCTACGGGACGCAACACGTTGAAAAGTACGTTGTTACATTTATTTCGACCCAAGATCATGCTTTTCAACAAATTGATATCGTCAATATGTTGAAAAAATTTAGAATGTCTACTGCAGTTTGATGAGGTATTCTTTTGCGCAATTAAAGCAGTATATCGTATTTCCAATGCTTTTCTACGCTCATCAAATGACAATAAAGATTCATCTTCTGTACTAAAAACATTTGGCTCGCTCGCTTTAATATCTTTTTGTTTGCATAGATTTAAATGACTATTAGATTCCGCGTGCCGACGAACATGCCCTAAATGGGTAGCAAAAGTTTTATGACAAACTGCACAGAAACATAAACTGCTGTCATGCGGAATTACGTAGCCATGATTTAAAATTGTCTATATCTAACCATTGATATTTAAATAATGACTTACTCGAAATTTTATTTCCTGTATTTGTTACAGTATTTGATACAGACACATCTGTATCTGTTACAGTATCTGAAACTGTTGAGGTATCTGGTACGTCATTCTTTAAATTATTTCGATGACATGCAAAATCCGTATGTCTGGAAACATGTGCTGCATTACATGAAAAGTTTTTATTGCACACAATACAAAAATAAACACTGTCATCATTGCATACTTTACGTATTCAATGTTTATAACGCTCATCATTAAGCCAAGCTTCTACAAAGCTTCACTTAGACTTTTTAGGCATTTTATCATACAATTCCATAGTGAGAATAGATATGTGGGTGTATATATGTAGCAACTAGAGATCAGGATCCCGTAGTTCGTACTTCCCCGTGCTTCCACAGTTTAATGATTCTAAACTCTCTCTACTTGTGTGTATATGCGTATAAATAATGTTGAATAATGCGAAATTGCGGATGAAGTGAGAGTGATAGCGGACGCTTAAATTAGATTCAGGTTCAGGTAAATAAATTCCCAGCTCCTGGAGAGTACGGAGCTCATACGATCTATAACATAGGTTAATAGATGAAATAAAGTTTGTATGCGGGAGAATAAAAGCGATTGATTGCCTCAGCAATACTCGAAAATTCTTCTTTTATTATGAAATACGTCCAAACACGTCCGGGACTAATTCGCAAAAGGACGAAAAACAAAATGGCTACTCTATCGGTAGTCAAAATGGCTACCCTATTGGAAGCTACCCTTTGGTAGCTTATTAGAGGCTACCGATTGGTTCTTACCGATAGATCCAACCAATCACATCAAATTGCTACTTAGCCGCTCAGTGAGCGGTTGCGCTCCTGGACGCACCCATTATTTGTTGCTTAGAAAAATGTCATTAAAATTATAGTCGCAAGTTATGGAATATCCTGTGTCATATATTAAAAAAGAAAATAATTGCCGAAGCAGACAAATTACTAGATTTGACTTTTGTCAAACGTACATGTTGGCCAAGAGTAGATTTTATTATTTTTATTCTATATATATTTATTTATTCTATACATAATGTCATTTTATTTTATTCTACATATAAAGGTAGCATACGTTTTACTCTATAAGACGAATTATTGAATTCGTCTCTATTTCTAATTGAACGCTGTACCGTCAACGGTTACGTTTCGATATTCACTACCCGTACTGAAAATCTATAATGTAGTACGTAAACGCAGCCTACGACGCCAACTCGGCCGAGCAAGAGAAGGAGATAGAAAATTTTATATCTCTTTCTATTAGTCGACAGTGTCCGAAGTCTCGAGCGCACACGGGACTACCCCCACCATTATCCCCACCCATGCTACCAAATGCAACCGAGGACAGACTCTAACATCATTGCCCTCCGTGTGTTCCGCTTGTCGCTCGTCAGGCGCGCTTCCTCGCGCGATCTCCCCGGCTGGCCGGGCCAGGGCTCGTCACTCAGTTGCCGCCTCCCCGTCTCAGCGGCGGGCTTGCTCTCTATCAGTGGGACCAGTGTTGTTAGAAAGGGTCCACTTCTTTGCGCACGCGCATTAAGAGCTCGTCAGTAACGTACTTAAATCTATTATTTAAGGATTCTGTATGCTCCCAATTTTCTAAAAATTGTAAGAAAATTAATAAAAAGTGTAATATAAGATAAAGTGAGAGTGTGCAATTACATATATGTGTAATTGTACACTCTCACTTTATCTTACGTTATACTTTTTATTAATTTTCTTACAATTTTTAGAAAATTGGGAGCATACAGAACCCTTAAATGATAGATTTAAGTACGTTACTGACGAGCTCTTAATGCGCGTGCGCAAAGAAGTGGACCCTTTCTAACAACACTGAGTGGGACCCGTCCGGAGCGTCCTCCGGCATGCGGCTCTCCACTCGCCCCTGCTCCGAGATCCTCGCGGTATGCCAATAGTGCAGGGAGAGACCCTGCTCCACGCCTTGTCTCATATTCCTCCGGCTCTCGCTCTCTGCGGTTTCGCCAGCTCCGCCGTTCCTTCATTTTATTTATTTCTATTATTTTGACATGGCACCGCTCCATCGTTATTAAAATAATAACAAAATTTATCTCGAATTTTTACACATTCTTTAGCACTCATATTCGATGCACAATTTGAAATGTCTTTGAATGCACATCCGACTTTCATAATAGTTTGCCAAGACCCTGGTATGAAGCCACTTGGATAGCGTAAATCACCGACATCCACTAAACAAGGATGCACATATGCGTACACATCATTGTCTTGCAAACGAAGCCAATTATGAAGACAAATGGTTGCTTGAACCATCAATTTTGCGTTCTTAGGTAGCGATAATTGGTTTTCACCATTGACTGGCCAATGTATTCTCTATAACTCGTCTTGCACGATTCAAACGATAATTATATATGTATATCTCGTTCTGGTCTAAGTCCACCTCTACCAGGATATGGACAAAGTAAGTACGACTTTGAGGGAAAAGCTTCGTCTCCTACAAGACAGAATGGCAAAATAGGTCCTCTTGTTCCAATTGCTGATGGCTGCGGAATGTTCATCCGGCCTTCATCAAATGCTTTCCCTGTAACACTATTTTTAAAAATTCCACCGTTGCTTCGACGTCAGTATACACCGATATCCACAAAGCGAAATACATAATTTGCATTGCAAATAGCTATTAAGACTATGCTGTGATTAGACTATGTTTGTAATTAAAATATGTTGATCCTGCAATGTTAGGACACTAAAACAGAGAAGTTATTACTGAGATTGTACTTCTTTTTAAATTATAATATAATAATATAATTTAATAATATAATATAATAATATAATATATTGTATTATTTTATTTGTTACTGCTTATATTATTGTTACTTTATTGGTATTATTTTATTTTATATTATTGTATACTGTTAGTGTAAATTTACACACTTGAATAATGACATGCTTGCCGTCGATGGACCCAATGCAATGAACAAAATTCCATTTTTCGTCATAATCATTGGCAATATGCTGCCAATAATCTTTTTCTGTAAGTCGGCCTGGAAGTACTAAAGGGCATAAATAATCCCAAATTGCATTGCAGTTTCATGAATAATGGTACTCGATGTTGTCATTCTCACAAGATACTAGTAGGACATCGACGTCATAGAATCCCTAGAAGCAAGATATCTACAATTTCATATACTTTGTATTTATTACAAAAGTTTCCTATCTGGGGTGTAATTATTAATACATGTAAGAGTAAACATCCATGTTAATGCCAATCGTTCAGAAGGACAGATTGTCGAAGAAAGTCCTGTTTCTGCAATTTTGATCCAATCATACCTAATAATTCTTCCAACTGAGTTGCAGGCATTCTGAAGTAATTATGGAATCATATGTCCTCTAACATTAATTTTGGAACCGATGCAAAAAAGAAATTGTGTTTGTAACGGTTTTTGAAAATGGGTGCTATCCAATATTTTTTTTTGGTACTTTTTCTTTTGCAATAAAAGTATCGCGGCAGCTGCAGCTGCAGCGGCTATACGCCGTCTTTTCAGTTGTGCAATTACAATTGCTATTTTACATTCCTCCTCACAATCCATTTTGTATTTACTACTCCAGAAAAGTCGTCAAGCGTTGCTTAGCTTTTCAATGTTGCTTTGCATTACGGTAGAGGTGTAGGAGTAGGGGTGTCGAGTTATGTATGTAGTGATTAAAGACGTGAGCGATAGATTTGTAACTGAATCCTTTTATTAATAATTAGAACGACGAAAGAGTACAAGTAACTGCACAACGTGAGTTAGTAACAGTACAGTCAATTTGAAATAAGTAAGAGAACATAGACATAAGGAAACTCATAGATGCGAAAAACTCTATAAAGAAGGAAACAGTCAGCGCGCCATCTACATAAAAACACGAATCAAGGCAACATACATTGCATGCTTCAACACTCCGCCTCAATAAACTAAAAAAAAATTAAAAATTATGAACTCCTATATAGGAACGAAGTTTCACAAACTGTTCTCCTGCTAGACCTTTTGTTAACATATCTGCAGCTTGTTCTTTGATGTGTACATATTGCACATCTATCTCTTTGTTTTGGAACATATTACGAACAAAATTATATTTAACATCTACATGTTTTAACCTACGATGCTCTACTTAATAAATGAATAACTGATTGATTGTCCTTATACACTAAGATTGGATTAGGAAAGATTATATTAAAATCCTCTAACAGTCCTTTTAACCAAATTGCTTCGGTTAATGCAGTTGCTAAGGCAACGTATTCTGCCTCCGTTGAAGACAGAGTTACAAGTTTGTTTCCTTGTTGACCAGCTTACAGTTGATCCGAAAACCTGGAGTAGATATCCCGTTGTAGATTTTCTGTCGCCATCCGTAGCCCAATTTGCGTCAACGTACGCCTGGAGAGATACATCCGGATTGAAATTGTGTTTAAATAATAATCCATAATTGAGAGTTCCTTTGAAGGATCCTAGTGAAGGATTTGCTTAAGTCCATTCCAATGAGCAAGCTTGGCATTGCTTTGGAAACGACTGTAGAAGTTGACAGCCGTACTTAGATCAGGTCGCGTGTTAATCATGAGAAACGTCAAGCAACCAACTAGTTCTTTATATGGTTTAGATTCAATTATTGTTTCTCCTTCAATATCTTCGTAATTTTTAGAATTTGTTTCCATGGGTGTCTTCGCCGGATTGCACTCAGTCATTTCAAACCGAGAAAGCATCTTCTCCATGTATATTTTCTGGCTTAAGAACGTACCTTCCGTAGTTTGCTTAATTTTTATTCCTAGGAAATATTTGAGTTTCTCAATGTCCTTCATAGAAAATTCGCCTTTAAGTGAATTCACGATATCCCGTATCCATGTCTCGTCACTTCCAGCAACAATGATGTCATCCACATAAATTAGAAGATAAGCGTGAAAGTTATTCGATGATTTTGTGTAGAGACAATTATCTCGTTCAGATCTTCTAAGTCCTTGGCGTATAGCAAATTCATGGAATTTGGCATTTTATGCTCGTGGAGCCTGTTTCAGTCCGTAAAGCGATTTAATTTACACACAAGATTGTCATTCTTTATAAACCCTTGAGATTGCTTCATGAAAATTTCTTCTTTAATTGTTCCATGCAAGAATGCATTTTTAACATCCAATTGCCTGGCTTTAAGCTTGAATCTATTTATAATTAATAGTAACGTTCGCACAGTAGTTAAATGTGCAACAGGCGCATAAGTCTCTTGATAGTCTAAACCTTTCCTTTGTGAGCAACCTTTAATTACAAGACGTGCTTTATATTTCTCGATATTACCATCTTGATCTCTTTTAATCTTAAATATCCATCGGTTTTCTATTGCTCTTCTTCCAGGACGTAATGGAACTAAAGTCCAGGTTTTATTTGCATTGAGTGAAGTCATTTCCTCATTGACCACTTGCAGCCATTTTTCTTCGTCATCTCTTCCTCGGATGTCATTGAAATGTTCAGGCACATCTTCAACAAATGATTCAGCACTCAATGCCAAAACAGTGAAATCTTCCAAATACTTCGGTTTATTTCTTTCCCGTGTACTTCTTCTTAAATCTCTTGTATTTAATTTTGATGGTGTCTTTCTTCTATCGGACTCACTTTCCTCTTCAGTGCTTTCTTCTCCCTTTTCTTCTCCGCCTGAATTTGTAGATTCTTCATTTCCTTCAATTTCCTGCTTGTGTTCCTTTTGGTTTAAGTCGTCATAGAAGTCCTATGTTTCAAATACGAATTTTGATTCATTGAAGATAACATCCCGTCCTTGAATTATTTTATTGTCTTCAGGAGACCAAAGCCGATAACCATTGGCACAATAGCCAATCATTTTGCACCGTTTAGTACGAGATTCAAATTTTCCGCTCACTAATTCCTTAGAAATATGAAGATATGCTATGCATCCAAATACCTTTAACTTCCGAAGATCTGGTTTCTGTCCGTACCACAGCTCAGCTGGCACTTTTCCTTTTAGAGCGGTGTGACTCCTTTTAGAGTGTGACTGCGATTAGGAGGGCAACGTTAAATATGTTGCTGCTATTATTGCTTCTGACCAAAAACTCTTGTTCATTTTGGAATTTAAAATCATACAACGTGCTTTCTCGACCAAGGTCCTATTCATCCTTTCAGCAACTCCGTTCTGTTGAGGTGTATAGCGAATGGTAAACTCGTACTGCACTCCACAATCTTCAAAATGCTGTCTAATTTCGTGAGAAATGTACTCTTTCATTGTCACACCTAAATCTGCTTATCTTCAGATTAAAGTGTGCTTCCGCCATTAATTGGATCCTGAAATGCTTGAGTACTTCCGATTTTGACTTTATTGTATAGACTACAGTAAAATGTGTGAAATCGTCAATAAATGTTAAGAAATACCTTTTTCCGTCGTGTGATATGATGTCTATTGGATCACACAAATCACTGTGTACTAGTTGCAAAGGACGTTTGGCTCTGATCCTTTCGGTTTTATGCGGCAATCGTGTTTGTTTGCCCTCTATGCAGATTTCACATTGCTCCAATGAGGTGTCCGTATCTTCGAGTGTTATTCCATCAGCCATCTTGACTAAATTCTTCAGTGAAGCACAATTTAAGTGGCCTAAACGGTAGTGTCATAATTGTAGATTCCTGTCTGTTTCACACAGATTTACAGTTTCATTATCATACTCGAAATGTAATTTATATAACTTATCCGTGCGATGGGTGATTGCAGTAATTATATCTTCTTTTTGAATGATTCCTTTTCCGTTTTTGAACGTTACAGTGAATCCATTTATTTCCAATTTGCGAACCGAAAGAAGATTACATTCCAGTCCCGACACAGACAAGACACCGGATATTAAAATATTTTTTATCTTTCCATTTACTTGAGTATGTACCCTTAGGTCGCCGGCTTTCGTTGCAGTTAAAACTTGTCCTGATTTTGCAACGCGGATATTCACAGGAGATGTCAGACTTCGTACATTAGTCATCTTAGTTCCTTCCATTGCCAAATGTTCTGAGGATCCTGAATCTAGAATCCAGTACATTGAGTTGTCGATTTCCTCTTCCCTAGCGATGAATATAATTTCCTTTCGATTCTTGTCAGCATTGTCGTCAAGTGCAGTTTTTGCTGATAATGAATTTTTATTTTCTTGCTTTAATTTCCGACACTCTGACCTTTTATGTCCGATTATACCACAATGATGACATTTGAAATGAAACCGAGGAGACCGTTTTTCATTAGATCCTTTTTCACGTTTGTTTGTCTTTCGATGATGTGTCGCGGCCGAAAAAACCGTTGACGATCCAGCCTCTTTTGCATTTGTTCCACTTCGTTTAGCTTCTTCATCGAGCAATCTGGATTTTGTAAAGTTGAGTGTCAGTTGTTCACTAGAGAGTGTTTCCAACGCCGTTACCACCATATCATATTCTTCTGGCATTGTCAGCAGTAAATGACACACGATATCCGTTTCATCCAAATTAGCACCTGTCGATTTTAATTCCCGTACAAGTTTATCAAACCGTAGAAAGTGTGAAGTCATTGACTCTGTTGTGGTGTACCGCATGGTCAGAAGCAGTTTTCTTAAACGTAGTTGACTTGCTACCTCTTTTCGCTCGAAGTTTTCCGAGAGAGCTTGCCACATCTCAAAAGCAGTCGCTTTTTCCTTGACATATTCAAGATGACTATCTGCAATGCGTTGAGTAATGAATGATGTGCATCGTTTATCGTTTTTCCGCAAAGTGTTAGTCTGAACGTCAGTACTTCCTGTTGGCAGAGCTGATATAAGCGTGTCTAGAGAATTATTAACTAAATCGATGAGATCACGTTCTTCCAGCAAGACTTGCATGCGAAATTTCCAATTGCTGTAGTTTGTCCCGTCAAATAGTGGAACTTTATATTTTTCATCGTCCGCCATTGTAGTCGCGTTTACGTTTACTTACGTTCTCTCACAGGATTTTAGTAATTCGTGCGTTGTGCTTTCCACGACTATTTCCGTTTTCCTTTTATACGTATAGCACTGGGCCCATAATCTGTCGAGTTATGTATGTAGTGATTAAAGACGTGAGTGATAGATTTGTAACTGAATCCTTTTATTAATAATCAGAACGACGAAAGAGTACAAGTAACTGCACAACATGAGTTAGTAACAGTACAGTCAATTTGAAATAAGTAAGAGAACATAGACTTAAAGAAACTCATAGATGCGAAAAACTCTATAAAGAAGGAAACAGTCAGTGCGCCATCTACATAAAAACACGAATCAAGGCAACATACATTGCATGCTTCAACAAGGGGTAATACGCTTTTCTGCTTTTTTGGAGTAGTAAATACAAATTGGATTATGAGAAAGAAATGTAAAATAACAATTACAATTGCACAAGTAAAAGGACGGCGTTACAGCCGTTGCAGCCGCAATACTTTTATTGAAAAAGAAACAGTTCCCGAAAAAAAGTATTGAGTAGAACTCATTTTCAAAAACCGTAACACAGTTTTTTAAAATCCTTTTTATCATTATTTTAATAACGATGGAACGGCGCCATGGCAAAATAGAAATAGCCATAATAGAAATAAATAGAATGAAAGTAAATTACAAAGTTGAATTTCTTTATTTATAAAAATTTATTTTTAATAAAAATAAGAATAACATTTTTTTATAATTGGTTTCGCTTTGCAGCATTAATGACTTGTATTATTTGCAATATTAAATTGTCAACAAGTTGAGAATCAACTTCTCGAAATTGGGCAGCAATAAAATTGCCAAATAAAGATATTTTATCAGGTACTGGTTTACTTAGCATTTTAACAGTCACTGGTTGACTGAGAACATCGGTAAGTCGATGAAGAGTTCCTTCAACAGAAGTACTTGCAGTCACACGGTGCTTTCTATTATCTACAATGATATTCTTAATTTGAACATTAAGGGAAAAGTTTTGTTAAATAAAATTCTCGAAAATCTGACGTTAAAAGTAATAAAGATTAGAAAAATAATAAAAATAAGTAATAAGATTAATGTACGCGATCCACGACCACTGCTTTGCTCGAAGAATCCCAGATGCGCATAATATAAAACGGACACCACCAATCAGATTGCTTAGTTAGATAGGATTGGAATAAATTTATATAATTATATATAATTTGATTGGTTAATTGGATAGGTTTAGGATAAATTTATATAATTTAATTGGTGGTGCCTGTTTTATATTGTGTCAATTTGGGACTCATTCCTGCTGCTGCTACTGCTGTTGCTGTCATCACAAAAGATGCTATAGGCCTCATTGTCTTGATAAATTCTCTCTTCATTATCTTCGATTTGCGGAATATTGGTAGTAGTTCTGTAATTAAAATATTGTATTCTGTACGTTGCTACATTAAGACAGGCTACGTTTTTATGCGTAAATTCATCCATACTAACATAATTTATACGTACTCGCTTAATTGCGCGTCGCAAAGGAACTGCATTTGATCACAATGCACCCATTTATATGTTTGGGACGTCGCTCCTGAACCACTTGGTTGATGCTGCTTATTTTTATTAATTCTAAATGAATCAGACAATGATTTCCACTTTTTTTTAAGAGCGGCAACGTCCATTGTATCTACAAAGATAAAAAAAACGTTTAATGATACTGTTACGTCCGGACCCGATCGGTTGCTACTAGGATGATGAATTCGAGAAAGGAGTGGGTGTGAATGGACGCACAGATCGTTTCCTATCTCAGAGTCGCTCTATTTGGGGAGCACTCTGAGCCGATCGCAAGTAGAGATCCTAGAAGTAAGAGACTGGCCAAGGATAGAAAATGGCGGAATGGCTCCAACGGAATGTCAAGCGATGTGCACAATGCGTAGAATGTGTGGTATGTATCGTTTCGTTAAATAAGTGGAAACCGTATTAAAATAAATCCATTTTCACTTCTTAACACTCAAGTATGGTACAACCTATCATTGTCTGAAAAAATTACGTTTTTATACATAACGATACATATCACACATTCTACTCATTGTGCACATCGCTTGACATTCCGCCATTTTCTATCCTTAGCTAATCTCTTACTTCTAGGGTCTCTAATCGCAAGGGAAACGCTTAGCTAAAGATCAATGTAAAAACTCTGTGATCCTTTAGTCGGGCAATGCGATCGTCGGTCCTTTTGTTTTGGGTCAAGGTTTCCCCTATTACCGCGGGATGGGACCGTATGCAAACTTTGAAGAGGAGTGAGCGAGGTCGGGTTAAATAGACAAATGGGTGATTCTACGTTGAATCAAATTTACATTATTTATTCGCAAAAGCAAAATTGGTTAATTATATGGTAAATACAATAAATGCAACTGAAATTAAAGTTGCTAACAAATAAATAAAAATCGTATCAGAATTCATGTTAACTTATATTGCGAGCGAGTGGTGTTGACAGGGTCGGAGTGAAAAATAAACAGATGAGTGTTTTAATTAGATCTAATTACATTATTCATGAAGGTAGAAATTATTTTCGAAAGATACAAATATAAAGATGAGAAGGCTTGACAAAAACAATAGTAATCTATTACTATAATAAGGTAAAAATAAAAACGATATCTGGATAACTCATGTTACTGAGTGGTGTTGGTGTGTGTC
The DNA here is from genome assembly GCA_928718305.1 of Tetramorium bicarinatum. Classification (NCBI taxonomy): domain Eukaryota; kingdom Metazoa; phylum Arthropoda; class Insecta; order Hymenoptera; family Formicidae; genus Tetramorium; species Tetramorium bicarinatum. The sequence goes on from OV788328.1 coordinate 179,536, forward strand.
ACGGCGAGGCGGCGAGAGTGAGTCTATATGCTTATGTTTTAAGTTTATTTATAATGTTCGTCGCTTTATCGGTGGCTCGTAAGAATCTTCCTTGACCTCTGGCTGAGGTTCGGGGGAGATTGGGGGGTCAGATTCTCGGTCTTCGGGATTTTGAGGATTCTCCGGACCAGAGTCCGATTCCTCCTCGTCCAAGGGGGAAATGGGAGAGTAGGCTTATTCCCACAAGCCTGGGGAGTGTACGTAATAGTTCGGAGATGGAGGCGTTGGAGGAGGAGTGCCGGGTAGAGTGTGATATGTTAGGGGGTTCGGTGGGCGACCCACAATCCTTTCGTATTCCCCGTCGTCTCCCAGATCGACGAATTCTTCTAATTCCCTCAAAATCTCATTTACTTCGTGATCGATATCGAAGTCAGAATGGGCATCCCCCTGGTATGCCACTAAAACATTTCTTGACTAGTACCACCGCGATCCACCAGATAATTTCGATTACCGAGAGAGGGGGGGCAAAGAAAATAATAAGAAAGAAAAAGAAGAAAGGGGGTAATTATGACTCACTCTTTCAGAAGATAATATTTGTCGTACAGTCTCTCTCTCTCTCTCTCTCTCTCTCTCTCTCTCTCTCTCTCTCTCTCTCTCTCTCTCTCTCTCTCTCTCTCTCTCTCTCTCTCTCCCTCTCTCCCCCTCCCTCTCTCCCTCTCCCTCTTTCCCTCTCCCTCTCTCCCTCTCTCTCTCTCTCTCTCTCTCTCTCTCTCTCTCTCTCTCTCTCTCTCTCTCTCTCTCTCTCTCTCTCTCTCTCTCTCTCTCTCTCTCTCTCTCTCTCTCTCTCTCTCTCTCTCTCTCTCTCCTCTCCCTCTCCCTCTCCCTCTCCCTCTCCCTCTCCCTCTCCCTCTCCCTCTCCCTCTCCCTCTCCCTCTCCTCTCCCTCTCCCTCTCCCTCTCCCTCTCCCTCTCCCTCTCCCTCTCCCTCTCCCTCTCCCTCTCCCTCTCCCTCTCCCTCTCCCTCTCCCTCTCCCTCTCCCTCTCCCTCTCCCTCTCCCTCTCTCCCTCTCCCTCTCCCTCTCCCTCTCCCTCTCCCTCTCCCTCTCCCTCTCCCTCTCCCTCTCCCTCTCCCTCTCTCTCTCTCTCTTTCTCTCTCTCTCTCTCTCTCTCTCTCTCTCTCTCTCTCTCTCTCTTCCTCCTTTTCCGTGGCCTTCCGCTCAGGAGCTCCTTCCTGATGGAGTTGGATGAATGTGGCGGACAAATTCGCGCACCGAAGTGAATTTCACTGTGTGCACAATGAGTACGCGTGCCGAGATGCTTGTGCCGGTCGAGCAGTGAGAAACTGTCGTTAATGCCGCGGATGCGAACACTTCGTGACTAGGTCCCAAAAAGTTTGTGAAAACGTGAATGCTGTTCGCGTGAACGATCGGAAAGAAAAAGATGGTCCATAGATCGTGAAGTCGCGTTTTTATAGGAGAACCCCCCTTATTGGGGAGGTAATTCTTTCCGGATCTTTTAATGGGATAATTGAAATTCAGAAATTCTAATTAGGATTACTCGACAATTTCTCGGGCTCTTATTGTTCGTTACTTAATAGCTTTATTTGCATCCGATTGCGAGGGACATGTATCATCTAAATAATCCGGATGTCAGTTGATACCTCCACACAGAGAGAACACGTTTCTTTGGATTTAGTAAATGTGTTTGTTTGAATTATATTTGTTTGACTAAAAAAAAATTTGAGTATACAAAACATTATTTTATTGAATATAAACTTAGTTGTTTCGTTGCACTAAATCATTTTCCTTGACGGAAAAATAAGTATTATTTGAAATAATATTGTAAATACGTTTGATTGAAACAAATGCATTATTTCTTTCAATTAGTCACCATTTTTTTTTTCGAAAGTCGCCATTCGTCTACGCCGATAGGCGTCGCATAAGACCATAAGCTTTCTCGTATTTAAAATTTACTTGGAAACATATATAAGTAAGCTTAAAGTATACTTCTTAATAAAGTGTATTAGGTTTTGAAAGTTACACTTCCAACGGCATTAGAATTGGAACTTGAGAATGAGATGTGCAAAAATTATAACAAAATTATTCAAAGTAATATAATAAATTTTTAAAATTAAATTTTTAAAATAAAATAAAATTTTGTTACAAGAACCAACATAATTATTTAACAGTACAATACAATTGTTTCACTCCACGAAAAACTAAAATTCTTCCAAACAACATTTTATTTCAAGTAAATATATATGTTGTTTAAAGTTTCAAACAATCATATTTGTTTGTTCAAACATTAGTTTGTTTGACCCTATTCCAATAATTAAATTTCTTTGACTTTAATAAAATTTATTATATCCAAAGAAACATTTCTCTCTGTGCATTTATTATTCTATTAGTTATGTATGATAGATTGTTCGAAGAAACGTATGATGGACAAACGCTTCCTAGAACAATTTAGACCATCCGAATCATTTGCATATATTTCGGTCACACTTGTGGTGATGATGACACGTTCCTTGCTGCGGAGAGATAGCAACGCGATAGCCTATTGAATAATTACATTTTCTTTCGCGAATGGAAGAAATGATTGTGTTCGCGGACGTAACAATACAGTAGTGAATTTTATTCCTTAATTATTAACATAGAATGAAATTATATTAAATGTAAAATATAGTAATTAATTATTAATGTAAAATGTTAAGTTAAGACTCCATTCACGCGTTTCAGCTGCGACAACGCGTGCGGTAGTGTGTATCAATCAATCAAAAGCTTTGGTAAGGCCAAAAATCAAGGCTTGGTAAGGTTTGATTGGTCGATGCACACTACCGCCACAGCTGAAACGCGTGAATGGAGTCTTAGCTTTACTATTCATTGATGCAGAAATTTCTTCCCATAGCTTTTTTTTATTGGAAGACTTCGCTCAGTAAGGGGAAGCTTAAAATTCCACAGCGCAGGACGCATATAGACTTCCTCAAAAAGTTGCTCCTCCTGTAGGATTTTTACGCTTTGCCAGTTTTCAATTTTGGCCTTTTTAGCTTATCTCATCTCCATTTTATCTGCCTCCGAATCATCAATCAAAATTTGTTCGTCATCTGCACATTACATTCATTAACATTATTTTAAAAACATAACTATAAGATATTTAGAGCGGTTAGGCCATTCGAGATAAGGTGTAGGGAATTAAGAGTTAATAGTGCAGTATTTGACCTAGTAGTGAGAGAGTTCTAGCCTTTCAGAACGAAGGATTCTGAGTCGCGGTTGCGGAGCTACTTAATTTTTCCGTCGTTTATATAACATAATAAAGTCTCAGTACCACATTGATTTTGAGGATAAAAGACTAAATTTTCATCCACGTAAAAAAATTTAAATCCTTTCAAACATGGATGATAATATATTTCGTCTTCCACTACTTTTGACTTGCACAAGCTACATGTGTGCAAAATTTCCTGCAACATGTATGATGTTATTAGTCAATATAATATTAATATAATATTAATATAAAGTACATAATTATAAAGAAGACCAAACCTATAATAAACCTATAAAGTATACTAATTATATAATATGCTAACTTTGTCTGTATCTTCTAGCAATGCCAAATATTTCTTGTTTTTTCCAGTCATAACGTATTCTAAAATATATAAAACGTAATTAAATATATAATATACTCTCTAATTCTGAATACCGGCTCTATTATTTAGCTATTAGTTAGACAATGTCAAACTTTGAGCGTACCTTCGCTGTTTCGCTATTTTGGCGAAAATTCGTAGAGTGGGGGTAATACGCCAGCTTTTCTTCGCTGCGTGAAATGGCAGCTTTAGAAATAAGCGAATTTTGACATTTATGTAAAAAATGTATGTAAGAGAAGGACAAAAGGATAAGGAAGGGGTTTTGGTAGTCGCCTTGCCTTTCCTCCTTTTCAAATTTTTCCAGGTACCGAGAAGTAATTGACTGGCAAATGGAAGAAATCATCCATTGGTTTCTCTTTGCAAATGTTGCTGTTATACCCCCAACATTTGTCTAAGGTAGGGGTGTTACGTCCGTAGACTCCACGATTTCTTCCATTCGCGAAACATAAACAAAATTATCAAATAAGTCACCGAATGCGGCTAGATAGAATAGTATCGTGTATTGTGGTCTCAACGATTCTTTATCTAAAAATTTTCATCAATGTCTTTCTGTCCCACGGATCGAGAGGCACGTGTTATTTCTAGAAGTGACCCCAATATGTCAAAGCCGGACAATAACTTGGAGAAAACTAATATCTTAATGGTCCTAAGAAGTAATTGCGAGCCGTGTGCACTGGTTTCCTAAACCAGCCAATAGAAGACCGAAAAATTGCAACATCTCCTTATTTGGAGATCCATCAATGCCGCACCGCCAATCAAAGTAGATCACGCGGAAATTTGGGAAGGGTTACGTCTCTCAAAAATCTACTACAAAAAGCGCGATTTGGCAGAACCGTACGTAGTTCGTAGTTTGTTTACAGTTCAGAATCCGCAATTCGCAATTGGTAGTTACAAGCAGTTCGCAAACCAGAGTTCGCAAATCGCAGATTCAGTTAGTGTTAGTTACACAATTCTCCGAGCGGGAGGGAACCAACTCATTGTCAGCCACATCTTCCCTAGTCTCTCACAATTCAGCAATTCATCTCTTTAAGAGTCTCGAGCCACCCCGAAGATTTCCACCAAAGAAGTAAGTCGATTTATTTTTAATTCTTCCGCCCGGTGTCAGACATTTTGGTGGATCGTAGAGTCACATCAGAACGTCGTTTTACGTATACTAATTGACTTCACGCAGCGAAGAAAAGTGGCGACTTTCCGACCAATCGGCGACGAATTCGAACGGGAGGTAGATCGATTTCTTGGAGAATTAGACGATTTTCTCAATCGGGTGGACGACCGGGAGTTTAGAAGGATATTCGGAATTAGGACTCCTCCACCGAATCCTCTCACTAATCGAATCATTCCTGATTCTCCTCCACCGACACCTCCATCGTCTAATTACCACTTGCCTTCAGAAGACGAGTGGACGCCGTCCTACTCGCCTACTCTAGCTTCAAAAGAGGAGACGGGGTCTGATTCGGAACCTCCTCAGAGCCCCGCTGACGATCGAGAAGGTCCTACCCGAGCCAACTCTCAGTCAGAGAGCGAAGACGAACCGTCCGCCAAAAGAAGAGATGGATCATCGATCCAACCTCACTTGTATTCTCGTATTCTCACATTTCCGTCTCCACATCTCGCACGCTCGCACGCACGCACGCACGCACGCACGCACGCACGCACATTTATGCGTACTTCCGTTCGCGCTCATGTGTTATTTGTAACACGCTCAACCATACCAAAATTTGTATAATAAATGCAAAAACATACAAAAGTTGTAATGAGACCGCGATATCTTCTTTCCTCTAATTTTATTTTTCTTATTTGTATAACTTTTATTTGTATACTATTTTAATTTATAATTATATTTATAATTATATTATTTTGTAAACGAATCCATAGGATGATTAATAAATAAACAATCTAATTATAGTTATCTCATAATAATAACTACTTTTATTTAAAACTCCCGACCTCGCTCACTGTGAGATAGGACACGGTCCAGTTCTGGGGTAAGAAGGTCTAATCTTAACCCGAAATTAAGATCGACAATTGCATAGCTCTTTTAAAGTGTCATAGTGTCTCGAACGTTGACCTGTAACCGAAGCATCCACGTGCGATCGGTTCGGAGCGTTCGCCCGAACTGAGTGACTCCGAGATAAGAGAATAACGACCCATTCGTCATTCATACACGCTCCTTATCTTAAATAATTCTCTCTAATTCCAAATTCTCGGATTTGGACGTAACAATATGTATGTTTTCCCCAATAGCAAAATGATAACAGTGTGTCAGCAGATAGGCAACAGATGTAAACAGTTATAGTCTAACAGCAGACTGACATCAACTGCGTCATTCAGCTGACGTTCTGCCGGCAGAATCTGCTAACATAATCAGATAGCAGATTGGCGGCAGAAATCGAGCAGGGTCTGCTAACATAACCAGTGGACAGATTGGCGGTAGAAATCAAGCATGACAGATCTGCTGACATAAAATTCATTGCTAGTGCTAAAAACTATAATGCACATAACATATTGTAAGGTATAGGTAAGGCCCGCGACAGGTAATTACGCGATTGTAGCGCGCGAATCGGCGCTGCGAGTAAGTTAAGCGCGATAGGTTGCGGGGCAACTCCTACGCGCAGCAGCCCGGCGCACGAGGCCCGGCGAGACGGCAGCCCGGGGACTCTCGGAAAGTAAAAGCGTGGAAGCGCACGTGTTTGTAATAAGCGAGATATTATTCGCGTTTCGCGTGCCTAGTGGAATAAGTGCACATTGTATCGGTTGATTAATAAAGACTTTACCTGACAATATCGTTACGTTTAGATACGCTTCCCGTCCCCGAAGTCAGTAACACGCGTTTGTGTTTCGTACCAGGTTATGTCTTGGCTTTTCATACACATGTGATAATATCACAGCCCTCATCAAGCATCTTACAATCTACTATAGATTTTCAGCGCTGGTAGTGAATTTTAGAACATAGCCTGAATTATATAATAAGAGTATCTATTTCCACATGAAATAGATGCTATGTTCAGGTTACATTCAAAGATATGTACATACACTGACCAGCAGGAATGGTATCCCTCAGCGGCTGGTATAGGTGTGTGACAGCCGAACGCGGCAAACGCACACACCGAAGCACGTACATACGTGTGTCTCTAGACGCGCCGATCGAAGAGCGAAGAGAAAAAGTAGTGGGAGGCTGTCCGATGTCGCATCTTTATCGCAAGATGCACAATCGAGAGAGAAAGCAATGCAAGACGTGCTCGCGACTGGTGGTGTCCCTAACGGCTGTCTCACCTTCGTCGCTTGAATGCAGGGCGTGCAGGTGAGATAGCTATAGTGATACCGCGGTGTCTCTATACGTGTCTCGTTCCTTCTAATACCTCTCGCGCTTTTTTCTTTAACAATAAGATGTATGCGCTTCGGTGTGTGCGTTCGCCACGTTCGGCTGTCACACACCCATTTCTGCCAGTCAGTGTACATACGAAAAAGTCATGTTTTGATCAATTGAAAGGTATACATTATAAGTTTCTTTATATAATCCACCAAACAAACTTTACTTACGCGAAAACGTATAATCCTTGCGACTCCTAGCGGCGTGAGCGCAACTTATACGAATTTGCGAATATTTAACCTAACTACAAAATTTGCTCAATTTCTGTTGCCAATTGGTCGACAAGTTATGTTAGCAGACCCTGCTCGATTTCTGCCTTCAATCTGTCATCAAATTACATTGAAGCAGAATCTGCTCGGTTTCTACTGCTAATCTGTCGATAAATTATGTTAGCAGACCCTTCTCGATTTTTGTCGTTAATCTGCTATCTGATTATATTAGCAAGCTTTGTTATACTCCTTTTGACATTCTACTGGCATGTGATATATCAAAACTTGTATTCCAACTTGTATTCTGTAGCCTTTCTATTGACAAAATTTGTAGCAGATACTTGGCAAGATCTGATTTTAATAGACTTGGCTATTGGGATTCCTTTTATCCTACGGAAAGCTAATGCAGCTGATTCCCTTTTTAAATTTTCAGGATCAATCCAATTCCGGAACCGTTATTCCAAAAAAAACTTCTAAATAGAAGTCACAAAATTTTAAGAAAATATAAAAAAATGAAAAATATATTAAAAATAAAATAAAATAAAATGATATAATATACATATAATTAATAAAATTTATATAAAAAATGAAAATGTCATTAAAAAGTTGAATAATCTTTTTGCTTTGCTCCACAAATCAACTGTACTTGAAACTACTTCAATTTGAGATAATTTGTTTTCAAGAGCAAGTTTCATTTGAAGATATGTTTGACCAAGTTTTGATTTTATAGTTTTCCTACACATTATTTGAACAGATGAAGGTATTCTTATTCTAATTAAATTTATGAATGCTGGGCCATCTACAATTGATAGAGGCTAGATATTTTCGATAATAAAACGTAGTAGCATCCAATATTTTCTGAGTAATTGCAACACTCCCAGAACTCCATCTTTCTAAATATTTAAAAAAAGTTATTTTAAAAATTCTAAGAGAAAGAATTAAAGCTTGCAAAAGTTAATGTTTCATTAATATTTATGAGTATTAAAAAAAGAAAATTCAGAGATAGAGAGAAAGAGAGAGAGAGATGTATCTTTGTGATTCAGACAATTAAATTAAAATTATTTTAGCAAAAACAAATGTGATTAAAGCAATTAAAACAAATGGTTAATTAGACCATTACTGTTGATTCATGTAAAGCATATTTTTTATACCTACTGTTTTATGTTGTCTATTTGATTCAAAGTGCAATGTGTCATGATATTGCATAGATCCCTTGCAAGTCTAAATTATAAAAAAAATTTTTTTAATTGTTTTTCTGTTATATCTATTATTATAAAAAATATTTTGTCTTTTTAGTATTCTATTAATTTTTTTATTACATACTTTATGTTACATTTATTTTAATTTAATATATATTAACACTTTTTCAAAAAACTATTTTTATTAAATAAATAAATAATACTTACATTTAAATGTTTCTTTAAATTTGCTGTGGAGTTTTTATTTATGTGAATAATTTTTCCACCTACGCAAAATTTACACACAAATGCAAAATTTTTTTTCATTGCTGAGATTCGGTCGAAAATCAAAAGCTTTGGAATATGCTGGCCATGGCATTCTATGCATTGAGACGTATTCGCTTCTTCCATTATTTTCAACTTTTCACTGATTTCTGATTTTTAAAACACAAGTATTTTTGAGGTTTAATTCCAAGATGTATGCCATATGAAAAAGAAACGAGTAATTAATGCTGACGAATTAAGCAGATATATGCAAGCATGTGCTTGTACATATTATTCGCTATTTTGTGACGAACCTCATAATAAGAACCAAAAACGGAATCAAAACTAAAAACGAGATTCTTAACTAAATTTCATAAAATTGTAATTTCGTTTTAACGTTAACGCATATTACCTTTCAATTATGTTAGTATGTATAGTATTCGCACCGACTTCTTCGATATGAAATATGTCCGATCACGTTCGCTGCTAATTTTAACCCTCAGTTATTATACTATCAAAATTTACCATTGTTATTAGATTGGGTCTGCGTTACCCAATCAATTTTCAATTGCTCATATCTCGAAGTCAAAACAACCAATATTAAATATTTTTTTAAATAAAAGTTCAGAATCTCAGGACAATGAATATTTTATCTAAAATATAAAAAATTAATTCGATTTAAAAATATTTTTAAAAACGTCAACGTACTTTTTGAAAAAATCGTCTTTGGTTCAAACGTCTGTACCTTTGCTTTAAAATAAGATAAACAAACTTTATAGGTGACAAATGGAAACTCCTAGAGTTATACTTTAAGGATCTGGAGATCGTTTCATGATTTGTTTAAAAAAAGTATTTATTTTGCCAAATGAAATCAGTAAATTTCAACACAGTTTCATGTACAGTTTTTCAGTATTCGTATAAGATAGTTTTCGTATAAGACTTATTTTTAGATATACAAACATAATTATATACGAAATATTAATACAAAATTAAGAAAATTTATTTGAAAACATATTTTTACATAAAAAATTTTTTTTTAATTTTTAAAAATTTACGATTTTATGGCACTATTATCACACTTTTTTCATGTAAAATTCAGTAAAACACTATCGCTGTTATTTTGTATATGTAAATAATAATTTATAACAATATTTATCTTTCAGTTAAGTTCAATAGCACACACTTTTTTTAATGTTGTTGTTAGACTGGATCTACGACACCCGGACAAAATCTTTTATTTTTTCTAGCTTGGCAGTTACGACCGGACTATGTCTGCTTAAGCCATAGAATAGTAGAGGGGGACCATCAATTTTTTCCTCCCCCTTGACCTACCCCGTATCGTATCATATTTCGGAACTACAACTTCTTGAAAAATACGCTCGGGTCTGCCAGATCCAGTTTAATAACTGACAATGAGAGAGTTAATTAAGAATCTCGTTTTTAGTTTTGATTCTTCTCATAAAATTGTAATTCCGTTTTTTTTAACTTTGACGTATATTACCTTTCAATTATGCTGTAGTATTCACACCGACTTCTTCGATACGAAACACGTCCGAACATGTTCGCTGTTAACCAGTTTGCGAATTCGTATACCAATCGCAAAATTGGGACACAGAGCTTTAATAAGAAAAGTCGGTAATTATTCCGAATCACGGCTCTACCTCGAAATGGGCTGTAATTTTTTTTAACAATTCCGATTAATATTCTAATATTATAACCACAATTGTTCACTTGGGGGAACCCCTAAAAAAAGTTTTAAACAAAAAAATCTAATTTAAAAAAAAACGTAATTTTTTTACACCATGTACATGTTGGAAAATTGTAGTATATACGGCTAATTATTCCTCGCGCATATATTATTACAAAATACATACAATATACATATACAAAACATAGAAATAATTTATAAAAATTCAACGCTTTTCTTTTGACTTTGAAACATATCTATAGCTTGTACGACAGAAACTTCGCATTTGTTACACGCCATCGTGTCTCAAATAATACTAATACGAATATTATGTTTTGAAAATAATTTTCACATTCGTGATTACACAGCCATAACTCATGTTTATATTTTTTGTTCGCAAAATGAGAATGTAACAGACATAACGCTCAATCTTTCGCCTTCCTATATTCACGAGTTTATTACATGTATATTAAAAATGGATTGTAAAAATTAACTAAATTAAATATAACTATGATGTAAGACAACGCGTAAATTTTTCGTCTTCCTATATTTATGAGTCTACTATATACTAAAATTAAATACGTAGAAATTAGCAAAGACTCCTACACAAGGTGAGAAAATTATCAACATCATGCTCAACTCTTTCGCTTTCCTACATTGATGAGTCTGTCATATACTAAAAATAGATTTATAAAAATTAACAAAAACTATTATTGACATCACAACTGATTAAGATATACAACTAAAAATTAAAGCTAAAAAGATAGGAAGGCGAAAGATTTGATATTGTTTGTTACATTCACACCTTGCGTAGGGATCTTTGCTTGCTTTACATATTTAATTTTAGTATATAGTAAACTCATAAACATTTATATAGGAAGGCGAAAAATTTGTGCGATATGTCTTACATGGTTATATTTTCACCTTGCGTAAAAGTAATCACAAAGTAAAACAAAGAGAATTTCATTCTACATTGATCGGAAATTTTTCAATCTTTTTTTGTTTGTAACCTTTTTTTAGAGCTTCCCCCAAGTGAACAACTGTGGTTATAATATTAGAATATTGATAAGAATTGTTAAAAAAAATTACAGCCCATTTGGAAGTAGAGCCGTGATTCGGAATAATTTCCCAAATTATCTTTAAATTACCTCGGATTACTTAAGATTACCTTGAATTACTTAAGATTACCTAATAATACTGGATTTAATTATTTTTTTGGATGTATTGCAAAGGAAACAATTAACAATAGCAAAAATAAAGTTTTCATCCGTAACTTCAACTTTAATTTTAATATTTTGTGCTATTTTTATCAACTCATCATATTTTCATTCGTATCTAATATTATACTTATGGTTTTTGCTCTATCCAAGGTCCGTAAATGAATGACGGAAGGGGAAGTAAGGTCATCGCATTCATATTTAACCAGTTAGCCCCAAAATGGCGGTCGCTATCTTCCATATGTTTAATTTAACCTAACTTTCCATTTTTACTACTACTACACACTTACTCTTCTCGTACATACACACACACACACATATATACTTATTATACATACATACTTTGTAGCCCCAAAATGGCGCTCTCATGCGATGACCTTACTTCCCCTCCCGTCGTTCATTTACGGATCTTGGTTCTATCCAGTCTTGTATGTTTTTTAATTTTCTATATTTCTAAATGTATATCTATTGTTTTGGTCCATGTAATTCGAATTGATGATGAATCAGAGTTTTCCTGAGAATTTTCTTCATTTAAATTGTCTCCGAGATTGTCTCGTTTTTTTTTATAAATTTTCCTTTTATCATCTATATTTTTATTAGCTGGTATTATTTCTTTTTGCAACTGTTAAGACAATTCGAGAATTTGTTTTTTAAATCCTCCCATTATTTTAAACATTTCAGGTTTTTTGAAAAACAATGGGCCATAATACTTGGACATAATCTTCTCTATCCACTAACAAATGAAGTTGCTCTCTTGCAAATTTTTTTATTTCTTCAGTCTTTTTCGTGAATCGAAAGAAAAGAATTGTCATTGTAATATCCTGTTTCTTTTAACAGTTCGATCAAATACGAGTAACTTGGCAAAAATTTCAATTTATTGTTAATGTTTATTAATGCCGTATTTTTCGTGTTAATTTTTCGTGTTAATCAGCCGGTAATTCCCTCGCTGATTGTCCAGAATTTTTCATTTTTATCTAGTTTGATATGTCGAAAAATTGCGTTTCTGATATTTGGTTGTTTCTTAGCCGCTATAGATGTACCGGATATACGTATGGAATTATCACTGAAAAAAATTACCACTGCGCGAATAACCAAACGTGCATAGGAGATATTGTTTACTGACTGTTAAACAAGGATAAAACAATACCTGAGGGAATACGTATTGCTAAACGCACTCTAAGACAGTGACAAACCTGACGGACAGTCCGAAAAGTGCACTACCGGCAATTTTAGGACACTTACAGCAACGCCATCCACTTTTAAAAACACTGAGCTACATCTATTTACCGATATTGACGGTTATTTAGTTCATGTCCATGTTAATTACATCGGCTATATGCTACATCTACTTTTTGACTATTAAACTTATCATTAGAATCCGAACGTTCGTACATTTTTCGTGCAAAGATTGTTTAGAATTACCTCAAATTACCTTGGATTACCAAAGATTTCATTTGGATTACTACTGAATTATCTAACACTTGTACAAAAATTACCTCAGTGACCAACCCTTCGGTTAAAATGGTATTCATTCGGATACAGATTCATTACGTATTAAAATGGATTGACCGCTCGTGGATTCAAGTCCCGCCACCGGATTCAACAGATTAAAAATACATTGATTCGGATTCAATTTAAATCCTTCTTAATCCGTTTTAATCAGTCATTTTCAGTAGGGTATACATATGTATATTTTTTTCTCCAAATTACGCGCGAGCAACATAATATTAAACATATAAATACGTTTATTAACATGTTTATTAAACTATTAAATTTTTCATGATAAAACAATGTTCTGCATATACATAATGCCGATTTCCGACTAAGATGTAGTTTTAAATATATTTATATTTTTATTTAGTTTATGTTTATTATTATAAAGACTTTGCAGCTGCTTGCTGGTTCTTTTCTTATGCATAGGTATATCTAGAAATATTTAATAAAAGAAATTATAATTTTATTTCAAGAGGCACGATAGTGTCTCGCGCCAAGTGTACGCGCAGCGTCGCGCCGAGACCGACGAGCCTCTTTTACGCAAGACGTCGTATTGACAGATCCTTCGATTATCGGATCTCAAAAACGACTGAACCGACCAAATTTTAAGGTGCCATGCTAAGCGTCGAGTGTCGAGTGTCGAGCGTCGAGCGTCGAGTGCGCAGGAAACTTCTGCGCAGATGTTTAACTGTACAGATTCTAGCGTCGATTTCTAGCTGCCGCTAATAAATATAAAATGATTAGTAATATAAGCTTGATTGTAAAAGATTATGTTTTAATACACAGTAACACTGAAAATTTTATATTTTTTATATAAATATGTATAATTTTCCAAATTACAGAATTTTCGATCAGTAATATCCCAAATAGCACAATGACATCCTTAGGACATCCAAAGGACGTCCAGGACATTTATATGGGATATCCTCAGGATATTCTCTTTTAGTCCTCGGATGTTCTTAGAACGTCTTCAGGAAGGGGAAATGAGCGCCGTATACTGTCCTCTGGATAATCCTGGGAGTTCCTGTGGAACATCCTAAGGACTTCCACAGGATACAGTAAGAATATTTTTCGTTCATTTTCAGGATCATTTACCCAATCAGCAAAACAATATTTAAAAACATTTTGAAATATATTTGAAAAATATTTAAAAATACATTTTTAAAAACGTTAAAAATAATGAGATAAGTTCCCTTTTTTTCATTAAAGAAACGTTTTTTTTACCGTTTAAAAAAATTGTTAGGATTACTGGATTTATGGGTGAGAACAATAACGACAGTCAGGATACGAACATATAACTTTAATGGGTACACACAGAAGAAGAACGAACGGTAAAGAACAGAACTAAAAAATGAAGTAATACCAACTTGATACAGATAACTAAAGACAGTATTGTCAATCAACAAAATGTGCTACGATATAGTTCTAGTTCATTCATACTAACACTTTCCCTTGAACATGTAACTATATCGTTAATAAATACAATATTGATAATTAATGAGCGCAAAAAAAATATTATGCTCTTGTTATGCCCATTCCATTGATGCAAAATAGATGCTTCTGGGAGAACAACGGCTTTGTCAACGTGTCCGCTATCATCTCTTCGGTTGGTGTAAACTTGACCTCAATACTTCCTTTCGACAAGTGTTCTTGGAAGAAATGATATGTCGATATGTTTCGATCTTTGATTTACAACCGAGTTCTTGGTTAGGCATATAGCGCTCTTGTTATCACAATACAGTGTGATAGGTTTCTTATTTGGATGAGGATCGAGTTCTTCTGAAAGTTGTTTCAGCCATAGTGCTTCCTGGCATGAAAAAGACACAGCCATGTATTCGGCTTCCGTTGTAGATAATGCTACCGTTTTCTGGCGTTTGCTGAACCATGAGATTAATCCTTCTTGGAATTTGAAACAACTTCCTGTTATTGATCTTCTATCACTTCGGTTTTCCCAATCTGCGTCGCTGTAGCATTCGATTGATTTGTTTCCGTTTTTATTATACTCGAGTTTGTAATTAATTGTCCCTCGCAGATATCTGAAGATTCTCTTGACAGCACTCCAATGTGCTTTACGATGTTGTAGCTCATAAGCTACCACAGTGCAAGCTTGCATTTTCGACTGCATAGCAACGATCGGGCGAGCCATGGGCGAGCGGAAATGCAAGATTGCTGAGATATAGAAATTAATCCGAGAGACCGTGCACGACTGACACAGCATTAACCAAATATGGTTCTATTAAGAAGTATCACCCCACCTAAATTCCTGACAAATGGCACTATAAAAGCGCCCGCCTAATCGCCACTCGCGGGAGAATCATTAACGAGCTAATAACGGATCCCTAACGGGAAAATCCATAAAGAAATCTATAACGAAACTATCAAGAATATCAAAATTAAAATTATCACTGTGTCAATCGCGACACGGAAATTATCGTCGAACGCGGACGCGTTCTGTAAGAAGAAATTGTAACGAACCTTCGAAATATAAGTGTAAATGATATCTAGCTAACGTGTTGATTGCTGAACCTGGAAGATTTCCTATCTGCACTCCTTGAGTTCTAACTCTTAAGGCGAAACGAATCCCAAAAAATTCCTTGTTGCGTCGAAAGGCACAACAACTCGGATTTTTATTGAAGCTACTTAAAGCATTCACGGCGAATGATATGTCTGGTCTGGATATCTGGCTCACGTAGATCAAACTTCCGATTGCTTCTTGGTAGGGTACTTCTAATCCTTCTTCTTGTTCTTCATTAGTTGATTTCAGCGCGCTTAGTTTCGTATTTGCGTCCATTGGAGTGGGGACTGGCTTGCTATCTTGCATATTGAATTTTTTAATAATTGATTCTATGTAATCGGTTTGTGAAATCCAAATTTTTCCTTCGTTTCGGTTCCTTTTGATAGTCATTTCTTGACTTCTCCAAGGTCTTTCATGTGAAAATATGTCTTTAGAGTTTCTTTAGTTATCTCTTTTTGTTTTTTGTTATTAGACAGGATCAATAAATCGTCAACGTAAACTGCTATAATGACGAGACCTTTAAGATTTCTTTTCCAGTAAACGCACTGATCGGTTTGAGACCTTTGGAAACCCATCGTTTTCAGGACTGCATCTAACTTTTTATTCCATGAGCGGCCACTTTGTTTTAGACCGTACATAGCTTTGTGTAGTTTCCACACCTTTCCACTTACGACATTTAATTCTTCGGGCGGATATACGTAGGTTTCTTCCTCGATGTCGCTATGTAGATATGCAGTTTTAACATCCTTATGGTCAACGTCTAGGTCGTCTCTCGCGGCAAGGGCCAGTAGATACCGAATCGTACTATATTTGATGACTGATAAATATGTTTCTTCGTAGTCGATGCCCGCCGTTTGTGCACAACCTTTAACCACCAGTCGGGCCTTGAACTCTATAGAATTGTTGTGATCGTTGTGTTTCTTTTTAAACACCCATTTTGTTTTCAGGATCTTCTTGTTAGGTGGCTGATCTACAAGCTCCCATGTTTTATTTTTCTTCAAGGACATACACTCCTCTTCCATTGCGCGTTTCCATTTTTCATGTTCGTTTGATGTAGGGGCTCCTTGAGCGTCTTGTGGAACTGTGATATTGTCTTCAATTGATAGATATACGAAATCTTTATCTATTTTAGGTTTTCTGGGTCTTGATGATCTTCGGAGTTGACTTGAAGCTTCATTTTTGACGTCTTCAGGCTTCTCATTTTCAGCATTGTTACTTTCAGATTCGTCAGGCAGGGCATTTTCATACATAGTGATATCAGCTTCATCTTCGTTTGTGATTGTGTCATCATTTTCTGTTTTTTCATCTTCGCTGTCTTCATTTGCAGCTGATATTTCTGACACAACTATATTCATGTGTCGAGCGTCCGTTTCCTTTGCTCGTTTTTCTAGGAATATCACGTCCCTTCCAACCTTGACTGTATGATGTACCGGGTCCATTAGCTTGTATCCTTTAGTGGTTTCGCTATATCCCACGAAGATCATTTTATTAGATTTTGCATCCCATTTACGGCGTTTTTCCTTTGGTATATGTAACATTGCATCGCATCCAAAAGATCGTAGATGTTTCAAGTTGATTTGTCGTCCTGACCAAATGTCTTCGGGTGAATACCTAAACAATAGAATTATTGTTAATCCCTTTGGCTGGGCATCTATTTATCAAGTAAACTGCCGTCGATGCTGCTTCAGCCCAATACTTTTTGTCCAACATTGCGTCGATCAACATACATCTTGTTTTTTCTTGAATCGTATGGTTCATTCGCTCTGCAGTTCCATTTTGCTCTGGCGCGTCCTGTGGCGCGTATGGTGTCGTCAGTTGATGCTTAATTCCGCAGTCCTTTAATATCTTCTGCAATTTATAGTTTATGTATTCTTTCCCGTTGTCGGTCCGAATCGTTTTTATACATTTATTCGTTTGATTTTCTACCATCGCTTTAAATTCTTTAAACGTGTCTGTTACTTGATCTTTTGAAGATAAAAAATAGGCAAATACCTTCTTTGAATAATCATCGACAAATGTTAATATATATCTTGATCCACCGAATGAATTGACTTTCATCGGACCGCATAAATCCGAATGTACGAGTTCCAAAATATCTTTCGATTGCCTTCGACTTATTTTGAAAGGTAATCTCGTTTGCTTACCCTTTAAGCAGGTTTCGCATGGTTCCGTATTCGCCTTTTTAAAGCTGACTCCAAAATACGGATCATTGGCTAACGTCTGCATGCTTTTCCGATTCGCGTGTCCAAGTCTTCTATGCCACAATTTGTGACTTTTTTCGGATTCGTCGGCTAGGTAGACTCTTTCCCTGGCCTGATCCAGCTTGTAGATTCCTTCAACTTCGGTAGCTGTGGCTAGTAGTTCGCCGTCAGCACTTGTTATCGTACAGCCGCTTGGAGAGAATGTTACTGTATTGCCCTTAGAGACCATTTTTCCTACGGACAACAAATTTGCGGTTATGTTTGGTACATAAAGCACGTCTTTAGCTTCCACTTGGTTTGGGATACCGTCCACCAGTACAGTTAAGTTTACATTTCCGACTGCTTCAGTTTGTAAATCTGAATTACACGCGGTAGTGATATTTCTTTTTTTTTTATTTTTGCATCACTTAGCACTTCACGTCTGTTCGTCATGTGTGACGACGCGCACGAGTCCACATACCAATCGGTCGTGTTCGAGTCTTTGAATTGTTTGGCGATGAGCGCTTTATCACTTTTGCTTTTAATCGGAGTTTTCGTTTTATCACTTGTTTCCATACTTTTTGGTTTGCTATTACAGTTTTTGGCTAAATGACCGGCTTTTCCGCACGAAAAACATTTTACACGTTTAACGAAGTTATTTTTGGCTTTACCGTCTCTCCTTGTGTATAGCGCGGCGTCACTGTCACTACTTCGCGCATTCTCGCACCTTATATTTTGTAGTAACTTAACCTTTATGACGTCACCGGTGATTGGTGTGCCTGAGTTCTCGAGCGCCATGATCATCGGCTTGTATTCATCGGGCAAGCCTGCGAGCAGCAACGTTCCTATCCACTCGTCTCTTACCTCAAAGTCTAATTCGTTTAGTTTATGCGCAGTTAATATAATTCTATTCACGTATTCTTCAATTGACTTACAATTTTCGAGTCTCGTTGTTACTAATTCACGGAGAAGACCGACCTTCCGCGTTAAACCAGAGTCCTCGAATGTTTTTTGTAGAGTGTCCCATGCTTCTTTGGTGGTCTTTGTCTCGCGGATGTACGTGAAAATGGATGTATCCATGGACAGAATAATTTTCGAGCGTGCACGTGTGACTTTCCTTGTATCTGCGGTATATGTTGCTTCGTCTTTTACGCATCCCCATAGGTCTTCGAACTCGAGACACGCTTGCATTGCGAATCGCCACGTATTATAATTTTCTCTCCCGGTTAACTTTTCGATCGAGAGAAAATTTGACGAACTACTGCTCGTTCCTTCGGCCATATTGTCTTCTTTTGATGTCGACGACAATGTCCTGCCTTTTCACTCGTTATGTCGTGAATCGCCTTTCGTTGCGAGTTCACCTCTGTTCTCACTGCTGTTTTCACCACGACGTTAATCTGCGAGGATCTGGGCCCATAACCTGTTAGGATTTATGGGTGAGAACAATAACGACAGTCAGGATACGAACATATAACTTTAATGGGTACACACAGAAGAAGAACGAACGGTAAAGAACAGAACTAAAAAATGAAGTATAAAATAAGAATAATACCAACTTGATACAGATAACTAAAGACAGTATTGTCAACCAACAAAATGTGCTACGATATAGTTCTAGTTCATTCATATTAACAAAAATATCTTTGTAATATTTAATAAACGTCTGTATAATATTTAGAAAAATGATTTTTAAAGATTTGTTCTAATGTTAGGAAAATGTTTTTTTTTATATTTAAGGAATCTATATTAAAAAAATTTTTTTAAATACAAATAATTCATACATTATACATATATTTAAATCAAGAGCATCTATTTCCACATAAATTAGATGCCTTATTGAGGTTACATTTAACGCACATACGCGAAGAAGCGTTGTGCTTTGATTAGTTAAAGGATAAATTTTAAGCTTATTTATATACTTTCCGAAACGGACTTTACTTACGAGAAAATGAATAACCCTTGCGACTCCTAGCGGCGTAAACTGAAACGTTTCTTCAAAAATTATTTAAAATGATTTATTAAAGTAAACTCAATATTATATTGTATAAAACATTAAATAAACGTTACCTAAATATTTTTCTTACATTTGTATTTTATATTAAGAATTAATGTATTATAACTATTAAATAAACATTAAATAAACGTTTTATAATTATTTCTTTAAATTATTATTTTAAATAAATAATTAATGTAAAATAATGTTTAATAAATATTTAATAAATATTATTTGTATAATAAATAGTAATAAATGTAAAAATAATTAAAAATAAATATTTGAAAAACATTTAAAGAAGATTGTTTGTTGATTGGGTATCGTTGCATATTAAAATATGAGGTATTGTATAATGATTGTATGTATGTACAATGATTGTGCATCACATAGTAGCATTATTGTTAAAACTTACAAAATAACTATATTTAAATAAAGCACACGTTATATCAAATTGATATCCAGCGAACATCCTATAGATGTTTATAGGACATTTATAGGATATTTATATTTTATTACAATTTAACATTTTTAATTTAAGAAAAATGTCTAATATCACTGAAAATAATTATATTATTAGACATTTTATTTTATTTTTAATGACACAAGAAAATATCCCACAAATATCCTAGAATATCCGGACATATTATGGATGTCCTGAGGACGTTTTGTGCTATTTGGGATGTTGGAATTTAACCTAACCTAATTTAACAATATGTTGTTTTTTTTAAATCCGGTCCTATTATTGATTATTGAATAATTATTGATAATAATTCGAATTGTGTTGTTGTCATTCTTGTGTAATTTTTGAATCGAATCGATTGAATCGAAATTTGAATTGAATATCTTCTAATCTAATACTGAGAAGTATTGCATGATAAAACCGAAATCTTTGTCTATTTTTGAATATCTGAGACATCCAAAATTTCTTCTTCTTTTTAGTTATTAATTTTGTGACATTTTTGTAAGCAATTATCGCTATAGCTGCCATTAAATTTATTTTTCCTAACCTAATTAACAATATGTTGTTTTTTTTAAATCCGGTCCTATTATTGATTATTGAATAATTATTGATAATAATTCGAATTGTGTTGTTGTCATTCTTGTGTAATTTTTGAATCGAATCGATTGAATCGAAATTTGAATTGAATATCTTCTAATCTAATACTGAGAAGTATTGCATGATAAAACCGAAATCTTTGTCTATTTTTGAATATCTGAGACATCCAAAATTTCTTCTTCTTTTTAGTTATTAATTTTGTGACATTTTTGTAAGCAATTATCGCTATAGCTGCCATTAAATTATTTTTCCTTTGTTTTTGTAATTCTTCGTGAAGTATAATTGTATACTTTAATAACCATTGATAATAATAATAATAATTAACTGACATCTTGAAGTCTATATACAATAAAATATAAATTTTTAATATATCAGAACTTATTAACTACAGCTGATGAAGCTGGAGGCTCGATGCTAGAATTTGTAGTACATTTAGACATCTGCGCAGTTTTCTGTGCACTCGATGCTCGACGCTCGACGCTTATACCCGTATTCATAGTCCTTCCTTGAGGAATGAGGATTCCTTGTTCCTTATTCTACATTTCATAAACCTTCCTTGACCGAACAAGGAATCTTATTGGCTCCCTTATCTCAAGGCAGGTTACGAGCTTCCTTGAGGCGGCGACTGCAACCTTATTAGCAGAAGATTCGATAATATAACCCACAAAAGTGTCTGTATTTTACGGAGTACTGTTTTTACGGAGTGCTACAGTATATATTGCAATTAAAATGGATAACGAATTTTTAAACGATTCAGATTCAGATGATGGATTTGAAGAAGAAAATGTGGAAAATGATATTCGATGGGGTTTGCCAAAAAGATATATTCGTGACTGGGAAAATCCTATTGAGTTTTACGAAGATGGGCCTTTCCAAAAACGTTATAAATTCAGTAAAAAAGCTGTAATTGATATTTTGTTACCCCTAGTAAATGAACAGCTACAGCGAAACGATAACCGCGGACTGCCGATTTCTCCAATAATGCAACTTTTAATAACTTTGCGATTTTATGCAACAAGTAGCTTTCAAGTATGTATATAATTTTTGCCTTATACTTGTGAAATTTTTCTTATATTTTTGATACTTTTTATTCAGATTGTTAACGGAGATATTAGAGGAGTCAGTCAAGCATCGGTATCACGTATTGTTGCACGAGTATCAACAATTTTAGCGTCTTATTTAAAACAGTACATAAACTTTTCAACAGCGGCAAAGACAAAATACTAATAGATTTTATGAAGTAGCGAATTTTCCACGTATAATAGGATGTATCGATTGCACTCATATACGTATTGCTAATCCTGGAGGAAATAGTGGGGAAATATTTCGGAATCGAAAAGGATGGTTTTCGTTGAATGTGCAAGTATGTTGTTTCGTTGCCATATTTAGTAGAAAAAAAAATCAGAACAAATTGAGTTAAAATATTTACTGTATGTAATTATAGGTTGTATGTGGGCCTCAAAGAGAAATTTTAGATATTGTTGTGAGACATCCTGGTTCAGCTCACGATGCTGTAATCTTTGATCGAAGTGGTGTTCGATGTCGTTTCGAATTGGGATATCTCGACGGAATTTTACTTGGAGATAGTGGATATGCATGACAAAAATATTTACTGACTCCTGTATTGAGGCCTGATAACAATGCAGAAATTAAATATAACAATGCACATAGGAAGACCAGAGTTATTATCGAACAACTATTTGGAGTTTGGAAGCGCCGTTTTCCATGCTTATATTATGGTTTGAGAACAAAACTAAGTACATCGGTTGCAATTATTTGTGCTACTGCTGTTTTGCATAATATATGTATTTACCATGGATTCGAAGAAATTGAACAAGAACATAATGAACAAGAACAGAATGAAGTATTTGAGGTTGTTTTCAATCGAGAAGAAGATGGCATTGGACTTACATATAGAAGAGCTTTTATACTAAGGCATTTCTCATAAAATATATGTGTGTGTTACTTTGAAAATGTAAATGTTGTAACATTTAATTAAATAACATTATTTAAATAAAAGTTTATAATAATGAATGCAGATAAAAAAACAAATATCTTAAATTATAGTGAGGACTGAGGATTCGGACCGCATTTGTACTTTCTCTTCAGTCATTGAAAGCTTGAGCAATGCGATTTTGACTTCCGTTTCAACAACTTTCATTTTCATCGAATGAAGTTCCCGCTGCTGTTCGATTGCTTCGCGAAGCTTTATCAGTCTCAATTCTTTTTCATCATTAATATTTTGAAAATTTGTTTGAACCTTGGATCCTGGGATTTGGTTCTTTTTCATGGTTCCACTTGTAGCAATTTTGTTTACATTGGAATATTGGTCTATTGAATTTTCTCTATGTTGAGCTACTTGTGGAGGAACATTTTCCCCATCACTTGCTATTAATATCGAATCTTCATTCTCGTTACTTATTAATTGCCTTTTTAAGTTACTTTTTATATGGTCTAAAAAGAGATAAGTACAAACAAATTAGATTGACAAACACCATATAAATTTAAAACATTTTTTTAGGAGATAAATAAATAAATAAATACAAAAATATCTCATACACTCTTTTTCAAATTGAGCTGTATTTTGAATCTTGGATGCTGTATTTTGGATCTTGGATGTTACTTGTGGAGGAACATTTTCCCCATTACTTGTTACTGATATCGAATCTTCATCTTCATTGTCACTTATTAATCGCCTTTTTGAGTTACTTTTTATATGGTCTGAATTATATGGAAAAGAGATAAGTGCAAACAAATTAGTTTGACAAACATTATATAAATTTAAAACATTATTTTTTTAGAAGATAAATAAATAAATAAAAATAAAAAATAAATACAAAAATACATCATACAGTCTTTTTCAAATTGAGCTGTACTGTCAAATGGACATGGCACTTCAATATCTAAATTTGGAGTGACAGTATCCATAAAATCCATGACTGGATCAACAGGCACTGCAGGTGAAACGCCTCCACCCGTCATAAGACGTTGAACTTTCATCGAAGTATTTAACTTCTTTTTTCTAAAATAACGTTTTATAGATTAATATAATTATTATTTCTGATATGAATGTAAACTGTATTAAACAAAGCAGGTAGCATCTACAAAAATTCAGTAGCATAATATTTGCACTACTCATAATTATATTAAGAAAATTATTAACATACTTTTGTTTCATATTATCCCAACATTTCTTTAATTGTTTGCTGGTACGAGGTGGAAAACCTTGGCTGCAGTATTTCGCAGTTACCCTTTCCCAAGCTTCAGCTTTATCTCTTAAATCCGCTGCTCCTGTTTTTTTATTTTCAATCGCTATTTCTTCAAATATTAGTTGAGCAAGGATCATCCGCTCCGTTTCAGTATAATGAACGTTTTTGGTTTCGCAGTCCATAATTATACTAACTAATATATTGCATTTGTAATCTTGTATTAAAAAATGTTTTGAGGCAATGACAGTCAAAGTCAGTTCAAGGTTAGGTTCGCGCTCTTATTTTAAATTGTACTCTGAACAGTGGCATAAATCATAAAATACATAAAGTTCCTAGAGAACAAGCTCCTTCTGGAAGGAGACATAAAGGCGTTATTATGAAACAAGGAGGTCTTGATAAAATAAGGAATCCTCCAATAAGGCTTCCTCAGTCCTTAAGATAAGAACCATCTATGAATACGGGCATTAGTATGTACCCGATTCACAGTCCTTCCTTGAGGAATGAGGATTCCTTGTTCCTTATTCTACATTTCATAAACCTTCCTTGCCCGAACAAGGAATCTTATTTGCTCCCTTATCTCAAGGCAGGTTACGAGCTTCCTTGAGGCGGCGACTGCAACCTTATTAGCAGAAGATTCGATAATATAACCCACAAAAGTGTCTGCATTTTACGGAGTGCTACAGTATATATTGCAATTAAAATGGATAACGAATTTTTAAACGATTCAGATTCAGATGATGGATTTGAAGATGAAAATGTGGAAAATGATATTTGGTGGCGTTTGCCAAAAAGATATTCGTGACTGGAAAAATCATATTGAGTTTTACGAAGATGGGCCTTTCCAAAAACGTTATAAATTCAGTAAAAAAGCTGTAATTGATATTCTGTTACCCCTAGTAAATGAACAGCTATAGTGAAACGATAACCGCGGACTGCCGATTTCTCCAATAATGCAACTTTTAATAACTTTGCGATTTTATGCAACAAGTAGCTTTCAAGTGTGTATATAATTTTTGCCTTAAACTTGTAAAATCTTCCTTATATTTTTGATATACTTTTTATTCAGATTGTTAACGGAGATATTAGAGGAGTCAGTCAAGCATCGGTATCACGTATTGTTGCACGAGTATCAACAATTTTAGCATCTTATTTAAAACAGTACATAAACTTTTCAACACAACAGCGGCAAAGACAAAATACTAATAGATTTTATGAAGTAGCGAATTTTCCACGTATAATAGGATGTATCGATTGCACTCATATACGTATTGCTAATCCTGGAGGAAATAATGGGGAAATATTTCGGAATCGAAAAGAATGGTTTTCGTTGAATGTGCAAGTATGTTGTTTCATTGCCATATTTAGTAGAAAAAAAACCAGGATAAATTGAGTTAAAATATTTACTGAATGTAATTATAGGTTGTATGTGGGCCTCAAAGAGAAATTTTAGATACTGTTGTGAGACATCCTGGTTCAGCTCACGATGCTGTAATCTTTGATCGAAGTGGTGTTCGATGTCGTTTCAAATTGGGATATCTCGACGGAATTTTACTTGGAGATAGTGAATATGCATGTCGAAAATATTTACTGACTCCTGTATTGAGACTTGATAACAATGCAAAAATTAGATATAACAATGCACATAGGAAGACCAGAGTTATTATCAAACAACTATATGGAGTTTGGAAGCACCGCTTTCCATGCTTATATTATGGTTTGAGAACAAAACTAAGTACATCGGTTGCAATTATTTGTGCTACTGCTGTTTTGCATAATATATGTATTTACCATGAATTCGAGGAAATTGAACAAGAACAGAATCAAGTATTCGAGGCTGTTTTCAATCAAGAAGAAGATGGCATTGGACTTACATATAGAAGAGCTTTTATACTAAGGCATTTCTCATAAAATATATGTGTGTGTTATTTTGAAAATGTAAATGCTGTAACATTTAATTAAATAACATTATTTAAACAAAAGTTTATAATAATGAATGCAGATAAAAAAACAAATATCTTAAATTATAGTGAGGACTGAGGATTCGGACTGCATTTGTACTTTCTCTTCAGTCATTGAAAGCTTGAGCAATGCGATTTTGACTTCCGTTTCAGCAACTTTCATTTTCATCGAATGGAGTTCCCGCTGCTGTTCGATTGCTTCGCGAAGCTTTATCAGTCTGAATTCTTTTTCATCATTTATATTTTGAAAATTTTTTTGAATCTTGGATCCTGGGATTTGGTTCTTTTACATGGTTCCACTCGTAGCAATTTTGTTTATATTGGAATATTGGTCTATTGAATTTTCTCTATGTTGAGCTACTTGTGGAGAAACATTTTCCCCATCACTTGCTATTGATATCGAATCTTCATTCTCGTTACTTATTAATTGCTTTTTAAGTTACTTTTTATATGGTCTGAAAAGAGATAAGTACAAACAAATTAGATTGACAAACACCATATAAATTTAAAACATTTTTTTAGGAGATAAATAAATAAATAAAAATAAAAAATAAATACAAAAATAAATCATACACTCTTTTTCAAATTGAGCTGTATTTTGAATCTTGGATGCTGTATTTTAGATCTTGGATGCTACTTGTGGAGGAACATTTTCTCCATTACTTGTTATTGATATCGAATCTTCATCTTCGTTGTCACTTATTAATCGCCTTTTTGAGTTACTTTTTATATGGTCTGAATTATATGGAAAAGAGATAAGTGCAAACAAATTAGTTTAACAAACACTATATAAATTTAAAACATTACTTTTTTAAGAGATAAATAAATAAATAAAAATAAGAAATAAATACAAAAATATATCATACAGTCTTGTTCAAATTGAGCTGTACTGTCAAATGGACATGGCACTTCAATATCTAAATTTGGAGTGACAGTATCCATAAAATCCATGACTGGATCAACAGGCACTGCAGGTGAAACGCCTCCACCCGTCATAAGATGTTGAACTTTCATCGAAGTATTTAACTTTTTTTTTCTAAAATAACGTTTTATAAATTAATATAATTATTATTTCTGATATGAATGTAAACTGTATTAAACAAAGCAGGTAGCATCTACAAAAATTCAATAGCATAATATTTGCACTATTCATGTAATTATATTAAGAAAATTATTAACATACTTTTGTTTCATATTATCTCAACATTTCTTTAATTGCTTGCTGGTACGAGGTGGAAAACCTTGATTGCAGTATTTCGCAGTTACCCTTTCCCAAGCTTCAGCTTTATCTCTTAAATGCGCTGCTCCTGTTTTTTTATTTTCAATCGCTTTTTCTTTAAATATTAGGTGAGCAAGGATCATCCGCTCCGTTTCAGTATAATGAACGTTTTTGGTTTCGCAATCCATAATTATACTAACTAATATATTGCATTTATAATCTTGTATAAAAAAATGTTTTGAGGCAATGACAGTCAAAGTTAGTTCAAGGTTAGGTTCGCGCTCTTGTTTTAAATTGTACTCTGAACAGTGGCATAAATCATAAAATACAAAAAGTTTCTAGAAAACAAGCTCCTTCTGGAAGGAGACATGAAGGCTTTATTATGAAACAAGGAGGTTTTGATAAAATAAGGAATCCTCCAATAAGGCTTCCTCAGTCCTTAAGATAAGAACCATCTATGAATACGGGCTATGAGAGGTACAACCAATCGATACTCACATGATTCATTTTTGCCCGTACTTTGATCTTGCAAAAGAATTTTGTATTCTGTAATGCCAATTTGATAATTTATAATATTATAGCTTAGAATTCCGGCCTACATTATCGACCTCGATCAAGTTTGGGTGTCACTTTAGGATCCCCTTAAGGCGATGCTGGAGTGTTCTGTTTTACCCATTAAACACAATAATTTTTGGCACATAAAATCTTATTGGTTTTGTAGGTGAGGAAATCCTTCTCCAAAATTAAAGTATAAGTATTAAATTCAGTCCGGATTGCGGAGTTTATTTCGAAAACGGCAGCTTGTAAGGGCACCTTTCATAGCCCGTATTCATAGATGATTTTTATCTTAAGGACTGAGGAAGCCCAAAAAAGGTATCGACGTCGCAAAAATTATTATATTTTTGACGGTAAAACAGGACCCTTTAGGATCCGCTTAAGGGGATCCTAAAATGTCCTGTTTTACCGTCAAAAATATAATAATTTTTGCTGCATCGACAATTTTTTTTGGCTTCATAGAATTAAAAATCCTTCTCCAGGATTAAAGTACATACGCAAACGGAGGGGGCTGGACTAGAATTCACGCTAAAAACGAAAAAAAGTATAAAAACATGTCTATTTACCTACACAACACTGAGGCTGGAATTGTCAACTTGTGAATACATTAGCTTCATATAAAAGTTTTAGAGCTTTTATGCACAAAATAACTATGCCCCCTTTACTTGAGTTTAAACTTTAATTTTGTACAAGAATTTTTTAGTTCTATAAAGCCAAAAAAAATTGTCGACGTCGCAAAAGTTTCGAGTCATACGTGTCTCAGATTTCGGTATTTTTCATTTTTTTTTCGTTTTTAATATGAAGTCGATACTCACATGATTCATTTTGATCGTACTTTGATCCTGTAAAAGGATTTTGTATTCTGTAAAGCCAATTTGATAATTTATAATATTATAGCTTAGAATTCCAGCCTACATTATCGACCTCGATCAAGTTCGAGCGTCACTTTAGGATCCCCTTAAAGAGGATATTATTTTGTTATTAGCTTGTCACACGTATTGTCTTATTATGTCTTATTATATCTTATTATATCTACAACAAAGGCGTACCTACCCACATAGAAATTGGGATCCAGTGGATGTCCATCAAATCTCCATAGCTCCATGGGACGTCTATCTCCATGATGGAAGTCAGATAGACGTCTACTGGAGATCCATTCAAACTCCATAGCTCAATGCGATATTTGCCTCCACGTGGAAGTCTCTATTAGAGATCGATCTTATCTCCATGATAGATATCCATTACAATTCCATTGTAGACGTCCATTAGACATCTATTATGGATGTATAACATGGATGTATACATATATTACGTTTCTAACAGATCATCCACATAAAATAATATCCTCTAATCAGCATCTACTGGATATCTACTGGATATCCATCATAAAGATTCGAAATTTCCAGAAGACGTCCATTAGACATCTGCTGGGCTGCCACTAGAAATTTCAAGGAATAATTTAGGACACTTTTAGAGAATACATTAAAAATTTATTTTAATTAAATTTTAATTAAAATTTATAATTTTACGTAGCAATGTCATTGTGTAGCAATATAATTAAAAACATCATTTAAAAACTTTCCGTAAAAAATCGTTACGTTACACGAAAGCGCTCTTTCTTGTGCTCGCAAACTTATATAAGTTCCGCTCACGCCGCTAGGAGTCGCAAGAACTATACGCTTTCTCGTAAGTAAAATTTATTTTTGTTTGAATATATAAAGAAGCTTAATGTACATCTTTAGACTAATCGAAGCACGAAATGAATGTTTTGAGAAATGAATGTTTTGAGCTTTAGAACCTTCTGGTAACATTCTACGAGTATAATACAGTAGTATGTTCGTAGTATATGTTGTAAACTAAAATAAGTAGGAGATTTGGTATTCTTTAAGACATCCAAAAGATATCCATATATTGAGTTATATTCATCCTCTATGGACCCCATTTATTTTCCATGAACTCTCTATTAATGATCCACGTAACGTCGGTTAGTCGTCCACCGAGGATCTACGAATATTCTATTTATAATCTACGTTACGTTTAATAGACGTCTTTAAAGATGTTTAATAGAGGTCCAGTGGATGTCGTCAAGACGGAACTATGGATATCTGGTCGCCGGCTGGTGGATGTCTAATAAACCTCTACTGGAGTTCTAAATATCCATGACAGATGTCTACTGGACGTCCATTAGAAGTTCTCTTTCTATATGGGTATAGGGTATGGCACATGCCCTGGGCGCCATTTGAATATGTCGCCTGAGCATCTGCGGTCTGATTCTTGAATGCGTATGAAAAATTTGCACATACGAAAATGACGCTGCACGGTTACTGATTGTACATATCTTGTAGAGTTAAAATCAAGTGACTGCGCATTATTTATGTATGAGAAAATTTTTTGTACGAGTTCGAGAATCGGGCCCCTAAACATGCATTAAAACGCTTATATAGTTCGGCGGCGCTATCGCTAGATGGCTACCGAACTCGCAATTAGAAACTGGGAGGAGGGATATAGGGGAGCCTATATAAGATCCTATATAAGAACGCGTTTCATGAAAAGTCCGTACTCATTTGGAAGTGTTTTTTCAGTGTTTCGAGATATTTTCGAGCATCTCGCAATATCAAACCATCTGTCTGAGGACAAATTTCTTTAAGGGGATGCTGGACTGACGCTCGAACTTGATCGAGGTCGATAATGTAGGTGGAATTCTAAGATATAATATTATAAATTATCAAATTGGCTTTACAGAATACAAAATCCTTTTCCAGGATTAAAGTACACGCAAAAATGAACCACACGAGTATCGACTTCATATCAAAAACGAAAAAAAAATTAAAAATATTCGCTTTTTTTAACTTAACCTTAACCTATAATGAATAAAATGTTTAACAGGATGGATCTTTCTTATTAGAGATTTGTTCGTACTTTTATTGCTACCATACTGTTTATTATTCTTGTCCGAGTCGATTTATGTGCCTAATCTCATATAACTTTTATATGAGTGAATGTTTCTATGAGTTGACAGCTAATTAATAATTTTATGCCTTTTTCGGTCTTTAATTGAGCAGAGCAGGATTTGTTTTCGTACGTACTTTACACCTGTAAAAGGATTTTTTAATCTGTAAAGCCAATTCGAAGATTCGTCTTGTTAAACAAAATGAACTGTTCCGTCGGTATCCAGTATCCCCTTAAGAGTGTGATTGACTTAAGATCCTAAATTGACTTACGCGAAACACTTTCAATATCGACATACAATAAATAATCACCCACACAATATATAATACACTTAATTTTCTTTTTTTATTTTTTTTTTGCATTTTTAATCTATATTTTTTTTCATTTTTATTCTAATACATTCTATTCTTAATATAAAACTCTAGAAAATAAAAATGTTTACAGTTACAGCTGTTCTTTAGAAAGGACAATAAGGTATTTTTAATTCAATAAGTAACATATTACTTATTTTTTATTTAAAATGAATTCAATAACGAAGAAAAAGGAAAGTGGCGCTGAAGGACGGAGAAGACGAAAGTTGGAAGCGGAGAAAGTTGAAAAGTCTAAAAAAATTTTTATAACATTTTTTGAAAAACACGAAACGAGTAGTTCGACATGTTCCATGTTGTTTGCATCTTCTACAAGTTCGTTAGAATATGAAGGTGGATTAAATATAAATGCATCACAAGCTGAGGAAGAAGTCAAGTCAAATAAATCTATTTTTTTAGCAGGCTTAATCTCGCCATACTCAATCCGAGTATGGCGAGATTAAGCCTGCTAAAAAAAATATAAACGTGACAGAAGGGGGAAACGACAATAGTTTTAACGATAATGAATTAGATGACATTTTATCTAACGAGGTAACTGAATCTGACATTAAATCTAATGAACCGAATAATGTTGAGAAGCCTCAAACTATCACACTGAAAGTGATTGAAAAGCATGATATTGGACTTTTAAATTTTGATAAAAATACTGGAAAAGCAATTCTGCCTGACGCATTGAGAACTGAAATGATAAAGCTGGATTCAAAATATTTCCAGAATAGTGATGGACCTTTCCTACCAACAAATAACCGCTCAATGAACAAAATTTGATGAGAAAATTAGGAAACGGTCGTGGTGAGAAAGTAATTCGTTCTTGGTTGGTCTATTCTCCTTCTAAAAAGTCTGCATTTTGTATCCGTTGTCTTCTTTTTTCCCGATCAAACCACCAATATACATTAGAACAGGAAAATGGATTTAATCAGTGGAAAGCACCTGAAAGAATTAATGTTCATGAAAATGCTAAGAATCATTGTGAATGCTTCACACAGTGAAAAGAAATGGAAAGAAATTTAACTGAAAACAGTGGAGTTGACGCGGAACTTCAATTGCAGATTGAGAGGGAAAAACAAGAGTGGCGTGATATCTTAACAAAAATTCTTCATTGTATAAAATTCCTTGCAACTCAGAACTTGGCTTTACGAGGACACAGAGAATCACTTCAGCTAAACGATGACTCTAATGTGGGTAATTTCCTTGGCTTACTGAAACTACTAGCAGTCTTTGATCCTGTCATGAAAGAACACTTCACTCATGTAGAAAGTCATTCCGAATCTACATCTTATCTTTCACCGGGTGTCTAAAATGAATTTATCCATCTAAGCATCCGCTGTTCGCCAAAACTTACTAAAAAGCATTCGTAAGGCCAAGTACTATGATCTCAGATTTGATTCGACTCCCGATCAGGCACACCGTGAGTAGATGTCTGAAGTAGTAAGATATGTGTAAATTATATACAAGAAAAAAACAATCCGTATTAGAGAATCCTTTCTTGGTTTTATTCAAATATGCCAAAAAAATGCTGAGTGCTTAGAGATATCTTGAAACAGCTAGAGAAAGATGAAATGGAACTACAAGATTGTCGGTCACAGTGCTATGACAATGCTGCTGTGATATCTGGACACAGAAGTGGTGTTTATCAAAGAATAAGTGAGAAAAACAATCTGGCAGTGATTGTAAATTGCGATAATCACTCACTAAATTTGGTAGGTACGCATACAGCCCAACAGAATGTAATAATGATCACGTTTTTTGGAATCGAAGCTCTTTACGTGTTCTTCTCTCGTTCAACACAACTGGAAAAAACTTAAAAATGCTGTACCTGTGGTTGTTAAGTCAGAATCCGAAACCAGATGGAGTGGAAGGACAGAAGCAGTAAAACCAATTAACAAGTATCTGAAGGAAATATTTCAAGTTCTTGAGGACATGGAAGACAATGAAAATGAGACCAGTGAAACAAGAAGAGATGCAAAACAATTATATAATCGTATGTTGAATTACGATTTTCTGACTTTGCTAGGATTTTGGAACAAAATTCTCATTCATATTGATCGTGTTCAAAAGAGACTGCAGGATCCTAGCATAAACTTCCACGATGCTGCTTTGGATTTGATAGCTCTCCGAGATCATTTTAATGACAAAAGAGAAGTGTTAATCAGTGAATCACTCGAAGAAGGATTTAATCTCTGCCAAGAATGGAATGTTAACGTTGAGAGACGTCAGAGACGAAAGAAACGAATGACTGATGAAAACTCGAGAGACATTGAGTTAACAGCTAAACAGGAAATGGAAAGAGTTATGAAAGAAACATCGATCGTCTTCACAGAGAAATGAACAAAAGTTCGTTCGTTTCCATGATATTGACACCAAGTTTGGGTTTCTTCTCGATGTCGAGGGACTATGTTACAATGCTGACAACAATGACTTAAAAACAAAATGAGTAACAAAGTGAAAATTTGAGTAAATTCTACAGCTGTGATGTTGATGGACAGCAGCTGTATGAAGAGATTTTAGATTGTAGAATATTATCAGTCAGACCAACATAAAAATATCAAAATCTAAAAAATTACTGCGAAAATTTGAGTAAATTCTACAGCTGTGATGTTGATGGACAGCTGTATGAAGAGATTTTAAATTGTAGAATATTTTATTATTATCAAGTCGGATCAACATAAAAACATCAAAACCTAAAAAATTACTTGACTTTATTGTTCAGTATGGAGATGAGAGCGTTTTCCCCAATTTTCGCATTGCGATACAAATAATGCTAATCATCGCAGTTTCCATTGCCAGCTGCGAGAGATCATTCAGCAATTAAAACTAATACTTTCGTATTTGAGAGCTTCCGTGGGTCAAAGTAGACTATATGATCTTGCTTTGCTAAGTAAAGAAAAAGAAGAAACTGAAAAAACTAACTTTGAGCATATCATAAATCAGTTTTCATCAATTAAAGCAAGATACATTTATAATTTTCAAGAATTTTTAATAAGGACGCAATTTCACTGTTTGCCATAGGAGCTATTTTTTCTAGATACACCTCTGATCTACAAACATATGGATTTTAAATATTCAAATATTGCAGGCGGTAAAGTATACAATCTCCAAAATGTTGGCTATATTTTTTAAACAATGCAATTTCTTGTTTTGCACAATCATCTTTTTTATTACGATACATATCTTATACATACATATTTATTTCTTGTATACTCTAAGAATACAGATATCACTGCATATTTTGTCAATAAATGGAGCGTAAACCGTAACAGAGATTTGTATTGTATATTTTAATGAGTAGCGTTATTGCGTCGTCCACGTCTTTTACGACTACCGCCAGACGGACGATTCGATGAAGCCCACTGTTCATAGAATCGTTCAGCTTCGAGCCATTCTTGATACTTATACCACCATTCTTCCCATTTAATATAATCATCGAGAGTAAGGTCACGTAGATATCCTCTTGCTTTGTAATAATCATATCGGACGCGCACGTCGTCCCAGCACTCGAAACCTCTTGGTCCTTGCGCTAAAAGCGACTCAGGATAATGCCCGGGAGGAGGCGAATCGTAGCCCAGGCGCGCAATTCTTTCCTCTCCTTCTATAACGACCTTCATCGCGTTTTCACCATCTTTTGTGATGCGCATATTTTCCATATCTCTACGATCCACACTCCATTGCGCCATTTTACCAAATCTATGAAAATATTAAATTATTATATATTAACAAAAAACTAGAATCAAAATAAACTTTAATATTGCAAATTTATTTGAGTTTTATATTACTAAATAATTTTGTTAATACCGTTCAGATAACGTCATTTTTGGTGGTCCGACATGGGATGTAGTCGAGGAACTGTCGCTATCGTCACTAGGGGAAGATTCTAGCGGAGGCCGCATTATCTGTGATGTTCCATGACTCGTATGTATCTTTTCTACTTTTACTGGTTTACGTATCTGCACAATTTTAATAGAAGCATTTCTAAAACGTATAAACTCTAATTTCAAAAAATATTGTTATACATGATGTAATATAGCATCTAAATGATTAGCATCTAAAATACTATTAATACAATCAAAGCTCCTTATTCACGGATCCTCGATTTGCATTTTATGCGGTATTTGCGAAGTAAAATTTGTAACCACTCTTTTTAACAAAAAACTGTATTTATGATTAAAATTTCAATTCTGTTCTCCGAAATGCTGACTATATTTTTTAAATAATGCAATTTCTTGTTTTACACAATCATCTTTCAAATGTAGAGAATTTATAATTTATGATGCATGCATGCGAGCGTGCGTGCACACTACAAGAAGAGTTACAAAAATTGAAAGTGTGGTTTATTAGCTTAAAGCTTAAGTGTTAGCTTAAAGTGTTAGGCTACAATGCATTTTAAATTCTCTATATTCGAAATGGAATATCTCAGTAAAACAAATTCGTTGAAAACCAAAATTCATTTTCAAGTTGTGTCTAGTATACACTAATATTTTAAAATGACATTGGAGTATTCTTAAAAAAGAAATTGTTACTAATAAGATGAATATGGCCAAAATCAGTCTATTGAATATTTTAATCCATTTATTTCGGAAACTTAACGTGATAAAGTAATTCTGCTGCCAGATTCTCGGAGCACAATTATGTAAAAAAACTTTTGTTTCTCAGAACGCAAAAAAAAGTTAAAGTTTTGTAGGTCTATAATTTTTGTGAATTCTTCATGAAAAGTAATCTCTCAAAGAAAGTATT
Organism: Tetramorium bicarinatum; assembly: GCA_928718305.1. Lineage (NCBI taxonomy): Eukaryota > Metazoa > Arthropoda > Insecta > Hymenoptera > Formicidae > Tetramorium > Tetramorium bicarinatum. The sequence continues at coordinate 215,307 of OV788328.1, forward strand.
AAAAAAAAAGGAAACAATAGCCAAATATATTCTTGAGTTCTGAAGTCTACAAAGTGCCGCAAAACAAGAAAAAAATCAATTTTTTGTTTGACTGTTAATTTCAAATAAAACTACCTTTTTTAAGAACATCTTTCTTAATTTTTAATTTCCTTAGAATGCATTTCCTGTTATTATATATTTTACTAATTCATATTTACATTTTGGCGAAATCTATCAGTTATGAATAAGTATTAATTATATACATAATTTTATGTTTTGTTACAAAGCATTTGTTAAAAAAGTTTTCTCAGTAAGGTTGATCATTTTGTTGCAAATCTTCTAGAATAAACATAAAAAAAATAAGAATTAAAAAATGAAGAAACAATTTTACCAATGAGATAGGATCTGGTACTCGTGGATCTTCCGGTAATCTGCTGTGATGTTTCTCTTTACGACGAACCTTGGCTTCTTTTTCCTTAAGGTTCTTATAATCCTTCTGATGACGCAGTGGCAGCTGTGGCGTCGATGGTGGTGTACGCGGTCGTGGTAGAGGCGGTGATCGCGGTCTCGTGCGCGGTTGCAAGGCTCGCGAACTGGACGCGATTACTTCTTTAGGATGTGCCCTAGTTCGTATTGGACTGATTGATCTCGAACGTGATCGAGACGGTGGCGCAACGCGGCGTCGTTCTTTCGACGGCGAACAAACAGAACACGATCTGTCGGAACAAGTGCTACCCGTGCTGGAGCTGCGAGCAGTTGGTCTATTTTTAGTATGCTCACGAGAAGAACGTTCACGCGGCGATCGTGGACTCCGTGTTCGAGGACTGCGCGGTCGTGGACTGTGAGGACTGCGGGATCTCGGGCTTTTCGGACTCTTAGGATGTCCTCTGCTAGGTTCGCTACTACTGCCAACGTATAGTTCTTTGTATCCGCTATGACGCCATCTATTCGGATCTCGCTCTTCTGCTTCCAACAGCTTTTTGTTCCAGTAGCTCGATTGTGATTCGCGTGCTTTTCGCATTACATTGTCTATCTCTTTTCGCTTGCTTGAACTCTCGCCATGTGGTCTAGATTGTGATACACTTGTATCCATTCGCAGTCTGCTTGAATTGCTGCTGTTACCGCCTCTTCTTCTATCATAATCTCGGGACGACATTTCTAAAGATTTAATTTGTAGAAGAATTTTATTTTTATATATTATTGTCTAATCAAAATAAGATATATCAAATTTTATTAAAATAAACAAGTGTTTGTTTTTTTATGAAATGACATGAAACACTATTGATTGTATTTCAATGTAAAAACAATTTTAGAAACATTAAATATGAAACTGATACATTTGTAAGCCCAAAACATATTTACCTCGTATGTGAAGATATAAGATGGAAGACGAAGATACAGCAAAAAAATCTTGTTAATTTAGGCAACAGTGCAATAATGCAGGGATTGCTAATATTAATCCTTCATATGCTGTACTTGTAAGGATAATTCCAAACCGCAAATATACCAAAAGATCATCAGATGTATCAGAAGTACTCGTCCTTAAGATCGAATGGCCTAAGTAAAAAATTCTGCATGTCACAAAATTTGATACAAATGTTATACAAGTCAAGAGACGTTAAAAGTTAGCATTCTTTAAAGTGCATTGTTTGGGGGGATTTCATTTTTCTCACGTGAATCCGATTTCTTTTGCGACAGTCCACAAAAAATATATGTGCGTCAAACGTCTTCGTTGTAAAGCACGCATCGCCGGTATACGATGCCTTACCATCGGTGTCACTCACCGCGTGTCCATGAGATCCATGCGTGCCGCGGATGTTTCGCACGCGAGTCAAACCGCGATCAGAGTTCTGCGCGAAGAACTCGAGATTATCGCGCGCGCGCGCACACGGAATCGTCAACGGCTCCAGAGCCACGAACTGCGAGGATCAAGTGTCGCAACATAAACGATCGCGATTGCGACGTCACGCGTTTGTCTCCGGATATACGGCGCGAATAACACGCCGAATAACGCGCACGTCGGCGACGGCGGCACTCGCGGGTGTAGCACGTCAATTTAGTATCGACGTTTAGTCGACCGGATAAATCCGTAATCGATCGGTTTCGGCTCGTGCCACATGAACAAGTGTCATTTTCGCAGGCATCGCCTTCGTGACGGCGGTAGAAGGCAGGGCACATCGCCGGCCGATTCGTGGTCACTCGCGACGCGACTTTCTACCTTCAACCTCTCCTATATAGATGTCTGTTCCGTTATTAATGGGACACAATGTCACTTTAACGTGACACCCAAAACAATCGGATGGCGCCACACACGCGTACTGCATACGTCGAAGCCCTTGCGCGAGCTTCGAAAGACCGCGGCAGTCCGGTTCGACGACGACGACGACGACGACGACGACGACGACGATCGTACGCGCCGCGACGCGGAGAGGGAGGGGACACCGTGTTCAAGGGGGCGTTACCCGGGTAACGCTGCGACGTAATCCCCTGCCGCGACGAGATGCTTTGAGAGAGAATGGCTCGTTCGAGAGGAGAGAGCCTGTGATTGGTATAAAGCGCGTGTGCGCACTCACTTGCCCGCTCGCCCACATCAAGCTCTCTTCGCTCCATTTTGTAAAAGCGAAGGTCGACGGCATCTCTTTTTCGTTCCCACTCTCTTTCTTTCTCTCTCTCTCTCACGCGCATCCTCTTTTACTCACTCACTCTTACACTTATTTACACACGCACGCGCACACACATACACACACACGTACACACATACACACTCTCTTTCTCCCCTTCACACCGTTTCCTGCGTCGCACACCAGATTCCCTTCTTTTTTCTCTTTTTCTTTCTCTCTCTTTCTCCTCCTAGTATCAACCTCTTGCGGTCACAAAACTCCGATTACTACGTAAACTATCAAATTTGAATATGTCAGTTTTTCTTCCACGTGTTTACTCGGGACTGCCGTTCGTTACAACTCGTATCCAAACGGAACGACACGGCATTCAGTGCGACACCGAAAATCAATTGCCCAAATCTAGCGTACGCGTAGCGCTTCAGGCGACTCGACTCGACTCGCGAATAATATTCTTTTGTCGAAAGCCCCGCGTCTATCACGCGGGACGAACGGACACTCACTTTTCTTAACGCGACGACCCGATTACTTGCATTTTCTGGCACGTATCCCGGCGATTCGCTCTCGCGTGATGTTGAATATGTTCACAATGGACTTTTATAGGAGAAGTTCTCCTCTGTCACTTTGTCATTAACCATTGAGCACGAAGAGATAGATAGTGAGCTTGATTCTCTGTAGAGTCCTATAATCAGAGAAGCGACATTAGCGAACTCCTTTTGATTGGTCAATTGAGTCACGTGGTTTAGTCGCCATTTTGTGTACCACTGTCGGGCTTCATATACAACAAAATAGCGTGCTCCGTACTATTCAGTGCTACATAAAGAGACAATGCAATTAGAAATTATAAGGTAAAATCTTATTTTATATAATATGTAATATTATTATATTATTATGAGTCTGTTTCTCCAATGTCAGTTAACTTCAACCTATATGATTGTTATGTGATTGTGTGCTCCAAACCTGTCCAAACCCGCTTTGTTGACGTCACCAGCTGTTACAAGCTCATGGACACTCACTCACACACTCACGGATCAGCTCCTAAGGTACACAAGATGGCGAACCAAAGTCATGGTGGGGATAAATGTCGCTTCTCTGACTGTAGGACTCTAGTTGTAACTAATCACAGTCAAGAATTCTTGTAAAACTTGTTTGTGATTGGTTGACCAACCACATCTTACAACGCTTCCGTTGTGAATGCTTGCGATACGACCAATGTAAACCTAGCTTTAGGCCCGAAACCATAAAGTTTTGACCAACCACATCTTCCGATTCCGTTGTGCATAATCACGCATTGGTCGAAATTTTACGGTTTCGGCATAAATTAACAGTTTATGGTCTTTATAAATCTACCTTAAAACTCACGGCATACGGTACAGTATTTTGTACTAGTTTTCGTAGCTGATTCATTCCGTGCTGCATAACGACGAGCTCTGCGTACATCAATCATAAGAACGTTACTAGTTTTGGCTTCACACGTGCAGACTGCATTGGACATTAATAAAACATATATTCAGTTACAAATGAAGTAATTAAAGTTTACTGTTAAATTTTTTTGTTGAAAAATAAAGAATTTGTTAAGCTTTTTAAATAACCTCATGGTGATATTGGATAAATGTGACCATAGATATGTTCATATGTTAATGAACGTGACAGATTTTCTAACCTTATAAACATAACTTTTTAACCTTATACTTAAGAATTTTTTATTGATGGTTTTATAAAAAATAAACACAATAATTTATTACACTTCAATCGTAACTAGCCAAATATATAATATTTTATATCTTTTTTAAGTTTTGTCTTTACATTTACAATCATCATCAATTCATCGGAACAAATCTCGCAGTAAAAATAGCACCAAATTATCGAAAACTAGCATGCTAGTCCGTATAGCAGTACGCAGTACGCAATATTTCACGTATTCGTAACTAGTATAAAGCATCATCTACAATGAGTGTAGTAGTAAGTTCGTAAGCAAATCGATCAATCACAATCAAGTTTTCTTACAAATTCTTGACTGTCATTGGTCAATTTGCTTACAACCTTACTGCTACGGCCATTGTAGACGATCCTTTAAGGATCGTCTACAATGGCCGTAGCAGTAAGGTTGTAAGCAAATTGACCAATGACAATCAAGAATTTGTAAAAAAATTTGATTGTGATTGATCGATTTGCTTACGAATTTACTACTACGCTCATTGTAGACAACGCTTAAAGGCCATTCTACAATTGCGTAAGCGTTGTTGTAAATGTAACAGTAACGGAACAATAACGGAAAAGAGACATGGTGGGAGATCAACCAATCAGAGTAATTTCGTTTTAATTCCGTTGCGTATTTTAGTGACTGGGTTCCCCATAATAAACATTGTAACGGAACGCAGCAAAAACGGAATCATTCTGATTGGTTAGCCTTTCATAATTTAGAGAGCTAACCAATCAGAATGATTCCGTTTTTGCTGCGTTCTGTTACAATGTTTACCATGGGGAACCCTGTCACTAAAATACTCAACGGAATTAAAATGGAATTACTCTGATTGGTTGATCTCCCATCATGTCTCTTTTCCGTTACTGTTCCGTTCCGCTATTTCTCTATCCATCGGGATGCACCCTAAGTCTGTAAGAATTTGATCAATCACAGTCGATTATTCTTCGATCGTAAGAAGAATATTCGACTTTGATCATTTTCTTACAATCTTACATTACAACTACATTTACGCAATTGTAGAATGGCCTTAAAAGCTAGTAAAATGTCTCGCATGCGATTTAACATGAAAAATCGGAGCGTGTGCCGCAAGCTTTATGCTTAAGAATTTTTTATTGATGGTTTCATAAAAAATAACACAATAATTTATTACACTTCAATCGTAACTAGCCAAATATATATTTTATATCTTTTTTAAGTTTTTGTCTTTACATTTGTAATCATCATCAATTCATCAGAATAAATCTCGCAGTAAAAATAGCACTAAGAGTGACGTCCCATGGCACATCTTCGCGTAAGCGTACCGCGTAACCAATCAGAAACGTTCCGCATTTTCTATTACCCAAGATTAAATTTCTTGTGTCACATGAAGCGTAAAAAGTCGGCGGCGTACCAAGTATAACCAATTGTAATTTTATATTCTTCTAAGTTGTTCCAATAGAAATGCTAAACGTCGTTGTTCATTGGTTACGCCAATTTATAATATGCATCATGGGACATTAGGAAATTGTATTTGCGTACATACACAGCGCACACATACAGATAAAGATACCCATATAATAAAAAGTACAGATTTTTGTATTGTGAATATCGTACACTATAACTTGTTATGTCCAAAATAAATTCTGATCATTTACTATTACGTATGATAAAAATTTATAAAAATGCTACTTTTAAGAAAGTTAATCGAGCAGCATTAAACATAAAATTAAAAAAAATGGTTGCTTTATTTTTATTACAGAAGATGAAAAATTATTTTCATATATTTTTCATATATTACATACATGAATAATTGATTATTTATTTCAAAGTGCTATTTCACTTTTATAATTTTATTTAAAACATGACTTTATAATCAGTCATTTTTAATAAAAGTAAATAATTATACTTACATGTAATCCCTCCATAATAGGGTTAATATCAAAGGTGAGATTATTTCTATCAAAATTATTGCGCCCTGGAAACTAATAAAAATTTGAAAGAAACTTATAAACAATTCCAAATAGAATCTATTCCGAAATTACATGATACATATCTTTGCTTAGAATTTCGTAGCACACATATACATACAATGTATGAAAAAATGCGTAATACGCTACAACTTAACGCGATTTAATGAATGTGCGTAAACAGAAAATGCGGAATGTTTCTGATTGGTTACGCGGTACGCGAGAATCTGTGCCATGGGACGTCACCCTAAAGCATCGTCTACAATGAACGTAGTAGTAAGTTCGTAAGCAAATCGACCAATCACAATCAAGTATTTTTACAAATTCTTGATTGTCATTGGTCAATTTGCTTACGACCTTACGACTACGACTCATTGTAGACGATGCTTAAAAGCCATTAAATAAAATTCCGTAAGACCGTAAAACGTAACAATAAGAAAATCGATCAATCCCAATCCAGTATTTGACTCTCCGTAACCCCTCCACTATCAAATACTGGATTGAGATTGGTCGGTTTCTTTAATGTTACGTTCTACGTCCTTACGGAATTTTATGAGTGAAGGCCTTAAGGCTGGCTTCAGATAAAGCATAACTTGCGTAAGCGTAACTTGCGCCGACCAATCACAACACATTACTTGAATATCAGCGGACGCTACAAATAATGTGATTGGTCGGCGCAAGTTACGCTTACGCAAATTACGTCCATGTGAAGTCAGCCTAAATCTATTATCGAAAACTAGCATGCTAACCCGTATAGCAGTACGCAATATTCACGTATATGTAACTAGTATAAGGGCTAGTAAAATGTCTCACATGCGATTTAACACGAAAAATCGTATCGTGTGCCGCAGGCTTTACTGTTACAGCTTATGGAAATTTGTGACCTCCGTTTATTTAGCAGACAAATTAAAATTTTTTTATTTTTTATTGTTGTAATCGTTTGGGAATCATTTGGGCAAGTTTAGGAAAATATTATCATAATTTGGGAAATAATATTTTATAATCGATGAAAATTAATTTAGCGTTTAGTTAGCAGACATAATAAAGGAAAAAAATTTTTTTTTAGCAATCAAAAGAAATTATTTGGGAAACATGTCTGTAAAGTTTCAATATTTAGGAAATAATAATTTCGTTGTAATAATTAAATTTAATATCTGAAAATCAGTTTCACCATTATGCGAAAATATTGGAACGTTCCAGCTGCGCACATTCCAATTGCGCATAGTCGTTTACAGTAACCTGGAGTTTTTTTGCTGGACTATCAATCAGAAACTTTTATACTAATTAGCCAATAAGCAAAGTCAGCATTGGAGACCATCCTAAAAATTTTTTGCCTTTTAAAACCTTGTGTCCACGATCCGAGAACTCTGTCCGAGTTCTAGTTTCGAGAAATTTATAGCCAATCAAAGAGCAGCTTTTACGGAAAAGTGACAATTTTATTGGCTACACGTTTTTCGGAACTAGAACTCGGACAGAGTTCTCGGATCGTGGACACAAGGCTTAAGGAATTTATTAAAATAATTGACATTATCATTTAATGACAATGTGAATAATTATTTATTTTTACAATTATTTCAACCAAAGTAGAAATTCGTACTTACCTTTTGCATGATGTGGTAATCTTCTTCTTCGGATGCATGATGTGTAGTGAAGTATAATTATTCCGAAATAGCATGTGATTTATAAAGTATATAAATATGTAGATGAGACTCCATATATCAAAATAAAGCGTTATTTTAATAAATTCCTTAAAAGTCAGAAAATTTTTAAGATGGATCTCCAATGCTCACGTTGCTTGTTGGCTAATTAGTATAAAAGTTTCTGATTGGTAGTCCAGCAAAAAAACTCCAGGTTACTGTAAACGACTATGCGCAATTGGAATGTGCGCAGCTGGAACGTTCCAATATTTTCGCATAATGGTGAAACTGATTTTCAGATATTAAATTTAATTATTACAACAAAATTATTATTTCCTAAATATTGAAACTTTTCAGACATGTTTCCCAAATAATTTCTAGTTGATTGCTAAAAAAAATTTTTTTTTCCTTTATTATGTCTGCTAACTAAACGCTAAATTAATTTTCATCGATTATAAATAAAATATTATTTCCCAAATTATGATAATATTTTCCTAAACTTGCCCAAATGATTCCCAAACGATTACAACAATAAAAAATAAAAAATTTTTAATTTGTCTGCTAAATAAACGGAGGTAAATTTGTGTGTTATAGCCATGAAGTAGTATAAGGAGACGTAACTCCGTAGATTAAAAGTGGTCATGAAAAATGTTCCGCGTAGGGGTAAGTTCGCTGAACGGAATAGCTTGCAACATTTCGTCGCCATCTTGAAATTGTAAATGACAGCTGTTGAGACATAAGACGAAAAGATTAGAAACACATGATCACATGTGTATACGGATAGTAAATGTAAAATATTATTTCAGAAATGTGGCACAAGTAAATATAATATTTTATAAACGTTTAAAAATTTTTTAAATACTTTAAATTTTAAAAATACTTTAAATACTTTACTTTTTTAGAAATACTTACAAATCAAAGGATTAACACACTGAATATATAAAACCTAAGCGGCTAGTTCGTTTTCGTTGCACTTTTGAACTAGTGCAAGCAAGTGCAAGTGCAATAAGTTAGAATGAAACAAATATACTCTTTCTCTCGTTCTAACTTATTGTTGGAAAGATGGCGACGAAATGTTGCAAGCTATTCCATTCAGCGGACCTACTCCTACGCGGAACACTTTTCGTGACCATCTTCTTCCTCTCTGCACTATCTAGTTAAGTCTCCTTATATTACTTCATGGTAGAGTCCTATAGTCAGAGAAGCGACATTTACCCTCACCATGACTTTGGTTCGCCATCTTGTGTACCTTAGGAGCTGATCCGTGAGTGTGTGAGTGAGTGTCCATGAGCTTGTAACAGCTGGTGACGTCAACAAAGCGGGTTTGGACAGGTTTGGAGCACACAGTCACATAACAATCATATAGGTTAAAGTTAACTGACATTGGAGAAACAGACTCATAATAATATAATAATATTATATATTATATAAAATAAGATTTTACCTTATAATTTCTAATTGCATTGTCTCTTTATGTAGCACTGAATAGTCCGGAGCACGCTATTTTGTTGTATATGAAGCCGGACAGTGGTACACAAAATGGCGACTAAACCACGTGACTCAATTGATCAATCAAAAGGAGTTTGCTAATGTCGCTTCTCTGATTATAGGACTCTAAGGCCCGTATTCATAGTCAGTTCTTATATTTAAGATCATCTTAAGTAAAATCTTATATGGTTCTAAACCAATCACAGAGCCGTATTAGCATCTTAAGATGTTACTTAAGACGGTCTTAAAATAAGAACTGACTATGAATACGGGCCTAAGTCAAAGCAATAGCTGTTTCAGTTGGCATCCTGCAGAGTTACTAGAACAGTTCGATTAACCGGAGCTTGGTGAAAGTGGCCCTTAGGCTGAAATCACATGGTACGGAAATAGAGCTGCGGAATAGAACGTGTGTCATAGAACCAACCAATCAGAGCCAATAGAAAATCTGCAGAATAGCTTTGATTGGTTGGTTCTATGATGCACGTTCTATTCCGCAGCTTTATTCCGTACATGTGATTTCAGCCTTAGGTTGCGTCCTGACGGATAGAGAAATAGCGGAACGGAACAGTAACGGAATCATTCTGATTGGTTAGCCCTCCATAATTTGGAGAGCTAACCAATCAGAGTGATTCCGTTACTGTTCCGTTCCGCTATTTCTCTACTCGTCGGGACGCGCCCTTAAGCCTCGTCTACAATGAGTCGTAATCGTAAGATCGTAAGCAAATCGACCAACCACAATCTGATTTTCTTATATATTCTTGACTGTCGTTGGTCGATTTGCTGTACAACCTTACTACTACGACTCATTGTAGACGGGCCATTAGGATGCAGTCCCATTAAGTACGGATTGAATGAATATTTCTATTTACGAATGTATAATCTTGGTTACAAAATATATTTCACTCTTACAATTCAGTACTTCAGAGTATTTATAACTATGTTGTCAGCAAAATAATTGCACAAATTATGTATATTATTACTTTAGTCGCATCAAAATAACGAAATATCAACAAATTAAGCACATTAACTTGTGACCGATGCGACATTCCGTTCCGTTTTTACTACATGGGACTCGTAGAGAAAGTTTTTACGGAACGGAACCGGAACGGATCGCTCAATTCTAGTGAGAAATCCGATCCGTCATTCCGATCCGTGTTCGATCCGTGCTTAATGGGGGTGCGTTCCGAGTTGCGCATGAAACGCATAAACTGCATCACCATTGCGTAGTGCTTCGAAATCGTTCCGTTTTGTCAATGCGCATGAAGCGCTTTCATTATTCGGAACGGTTGTCTATGCATTCTGTGCGCTAATACAGCTTGAAAATGGATACCAAGCAAAACATCAAGAAACGAATTGTAGTATCTTTGTTAATGTTTTTAATTATTGAAATAAAACAACACAGCTAACACCTAACCCAGAGTTGGGCAAATATTATTTAAAATAATTAATTAATAATTCCATAAATAATACTTTACACAGTGAAATTCGAATAATTAAATTATTTAAAATATTTTATTTAAATGAACAAAGTAATAATTTATTTGTTATTCGCATTTCTAGAGTTGGACATCATTCAAATAAATTGTTATTCAGCTTGTTATTTAAATAAAATTTTACTTATTATTTGTTCATTTGTTATTTCTATAATTATTCGTTATTTGCATTATTCGTTATTCAAACATCTGTAATTATTCGTTACTTGGTTTATTTGTTATTTGCCTTATTTATTATTTATTATTTACTATTCCTTGTTTCTATTCTTTGTTACTTATGTATAAAAGATAATGAATAATAAATACTTTTAGAAAATTATTATTTATATTATAGAATATTATTATTTATTTATTTATTTATACATGTAATATTAGAATAGTAATATAATAATATAAGTATAATAATAAGTATATAAAATAAAAATAATTTATTGTAATATAATGATATAAATACACACGCGCGTGTGCGTGCAGACATACACTGTTTATATTTAATATTACTGCACACATTTATTATTATTTATTGTCCTTTATAAAATAAGTAACAAAGAATAAAAACAAGGAATAGTAAATAATAAATAAGAAATAAGGCAAATAACAAATTAAATCAAATAACAAATAATTACAGATGTTCGAATAATGAATAATGTAAATAAGGAATAATTACAGAAGTAACGAATAAATAAATAATAAATAATAAGTAAAATTTTATTTAAGTAACAAGCTGAATAACAATTCGAATAATATCCAACTCTGTAGAAATGCGAATAACAAATAATGCATATAAGGAATAATGCAAATAAGAAATAATTACAAAAATCTAACTAATGAATAAAGAAATTATAAATAATAAATAAAATTTTACTTAAATAACGAACTAAGTAACAATTTATCCGAATAATGCCCAACTCTGACCTAAACTATACATTAAATAATTCAAGATATAATAATATTTTGATATAACCTTGGCTTGCTTTCTCTATGTTATCTTTATTTAAAAATAAGTCAAAACTTTATTCGTTTCTATTAAAACTGGAAATTCATGTAACTGTCGTTCCATCATGAAGAATACCGTGATCTTTATCCGTCGTTTGATGTGTTCCGAATTACGCATGAAACGCATAGATTGCTTAAGCGCATCAAACGCATTAGCTGCCTCAAGTCGAAAGAGAAGCAGTCAATGCGCTGGGAAGAGAGCTAAGAATTTAGTACGGTTAGTACAATCTAGGGAATTCTCAGCGCTTCCAAAGCGCTACCAATGCGCGCATTAGTTAAATCGGAACGATTTTCTATGCAATCTGTGCGTCTCATGCGTAACTCGGAACGCACCCTGGGACTGCATCCTTAGTAGGAAAAGCTTGAAACGAGTTGGCAACATTGCGTAGCTGTTTATTGCTACAATCGAGTCGTATGTATGGGGTACAATTTGTGATCTATCATTTTTACTTCAGAAAATAGAAAACTTTTGAAAAATGGTAATAGCTATTGGATTTGAAGGTAGTGCGAATAAATTGGGTATAGGAATAATTCGTGATCAACATGTACTATCGAATATACGTCATACTTATGTTACTCCGCCAGGAGAAGGTAACCTCAAAATAACAGTTCATAAATATGCAGGCGTATACATATATTAAATGCTTTATCTTTATTAATGCAAATCAATTCTTGATGATATTTCTGTTTTGTATTTGTACCACTACTCCCTCGATTCTAAATCGATTCAAATTAAGTGTATTTCTATTTTAATAAGTTGGAAGACAGAAAGGAAAAAAAATAAATTAAATTAAATTTTATATAAATATATATTATATATTTATATAAAGGTGAATATATATTATATATTTATATAAAAAAAATATATATATATTTATATAAGGTGTAAAAATCACGTTTTATCACTAGTAACCATATTTGTATTGATAAATTAAGCTAAAATTAAATAGAATTCATATAATAAATAATAAGAACACTAATGAATTAAATAAATAAAAAATATATAAGAATAAGTCAATAATTATTCTCAATGTAGCTTTATAACTTTATTTACAAATAAAATTACAAATAATACAAATAAAAAACTTACAATAATATTATTTTTCAACATAGTCCTCTTTCTTTTCAATGCATTTGATCCATTGTTGCACAAGTTTCTTTATGTCTTCAGAAAAGAACATTTTCAGTTAATCAGGTAGCCATACATGCATTGCTTCCTTCACTTCTTGGTCTGAGATGAATCAACAACCCTTTAATATCTCTTTGAGTGAACCAAACGTAATAAAATATTCTTTTTTGAGAGTATAAAGAAACTTGTGTGATGATGGACTAAGTACATTGAAAAACAAAGGGATGTTGAAAAATAATGTTATTATAAGTTTATTTGTATTGAAATAAAATTTATAGCTATATTGTGGACAATTATTGACTCATTCTTGTATATTTTTTATTTATTTATTTCATTAGAGTTCTCATTATTTATTACATGAATTCTATTTAATTTGAGCTTAATTTTTCGATAGAAATATTGTTAATAGTGATAAAAGTAAAAAACATCTTATACATGTGATATAAGTTTTTTAATTATTTATCAAATAAAGTTTATTAGGTTTTTTTAATCTTTTTATCTAGGTATTTATTTTATATTTCTATCAATTCTAAATAGTTGTAATATGTAAATATATTAACATGTGTAATCTAGATATTTTCATAGGTTTCTTGCCTAGAGAGACAGCGCAACATCATAGAAAACATGTATTAAATGTTCTGCAACAAGCATTAGATGATGCAAAAATTAGTTTGAAGGATGTAGAAGTTATTTGTTACACAAAGGGACCAGGAATGGGAGCACCGTTGACAGTTGTTGCTTTAGTGGCTAGGACTGTCGCTCAATTATACAATAAACCTATGGTTGCAGTTAATCATTGCATTGGTCATATTGAGATGGGACGTTTAATCACTGGTACTGAAAATCCTACCGTATTGTACGTTTCTGGTGGAAATACTCAAATCATCGCATATTCTCGACAAAGATATCGCATTTTTGGCGAGACAATTGATATAGCAGTTGGAAATTGCCTAGACAGATTTGCAAGGCTGTTAAAGCTTTCAAATAATCCTTCCCCTGGATACAATATAGAACAGTTAGCAAAAAAGCAAGTAAATTTTTATCTGATCATTTATTCTCAATATAAATATCAATCTTATATGCTTATGAATCTCATACATATATTCAACTATAAAATTTTATGATACGAAAAGAGGTGAAAAATTAGTATCGCTACCATATGTTGTGAAAGGAATGGACGTATCATTCTCTGGTATTTTAAGTTACATAGAGGAACATCTTCCCAAATGGCTTGATATGAGAGCATTCACTCCTGAAGATTTATGTTTCTCTTTGCAAGAGACTGTGTTCGCTATGCTCATCGAAATTACAGGTAACTTCAAGTATTAAATGAATTTTTCTTATTTTTTTCCTCGTTTACATCATTTTGTGTATATCAAATAATATTGCAGAACGTGCTATGGCACATGTAAGATCGAATGAGGTATTGATCGTGGGTGGCGTAGGATGTAATGAAAGACTGCAGGAAATGATGAATGTTATGTGTAAGGAAAGAAATGGAACTCTTTATGCGACAGATGAACGGTTCTGTATCGATAATGGTGTTATGATCGCAGTCGCTGGATTGCATCAATACAAATGTAAGGGTAATACTCCTTGGACGCAAACTACTTGTATTCAAAGATATCGAACAGATAACGTACATGTTTCTTGGAGAAAATAAAATATTTTCAAAAAATTTTGGAAATATTTAAATTTTTATTATCAATATATTAAATATTATAAAATATATTTTCTAGAATTTGATTTATAATTAATTTCATATTAGAATATTTTATTTTAATTCTACTAATAAAAGTAATAAGTTCTGAACAGAATTGTGTGTATTTACACGTGCACGTAGAATACGTTATTTAACATGATTATAGAATATAAACGTGTTTATAAACGTGTTATAAAACGTGATATTTGTTTGACCCCAGATAAAATTTAAAATTATTGTAATATTTTTTAAACGGGAATTTTCACTTATCGCTATAAATATTTGTAGTTGATATTGAGATGCTTTGAAAGTGTGATTAAAATGTTTTTTTGTTAAAATCTTGAATTATAAATCATAAAATTAGGTTACAATACCACCAATATTAGCATTCAATTCAAGTAGTATTTGATTATTACATTAAAGTTGTAGTTGATTAAATTTATTTCTTGTACATACACATACAAAATTTTATATTTTTTCAATTCTCTTATTTTAATATACTCTTAGATACACCTTAGAAATACCCTTAGAAACATAAAAGCCAAGCTTTTAAGGTATTCCTTCTTCTTAATGTATGTAAAAAATACATTCTTTTAATTTATGCTATACATATTCAAAGCTCATCAATATCAGAAAATATTTGTGTTTTTTTATTAGGAAATTTTTAACAAAACGTCTAATCATATTATTTTTAAAACATTATGATATCAGCTACAAGAAGTTTTAATGATAAATAGGAATTTCCGTTTAAAAATTTCAGAATAATTTTTTATCTACAAATATTTTTTATATAACATAGATTTTTAAGATATTTGCGATGATCATGTTATCCTGTATATGTATATGTGTAAAATTAAATATTTTGTTAAAAATATAATTATGTATTTTTAATTTAAAAGCGAAAGTCAAAATATAAAAAATAATATAATCTATTAAAAAAATATTGAGAGCATTTTATAAAAAATTCATGTTTAAAAAGAGTATAAGAGATTTATTGTTGCCTCTCTTCTACTATGTTAATTCTATAATAGATTTCTTACTTTACTTACTAGTAAAGTAATAGCGTGAAAATTGTGTATTTTAAAGCAAATTATTTTAACAAATTTCATTAAAATAAAATATGCTACAAAATACTAAATGAGTTTTTATGAAAAAAATTTTTTATTTTTAATGTTTTACATATAGACATTATGAATAAATTTATTTTTGTGTGTAACATACAAAAGATATATATTTGCAGTTAAAAGAAATTTTACAATTTGCAATATATATAGATATACATAGATATATAGATATACATAGATATATATAGATATACATAGATATACATAGATATACATAGATATACAGATATACATACACAAAAATAAATTTATTCATGATGTCTATATGTAAAACATTAAAAATAAAAAACTTATGTATATATATATATATATATATATATATATATATATATATATATGTACAATATACATATGTATATACATATGCATGCATACCCACACATATACACAGAGTGCGGCAGAAAGAGAGAGAAATATTTTGGAAAATGATAGTATGGATTGTTGTAAAAAAATTTATATAAACACAGTTATTTTCAGTAGTGTCATCGATATAACTGTTTATTGTTTATTATTTAAATGACACGTTATATTAGGACACGAGTTGTGAAGTGTATTGATTCTCACGGTTCAATTTTTGACTATTTGTTGTAAATACATGTATAATTCATTATTATTGTACTTTTACAAAATGTAAAATGGTATCATTGATACTACTGAGAATCCTCTTTTCTCCTAATTCATCCTGTATTTTTAAAACATATTTGGTTTGTATCAATCATATTTTATCTTATTATTATATATATATATATATATATATATATAAATATTAATACATATACAGTTTGAAAACAAATGGTGTGTTTTGTAATTTGTTATAAAAAGTGTATATATATATATATATATATATATATATATATATATATGTTATACTTCCTTCTTAAAAATATGAAATTTTTTACTTTTTTCTTTAATAAAATACTATTAAAATATTTGTAGGGATATATTAAAACAATTTATTCTGTGTATATTTGTTGCACTGATGAAATGATAAACAAAATAAAACCTAAAGTGATTTTTAATGCGCAAATTATTGTATACAGTATTCTTTAAATAAATATAGTATACATAATTCAAATAGTGAACGTTTTGAATCTGTGAACAATATTTAATAAGACAGTATAATTAAAAAGATCTAACGTTTTCAGGCAATAAGCGCTTTTAGATTGACAAATGATATATTCGATTCTATTAATGATTGTCAGATTACATATTTTTTGTATTCGATTATATCAAGTTTGATTTAAATTATTTTTATTAATTGCTCAAGAAAAAATCTGAAAAAAGATAAAAATAGGAATAGTTTCCTGTTTGGAGGTTAATTATTGAATTTTGTACGATAAATTTTGATTTTTATTAAATTTTTTTCTCCAAATTTAATTTATCTGCGTTTTACAAATTGTGTTTCATTGATGAGTTTTTTAAAGACTACAGCGTATATTATTATTAAAAGTCTGTTAGTTATTAATTGTAAATTGTACAATAGCTTAAGAGTTGATTGCCGTATTATTTAAGGTGATCTTCCATACTATTCCTAAACACAGATAAGAACGCATACAGAAAATTTTATCATTTTAATTTTAAAATATATTGTGTAATAAGTTTAAATCTAATTTTTAAAATTATTAATTTTAAATTTAATTATTATAACATATAGCAATCTTTAAAAAATTGATGCCGAAAATAAATTCTTATATAATTGTAATAGTGGAGCGAATCATTTTAGTACAATTATTATTACATACTATATTTCAGAAATTAATTTTATAATTATTGTGAAATAAGTGAAGAATATAATTTTATAATTTTATAATAATAAACCGTTACAGTATAAAATTGTACAATTATTATTCAAATAACAGTAAGTTTTGTTTATTTTGTAAGTAATTTTCTTTCATAATTTTTTCAATTTTCAACTTATAATTATAAAATTCTTTTTTAATAAAAGATATGCGTTTTGCAGAATTGTCTTATGACAATTATTGTGAAATGTTGTGAATGGATCTTATATAATTGTAATAGTGGAGCGAATCATTTTAGTACAATTATTATTACATACTACATTTCAGAAATTAATTTTATAATTATTGTGAAAACCGTTTTTATGAGAAACCGTTACAGTATAAAATTGTACAATTATTATTCAAATAACAGTAAGTAATTTTGTTTATTTTGTAAGTAATTTTCTTTCATAATTTTTTCAATTTACAACTTATAATTATAAAATTCTTTTTTAATAAGAGATATGCGTTTTGCAGAATTGTCTTATGACAATTATTGTGAAATGTTGTGAATGGAAAGAAGCAATAATTGTGCATTTACAAAAGTTTCCTATCTGGGAAATATGTTTTCTCATAATATGATACTAACCAATACAATTAGCTAAAAAAGTAGTAGTTTGATTTATTAATAAATAAAATAATTCTATAGATTTCTCGTTAAAGAAGTAAACTTGCATCGATATAACAGTAATCGTCTCTAGTTTCTTTTTTTACGTCTTCCTTCGACTGATTCAATACTGACCTTATTCAGATACTATATCGATCGGTCTATTAATCATATATATACATATATAATATATATATATATATATATATATATATATATATATATATATATATATAACATTTTCTCCGCACATATATGATAGTTTATTGATTTGATTCTCATAAAAAATGGCAAATGCATTGGTAGGAGTATCTAACTGCAAAGCTTCACGCCGAAAACACGAATTTTGATGATAACGCGCTACGAAGTCCAAGCCAAAAAAGAGGTATGAGTAGGGAAGAAACAGGGATGGAAACATCAATTGAACATTTGGGTGGTTGCTTTTTTTGGAATACCATATAAGCGAGTTATTGATAAAATTATAGACTTATAACATAGTATTAATAAGAATGTTTTGTATAATATTTAGAATTGATATATTAACGATCAATTCCATTAATTCTGCTGAAATTTAATGATCTGTTTTTTTTATATTACATATAAAATTTTATAAATAAATTAAACATGTTATATACAGATCAATGTGTACAGAACAAACTTTTAAACAAATAATTGAATTGTAATAATTTTATCAATTTCATAAATTAATGTTTTAATATTATAATTAATTAAATTACTATAGATGACAATATTAAAACATTGATATTCAAAATTAAAATCTTATCGTGATAGCACTATGAGTTATATCGCTTGATCTTTCTATACACGAGATTTGCTCTCATTTGAAAAGTGCTACTTCGTCACTGAAGCAGAGTGTGGGAGACGACGCGCGACCCGAGGCGCAGGGTAGCTCGGGATAATCGCTGAGGCAGGCGCACCGTTGGCGTGCGTCCAAGTAGTAGTGCCTCTGTCGGCACCAACGAACAGTATAGTGGCAGAGACTGTAGCATCACCTCCACTATTATCAAGAGCAATCGATAGCAGTAGATAGTGATAGAAGTACGTCTTTTGTTGCCTGCCCAATAGATTGTGCGATATTAATAACGACGACGTGATTTTATTTCTGTCAGCCAATCGAAGGTTGGTTGTTTATTATGTTTTTCATATATTTCCCTTGTTCTTTTGTTAAACGTTTTCCGCGTCCAAACGTTAGAATTCTTATACGAAATATCCGAGAAATAACAACGTTGTGCACCCTTGTATTTGTACCTTAACGCGCGCGATTGTGCCATAGCGCTGAATCGATAAGCGCGCAGGGTGTCGATTGCAGCGCTCGGTGTAAAAAGTGGTGGTTAGTGCTAGTGCTATCATCGTTATCATTATCATCATTATCATTGTCATTGTTATTATCATTATCGTTGCTGTTACCGTCGTCATCGTTGTCGTCATCGTTATCGTCGTCATCGTTGTTGTCGTCATAGTCGTCGTTATCGTTGTCGTCGTCATCGTCGTCGTCGTCATCGTCGTCGTCGTTGTCGTCATCATCATCATTGTCGTCGTCGTCATCGTCATCATCATCATTGTCATTGTTATTATCATTGCTGTCGTCACCGTCATCATCATTGTCATCGTTATTATCATTGTTGTTACCATCATCATTATCGTCATTATTATTGTTATTGTTATTGTTATTATCATTGTCGTCGTCGTCGTCGTTGTCGTCGCCGTCGTCATCATCATTATCATTATCATTATCATCGTCATCGTCATCGTCATCGTCATCATTGTCGTTCTCGACATTGTCGTCATCGTCTTCATAGTTGTCGATATCATCGTTGTCATCATCATCATTATTATTGTCATCGTCTTTATAATTATCACTTTAGTAATCGTTATCATCGTCATTATTGTCGTCATTATCATTATTATTACTATTGTTGAATTAACATTATAGTCATTGTTGTCATCATCATCACCATTATCATTGTTATATTAATATTTTCATTGCCATTATCACTATTACTTGTTACTATTCATTATCATTGTTATCACAGACATCGTGACCTTGCCCAGACTGCGAGACGAGATGCAACACTCCAATGCAATGTACAACAACACATTGTTTCTTCTTTCGAACGGTGGTCAAATTTGAAGCGGAAGAAAAAGAAAAAAGTGAGTAATGTGGAGATACGTACGGAGACTGCCTTAATTATTGTTAGCTTGCTTCGTGTGTATATTCTATGTTTCTTATTTCTTATCTATTTTTGTATAATAATTCATATATATTGAGCATATATATTGATCATATGATATTGATGGGACTGATGTTATCAATGTTATGATTATCAAGAATATTCCTTAATCTCGAGATTCAGATAATTTGGAACTGTTATCCGGACTTCGAGTTGCTCACTTTTTACCATTCTGTCATTCTATTTACGTGGAATCACACATCCTTATCAAAATATAATGTTCCTCAAAACTTGAGAGACTTTAAAATTCAATGTCATTGATTTAGCGATTCTTCTTTTTTGTTTATTATATTTATTATAATTCAAGATAACACAGATGGTTTAATTAATGATATATTAATGATAAATTAATAATAAATTTTTTCTCTTATTGCTGCAGTAAAGTAACAATTCAAAAGTTTACAAAAGTATTACAAAAAGTATCTATTTATCTCTTTACATCTATCTATACATCGATTTATACATTTATCTGTGCATATATATTTATTCGTCATTATACATTTATATGTACATTTACTTACTCATTTATCTATCCATTTATATATCTATTTATTCATTTATCTGTCGATCTATTTATTTTTCTCTATCTATCTATTTCTTTATGTAACAAAAATTTATATAATTAAAAATAGAAAGATTTTCTTTATTGTTAACCCCTGGAGAGCACACAGAGTCTATTTGATCCGGCATGCACATTTCGTGTTTTAAATGATATGAAGAAAAGGTAAAAATCAATTTTATTTTTTATTGAATAATTTGTTTTGAATAGTTTGAACTTTCCGAAGAAAGATGAAAAAAATTTCATTGTTCTTTATTAACAGCTGTTTTACAAATATGTAAAGTGAGAGTACTGGGTCTATTCGACCCAGTGTGCTCAGTGAGGTATATTTCAATCGAGAAGAAAAGTGTCTTTTTTTTACTTACAGATGCATTATTTGGTTGAATGAAATTCAAAGAATCCCGCACTAAACAGCATGAAATTGGGCCTCGGTTAAAATGGTTAAATTTGAAATATGTTGTACATTTTGAGTCATTGACCAAAAAGTTTCTCAGGCAAAATGTTAAACAATGGACAGTTTTATCGTTTCAACTCTTCAAATATATATAAAATCATAGTTAACCCATTTTTTATTAATTGCTTTTTGCAAAATCTAAAAGTTATTCGATTCTTTTTCTCGACGGGAAAAATCATGAAGATTGTGTCTGAAACATTTTTTTGTAGAAGTTTTAGTTTCAGTTCAGTTTAGAAAAAATTATAGAAAAAAATGGCTTTTCGGCCCTTTTTCGACTTTTTTTGCAAACACCCTTACTGGTCCGAATCCTGAATAGAAAAGTGCTCGCTAAATATCTGATTAATAGCATAAGTATATAATAAGTCACATAAGCATATCTTTATAATAGTTTTTGAATTATATATATAACAATTATTTTATTATACAATTATTTATTATCCTTTATTTCTCTTTCTTTTTGTTCGCTTTGATAAAACCCTAGATGTACAAAGACGGCATTAAGTTTAGCAATTATATACTTTAATAAAAAAATTAATTGAATGTTTTCTTGAGTTACCACAGCACCTTGTGTTATATGAAAATGTAATAAAACTTGATTGAAGAATAAGATGATCTTATTGTCATCATTCATTTAGATGTAAATCATTAGATGTAAAAACAAAAATTAAATGTCCACAATAAGAAGAACCAATGTGCACTTGTCACAGATGTCCGTTATATATTGAATGTGCGCACGTAGAACATTAAATTTATTGAATTTTTACTTTAACTTGTCACGTAACTTTTTTTTATAATATAAGTTTTTTACAATAAAAAAAATTTTTTTTATTAAATCGAATTATTTTATTAAATTCTTTGCAAATATTCGGCGACAATAGCCGCATTTACGCATTTCATACTCTCAAATAATTATACTTTTTGAAAGATCGATATAAGTAACTAATATAATCTTGAAGTGGACTCTAAGGTTTAAAATTCCGTTAGAATTTTTACAATAGCTCAATTAGAACTTAGGATATTTAATTTTGAACAAAAAGTTAAAAAAAGTATGGTTTTTTGTATTTAAATTAAAATATTATTAAAACAACATTAGTTTCCTTAACAAATCGAAATGCGTTACAAAAAGAGATGTCACTTTATATAAAAAAAATCCTATTATGTTAATTAAAAGCTAAGATATTTGAAAAAAATCTTGACCGCGTCAAAATAAGCCATTGTGCCCTCGGTTGGGGTAAAAAAATATGTATGCTTTTCAGGGGTTAATGAAAATGGTATTAGTGTTAATATTTCTACAGCAACTTTCGAACTTTTAATATTATTTATTTTTAGTGATTAAATTTTCCACTCCAAATTAGATTTTTATTAAATTTTATTTAAAATTAGCTAATAAATATAATTTTGTAATTCATTTGATCTTTGATTTGTGATAATTTAATTTGTGAAAAGTTCTTCCTCATTCCTTTATAATACAAAAATTATTATTTTAAGAATAATCATCTCTAATTATATGTATATAACTATTGTTAAAAAATGAAAAATAGAACTATAGTTGCGTGCGACGCATACATTTGTGAATAAAATACAAAAAATGATAGAGTTTTTCATGTGGAAAAATTAGATTAGATTTTATTTTAAAAGATATTTTAAAAAGCTCTTATCGTAAAATAGTTTTTAAGCAGTAAATTTGTTTTTTATGTTATGAGAACTAGTTATTTAAAAAGATTGCACCAAAATTATTTTATGATTTGTACTTTAGATTTAAAATTGGATTTATGTATATACAGAATGAGGAAAAAGGTATAAAATAAAAATTTTAGAAAATTTTTCTTAAAAAATTAAAATATAGATGTACGAATGCAAATTGAATTTGCACTTTCAGAACGTTATATTTGGATATGTTATAAAGTAGTTGTATATTATTTAATTATTTAAGAGAAGGAATGACGTAGTCTAATAAATCTTAAATTTTGGGAATATGCCTTTTGCTTTGCGAAAACCGTATATATATATATATTTTTTTTTTATAGCTTATATATATATATATATGTATATATATATATATATGTATATATATATATATATGTATATATATATACATATATATATATAAACGAACCATTGCTTATTATTTTTTATTATTGTCAATTTTATTATTGTCACTATTACTATTGACATTAGAGTAAATTACTTTAATCAAACCATTAATTGTTTGCTTATGAAACAAACATTTTTCTCGATTGGCAATGTTCTTTAAATAAAGATTATTATAATAGCAGTATATTCGGTATTTTGTTCTTTCGTAACAAGGTTTCGTTAGTGAATCATCTTTGCAGTCATCATCTTTGCAGCTACTGTTACATTGATTTGATGCCAAAAAGTTGAATCAGCGAACTAACGATTGAATTATGATGCAACATTGTTGCATTTGTCTCTAGAAAACTCTTTATGTTTTTTACTAATGCAGGTCATAAGAACACGAAACAAATTTAGGATTTTTAAAATATTCATAGATAATTTTTTAACCCTTTGAGTCACGCAATTGAGAAAATGGTTGAATCATTACAAAAAGCATAATTCTATACATTTTTGAGGTAGCTGAGTTCGCATCTGCCATCAAATTTTGGGAAAAATGAGATCCAAGATGGCGGACGCACTATGGCGGCTTAAAAGGCTACTTAATCCTAAATTTTCACAAATATTAGTATTCTTTCATAAATTTCAGTACATAAATTTCAGTATCTAAAAAAATATTTTCAGTTTTTAAATCCACTACCGACCATCAAATTTGAAAAAATCACACTGGCATGGCGCACATACTGCTTCTTGTGGCGCTCGGCCGCTAACACGCATGTAGAATGGGGAAAACGACTTCGCGATCCAGTCTCTGGTAATAAGCGATCTCAAAAACATAAACATAAAGTAAAAAACTGTATGTGTGTAGAAAAATAACGTTCAGATTATCAAATTTTTACCTCACTAAATTACCTTTACTAAACCTTACCTTTACTAAATTCTAGAAATTCTCATTTTTTGATCTCATATTTTCTTCAATATTTTGTTTATAACAAGAAATTTCGCAAATCTAACAGCGGCGGTGATCAGCGACTTCAAAAATATAAATGTAGGTAAAAAAACAGTATGTTTAAAGGGGACTTTTTTTTAGTAACAAATTTTACGTAAGTAAAAAAGGTTTTTTTCGTCTTAATTAGCTTATAATCAAAAACTATTAACAATATTAATGAAATCATTGAACAAATATTATAATTGAACATTCAAATAAGAGATAAGTAAAAAAGAATCATGAAACTAGATGAATTCTACGAAATACAATCAAAAAATGAAGAGCGTGCAGGTGTGCCATATATGGCACACTGTGACTGAAAGGGTTAAATATACAAAAACATTTTATGTAAATGTTCTTGAAATGTATTTTCGCTGTCAAAAAACATTTTTTAATATTTTTATATTACTTTTTTGTATATTACTGATATATAAAACATTTTCTAAAAGAATATTTTAAAAAACGTTTTTAAAATATATAGAGTGTATCAGACCACCCGTGCCAGACATTAAAATAATGTATAAATTTTGATAAAAAATGCTAAAATTTTTTATAAGTAAATCGGGTATGCTCTATCGAATGATATTTTCAACTTCTGGTACTGACCGAAAATGGGTTATTCAGAATGGAAGTCGAATTTTTTAAATGGAACATGGTACTTTCTATTGCAGATTACTACATAAAAGAAAATAAGAAACTATTGTTTCAAACACTTTTTGAAAACGCCCCATTGACCTTGAAATAATCTTGAAAGAATACGATGTTAAAGTGAATTATAACTACTCTTGGCGTTATCCAAAACCAAGGATGAGGACGTGGCAGTTATCTGGTCCCGTGTATGCGTATGTGCGTGTGTGCGTGTGCATGTGTGCGCGCATGTTTGTGTATGGTCGCGGACTCTATGACTCGCTTTATTTTTCAGACCATCTTCCTTAACAGTACACATGATATCATTCGAATATTCTGTATTTATACTGTGAATATACTTAATATACATAATATACTGAGAAAATTCCTATAATATCTCTTATATTATTTTTCGTATATTTTCAGAACATATTTGTAATATTTCTTATAGTATTTTATTTGTTGTATTGTCACAGATTATACTTTTAAATTATGTAAGAAATTAATTGAATCATTAACAGATATATGTAGCAATGCCAATGTGTGTAGTAAAATAAGTAATATTTTAAAATTTTCCATAAAAAATTGCCCGCGTTGCAAGAAAGTGCACTTGTAAAATCGCGTAAAATCGCGTAAATTCAGCCGCTAGGAGTCGCAAAGATTGTATAAAAAAACGTATGCTTTCGCATAAGTAAAATCTGTTTGATTTAACTATATAAACAAACTTAATGTTCAGTTTTTGACTGATCAAAACACGAAGTTAATGATTTAAAAATTAATTTTGGAAGGCATAATCGTATGAGTGAGAATGAAATTAGTTCAAAGATAAGTACTTTAAATAATTTTTTCAAAATTTTTCGTAACAATAAATTGTTTTAATGTCGCGTTTCAATATTATAATGCACCATTACGTTTCTGTGTAAAAAGTACATTATAATATACATATATAAATATACATATATATATAATATACATTATATAAAAAGGTAAAGAAACCAAGTATGCGCCAAAGATCCTTCCTACAAAAATAGTGATATAAAAGAATGCGTCAAATGTAAAATATAAAGATACAAATTTATATACTGCTTACTATTTATACAGTATTATTGCTTATAAAAGGTTGAGTAATAAAAGGGACAATTGAAAAGGAAACATTAATATTTAAAAAAAAATTTACTCAACAAAATTAATATTAGAAATTTGCTTTTTTTAAAAAATTCTTTTCTACAAAAGGAATGACATGAAAAAATCGCGTCAACTATAAAAATAGATTTATACGAAAAACATTAAAATAAAAAACAAATAATTAAATATTATTTGAAATAATAATTTTAAATAATAATGGTTAATAAAGAATAAATTACTGAGTAAAGTCAATTTCATCAGTGACATTCTTTAATTGGGAATATGTCAGTGAGCCATGCGCCTAGTAGTGTGCATGATAAAGCTAGCAGGAAAGTATTCACATCATTAAAAAACTTGGTGCTGTTGAACCAAATAACAATATTATGTTAATTGCCTCATATAAGTTACATGCATTTTAAAACAATGTAAATTCCTTCCATATTACATACAATACCTTACATATGTTCAACTTATTCTATACTTTATTTTCTAATCTTATTAATTTATTTTGTACTTAACTTTAATCACATAAATTAAGCGATGGATATACATTTATTCGGTTCAGCAGCGCTAAGTTTTTTTAATTATGTGAATGCTTTGCTGCTAACTTAATAACTCATACTACTAGGCGCATGGCTCATGGACATTTTCCCAACTAAAGAATATTACTAATGAAATTGAATCACTTTACTCAATAATTACTCCTTTTTTAAGCATTATTATTTAAAATTATTATTTTAAATATTTAATTATTTATTCTTTATTTTAATATTTTTTGTATAAATCCATTTTTATAATTGGCGCAATTTTTTTCATATCATTCTTTTTGTAGAAAAGAACTTTCCGAAAAAGGCAAATTTCTAATAATACTTTCGTAAAGAAAAAATTTTTTTTTAAAACATTAATGTCTCCTTTACTAATGTCGCTTTTATTACCCTTGTGGAAATGTGCTCAACGGTATAAAAACAAGGGAAGATGCCCGTGAGCACAAATGGGATATCTACCCATAGGTATATCTATGGTATCTCCTTATGGATATGTTTTCATAGATCTCTATGGATCCCCAAAGATATATTATATCTCTATGGGTAGATACTCAAGAGTATCCTTGTATAAGTATCCTTGAGTATCCAATAAGCAATTATAAGCATCTTACATTAACAATATATTTACAATATACTTACTTTACTGTGAGTATATTATTTAAGTATATTGGTAATATAAGAGTTTATAGAGAAATTATATCTTTACTTGTTTGACTGATGGAGATTTACAAGATAGGAAGTTTATAACACAATAGTACATATAAAGAATTTATTTTATTTTGAAAAAGAAGTTCTACACATTTTGTCTAGATGAATGATTTAGGACTTAGCAAAGAACATTATTTTCACTAAGCTCATGCTGATTATTTTCTTTTGTAAATGTCTACTGTAAATGTTTTGTAAAATTAGACAAACAATAATAAATATTTTTATTCATAAAGTAGTTTTTTTAATGGTATATTGTATATTATTAATGGTATACTATTTCATGTATCTTTGCTTATATATCATCAATATAGTTCTTATAATCACCAACAACCTTGAAAATATGTTTAAATAAGACTTCAAAAGGAGAGATACCCATTAAAAAAAGTAGATCATCTGTGTGCGAAGTCTCCTCTAAACTGAATGGAAATATGCTTACAAACCTTGGGAACCTGCCCATGTTCCTTGTGGATATATCTCATATCTCTTGGGGACATGCCTATGTTCCTTGGAAATATACCTACGTCCCTTGTGGATATATCCATGAAGATTGGGTACTTTAACTTACAAGTAACATTACCTAAGTGATACACGCCGATTTTAGTGAGCTTCGAATATATTGTAGTCTAGATAAAAATAAGAGAGACATAGGTTTTTATACTTGCCCAAAATGCAGTTAAGGGGGTGAAACGCCATCTTGAAAAAAATCAGTTTTTATATTACTGAGCGAATATCGTCGAAACAAAAAGAAGTTTCGAATAAAAATTTTATGGCTTTCAATATATTTTATGACAGTGCAATCATATTTTTTGAAAATATTGTATTTTTTGAAATTCCCCATTGAATTTTTAAAAATTAAAAAATTTGTCTTATAACAAAACTTAAAGCATATTTAATGACAAATTCAATCATACGTGATAAAATTGTATTCCGAAATCACGTTTCTCAGAAATAAATTAGAAAGAAATTGAAGTACTATGTGTCCTTGAGTTGCGATAGTCACTGACACGCTGTGATTCCGTCGCTTCTATGTTTCGCCACGCTTCGCAATAAGAATATATTCATTTATTGTTAGCAATATATCTTGCGCAAGAAACTTGTCTTATTTTGTTAATTAAAAATAATTCGTATGCTGACTTTCGATCGACAAGTATCACTTAGATAGTGTTACTTGTTAGTACCTATAGGTATATTTCCACTACATCAACCTTTATAAGCAGTAACACTATGTAAATAGTAATTAGTATACAGGGTTTTAAGAAAAGACCGCTAAGTATATAGCGTTATTCCTTATGAAAAATTGAGTCGAAAAATCCTAAACCATTTTTTTTATAGCGTTTTCTACTAGCTCTAGGTTAATTGCTCCGGGATCGATTAAACCCAGTTTACAAGAAATGTATGTTCGATCAAAAATGTATTATGAAGTTGAATTAATTTCTTATAAAGGATAACAAGGATAATAAGTTTTTCAACGCTATATACTTAATGGCAGTGATTTTTTAACAACCTTATAAATTTGAATTTTTATATTTTATATTTGGCGCATTTTTTTATATCACTATTTTTGAAGAAAGGATCTTTGGCATGTACATTTGACGCTTTTTTAAACCTTTTTTTAAAAAGGTAATTTTTAAAAGATATTACTTTTGTAGAGGCGACCATTAAAAAAATTTTTTTAATAGAAAATACCATCTTTAACCGTTTGAGTGCTGATGGCAAAGATTTTTGCCATTTAGGACTTTGCCCAGAGTGCCACAAAAAAAAAAATTTAGATATACGTGGAATCCCTTAAATCTTAGAGGATTTTACTCTTATATTGACCTCAAAAGGATTCCTCTGAAATCAAGAGGAAAATAGTATTATATAAAATAAACAAGAGTATTTAAGAGAGAAAAATGTATTTTTCACTTTATTGAAAGAGGAATATGTTTGCCGTAAAACAATAAGCTTAGAACATGAGATTATAGGAAAAATCACTTTGAATGTAAAATACTTGTTTTTGGGTGTAGTTTTTTCACTTTCTAGCACGCGCGTAGAGTGGGGAAACCGACTCTGCGATCCGATCTCTGTGATTATTTATTTACATTTATTTCACGCAAATATTTAATACACAGTTGATATTTTTATCATACTAAAATCTTTGAACTAAAAACTTCTTGACCTTAATTATGATAATAATTAATTAATTTCGTAATCAGCCACCACGAAAACCTCCATGTACGAATTTTCAGTAAAATCGAATGAATTTTCATTTTTGGCAGTTTAGGCCTATTTTATAAATTTGGCGCGGCAGTTAAAAGGTTAAGAAAAGAATTTTTAATGATATTTTTAAAGAGAAAAAATAAAATAAAATTCACAACACCATATACAGAAAAATTGCTCGATGGTTGGACAGCCACAGGCGTAAAACGTGGTTGAGAATAGCTCCGAGAAAATTAAGTTTTTCGAGGTGAATTGGAAGAGGTGGTGGAGTGAGGAGTGAGGGAGAGAGAGCAGGTGGTGGAGAGGAAAGACAGGGATAGAGAGATAAAGGGCACAGGGCTTTGGTGGAGAGAAATAACGGAGAAAAGGGCAGTGAGGATCGCCAGTAGTAAGGAAGGTTAGATCGGTCGGTGGCAGGAGAGAGTGCGACGAGAGATACCATGACCACGACGCATGGAGAATAGCGAGAGGGGCGTCGTGTGGAATAAGCGCGAAACAGCAGCGGCAGGAGTACAGGTGGAGACACGCGCGGCGAAGGAGGAAGGTGGAAGTGGAGATGAAGGAGGAGCGGGAGTGACGGAGACGAAGAGGGCGCAAGGAAAGGAGGAGAAAAAAGGAAGGCCGACTAACGCCGAAAGATTGGTGAGAGACAGAGCGCAAAGCTGCGGTTCGATTTTAGATTTTATCAGCGTAAAGAGGAAAAGAGGAGAGATATCACCAGAAAATGCAGAGCAGGAAGTCAGAAGTAAGAGAGGCATAGCGGAAAGCGGGTGTCCAATCAGATTGGAGGGAGAGCGCCGTTCAGAGGAAGTGGAGATAGGAGCGGAAGAAACAAACACAGAGAGGATGGAGGAACAGTGGAAGAGTAGGAGCGAAAAGGAGATAATGTTAGAGCTGTTGAAGAGGTTTAATGAAGAAAAAGATAACACAAGAAAAGAGATGGGAAAAATGAAAGAGGAACTGTTCAAGGAGATAAACTATATGAGAGAAGAGGACAGGAAATTCCGGGAAGAAACAAAGAGGAGAATAGATAAGCTGGAAGAAAGGATAGAAAATAACGAAAAAATCACGAATAAGGAGGAAATAAAAAATATACTGGAAATACTGGAGACAAGGACAAAAGCAGGAATAATGGAAGTCAGAGCGGACCCGAGCGAGGCAGAAAAGAAGATACAGGAAATTGGGAATTTCATGGAAAAAAGGAAAGAGAGGAAAGAAAGCTGAGTGTAATAAGGGATTGGAGATAAGCAGTCAGTGTAAGAACATAGAAAGTGAGATAGAGAAATTCCTAAGAGACGAGCGCAGAAATTGAAAAGGCAAGAGCAATAAATGGGGTAAAAATGATTCAAGTTAAACTTAGAAGATGGGAAGATAAAAGTAAGATCATGCAAAATAAGAAAAAGCTAGGAGACAGGAAGATCTACATAGATAATGACAGGACGAAGAAAGAAAGAGAGGCACAGAAAAAAATAATAGCGTACGCGAAAAGATGCAGATTGGAGAACAGAAGGGTACAGATAAAATTCTGAAAGTTAAAAGTAGAGGATAAATGGTACAAATGGAATGAAACAAGGGAAGCATTGGAAGAAGATCTGACATTTCGAGAGAAAGGTGAAGATAAAAGGGATCTTACCAAAAGGGACTAAAGAAGAAGATAAAGGAACGGTATACAATAAAGGAACAAAGAATAAGCAGAAACATAATGACATAGAATGGAAAGAAAAAATAGTAGAGGAGCAGACAAGAAAGAAAAGTGAGGGAAGAATGGTCTTCTGGAACGTGACAGGAGTAAAAGGAAAAGAAGAGGATTTTTGGAATTACATAAAAGAATTCGAGGTTATAGGACTCACGGAAACGTGGCTGGAAGAGAAAGAGGAAGCAATAGTAAGAAGAAAACTAGAAGATGAATATAAGGTGGAGATTGTGGCAGCGAGAAAGGAGACAGGAAAAGGAAGATCAAAAGGAGGAATCATCTTAGCCACAAGAAAAGGTATATATGAGGAGGACACAATGACAAGAAGATGGAAAGGGAAAGAATTTGTAGGCAAGGAAGTAAGAAGGAAAGGGAAAAGGATGTACGTAGGAGTCACGTATATGAGAGAGCGCAGGAAAGAAAATAGAGAAATGATGGAGAAAATGATGGAGTTGGCAAGAAGTGAAGTGGTCATATTTGGAGGAGACTACAATGCAAGAACAGGGGAAGAGATGGGATGTGATTTATATAAGGAAGAAAGAAGGCGCTCAAAGGACAAAGTGCTAAATGTGGAGGGAGAAGAATTGTTGGAGTGGCTGGAGAATAAGGGATTAAACATTGTGAATGAAGGAACGGAAGGAGATGAAGAAGGAAACTTCACGTACATCAGTAGCAGAGGGTGTACAGTAATAGACTATGTAGTAACAAATGAAGAAGGATGGGACAAGATAAAATCATGCAAGATTGAGGAAAGAGTGGAGTCGGACCACCTTCCAGTAACAATAGGATGGAGTACGGAAGAGGAAGAAGCAGAGGAAGAAAAATGGACTGTTAAATACATGTGGGATGAGGAAAGTATAAAAAGATACCAGGCAAAATTAGAAGAAGTATTCGGAAGTAATGGAGATAATATAGAATGGAGTGACATGAAGGAGATAATAAAAAAAGTATGGTCCCGAAAAAAATAAAGATAAAAAGGAAGACAAGGAGAGGAGAAGAATGGCATGATCTAGAATGCATGCTAAAAAAGAGAGAATTACGAAGACAACTTAGGAGGCTAAAAATCGGCAAGATTGGAAGCAAGGAATACATAGAGAAGAGGAGAGAATACAAGGAATTGGTACAGAGAAAGAAGAAAAAATGGGGAGAATACAGAGAAAGAAGAAAAAATGGGGAGAGGAGTTACTGATAAGATTAAAGAAAATTAAAGAAGGTAAAGAGTTCTGGGAAGAAGTGAACAAGAGGAGGAAAAAAAGAGAAACGATAAGTAAAAGGATTGATGCAGAGACATGGGAAAAACACTTCAGAGAATTACTGGATGGAAAGAGACAAAGAAAAATAAGAGAATGGGAGAAGGCGAAAGAGGAGGAGGAAGAAGAGGAAATCACAGAACAAGAAATAGAAGAGGCAATTAGGAAGGGTAGAAAGAAGAAAGCACCAGGACCGGATGGAATCCCAAACGAGGCCTGGAAATATGCGACGACAGGACTCAGAAAAAGTTTGAAAAGAGTCCTAAACGAAATATGGAGAGGAAATGGAATGGTTATCCAGAAGAATGGAAAATAGGGAATATGGTACCGATCTTTAAAAAGGGCGAGAAAGACGAGGTGAAGAATTACAGAGGAATAACACTGATGGACACAGGATATAAGATTTACACGGAAATTATCAGAACGAAGTTAGAGAGGCAACTAGAAGGGGAGAAAATGCTGGAAGAAACGCAACTAGGCTTCAGGAAAAGGAGAGGAACAGTTGATGCAATATACCTGGTGAAGAAGGCGGTAGAGAAGGAGATAGAACGAAAGGCAGGTAAGGTATTTGCATTCTTCGCGGACTTAAAAGCGGCATTCGACACGATAGGAAGAGAGGAAATTAAAAGGCTGATGGAGAAAAAAGGAGTAAAAGGTAAGCTAGCAAACAGGATTTTGGAAATTTATAAAGAAACCAAAAGTAGAATAAGGATTGGAGATGTGGAAGTGGGTGAATTCTGGACGGAAGAGAGGATAAGACAGGGATGCCCACTTAGTCCTATTGTCTTCAATTTGTGTCTTGCAGATCTAAATGAAGAACTAGGGAAAGTGCAGGGAGCAGGAGTTATGATGGGACAGAAAAGAATGTGTGCGATCACATACGCGGATGACATAGTTCTCCTGGCAACGAGAGAAGAGGTGTTGAAGGAGATGATGAAAAAACTTCAAAAATATTTAGAGAAAAGGAAGCTGAACTTAAGTGAGGAGAAATAAAAAATAATGATATTCAAGAAAGCGGGAGGAAGAGAGAAGAAAAGAATATGGAAGTGGGGAGGAAGAGAGATAGAGGAGGTGAAAACACTCAAGTATCTAGGATTCACATTGAAAAGAAATAACGGAAATGAGGAACACATAAAAGCACAAATTGGAAAAGCAAAGAGAGCTATGGGGAAGGTATGGAGTCTCGGAGAAAAAATTTTCAGGGACAGCTGGGAGAAAAGGATGAAATTATTTGAGGTTATGGTAAGAAGCATACTTTTTTATGGAGTGGAAATTTGGGGATGGAGAGAATATAAGGATGTAGAGGCCTTGCAAGAAAGATATGTAAGATGGATTCTAAGGCTAAACAGACAGACACCAGGTTACTTAATTAGAAGGGAAACAGGAAGAGAAAAACTGGGAGTGAAGGCATTAGAAAGGGTAATAAGGTACGAAGAGAAGATCAAGAAAGAAGAGGAAGGAGCACTATTGAAAGAGTGTTGGAAATGGATGAAGAGAAATGTAAAAGGAAAAACCAAAGAAGAGAGAGAAGAAAGATTAATGAAACTAGGCTGGACGAAAAATGATTATGAAAGCCAAATAGGAGAGAGGGAGGAAGTGAGGAAGGAAATAATAGCAAGGAAAAAGGCAAAGAACAGAATGGAGAGCGAAACCAAAGTAATAAATTCGAAATACTGCAAGGAGATAAGATGGATAGTTAACAACCAGGAAGAAACACCGGGATATTTAAAAGAGGACAGTAATCTAAGTGGGAAGGAGGTAAGAAAAATAGCAAGACACAGAATGGGAAATGAAGCAAGAGCAAATAGATATTGGGAAATAGAAGAAAATAGAAGATGTAGATTATGTGGAAAGGATGAGGAGACAATAAAGCATATAATGGAGGAGTGCGGAATAAGTGGAGCAGGTCATCAGGAGAACTGGGAGGAGACAATGGAAAAAATAGCGGAAAGAACAAGAATATGGCAGTTGGAATGGTTAAGAAGAAGAGTAAGGGGGGAGGAGATTGAGATGAAGATGGAGGGCGTGTAACGGAAGCGGCCCGACAGGGAGGGGGACGGAGGGCGAGTGGGGAGAAGGAAGAGAAAGGAGAAATTAAGAATGAAGAGAATTAACTTTGGTGTTGGAGTGAATTTTTGTAATGATTGTAAAATCAAACAAAATAAAATAAAATAAAAATATACAGAAAAATTTCTGTAAATCTCTTTGAAAATATTTTAATTTATTTTTCATATCGTGGATCTTGTCCTCTTTTGGTCGCGTAAATAAAACTTGAAATATTATTAATTAATTTATTTATTAATATTATAATATATATAATTTTATTATTTTATTATATACAGGGTGTCTCGTAAAGACCGTAACAATGCTTAAGGGTAAATTCTTAAGATCGTTTTAAGACCAAAATCTTAATGCCAAAATACTCAGGCTATAATAGTTTTTGAATTAGAAGAATTTATAGTTAGCGGACGAGATAGCCTAATGTTGGCGCGTTGAGATGTGATACAACGCACGGTGCTAAAGGCGAATGCTGACTGTCGTCCTTCTTGTCAATATCGATGTCGAGATTATATATACAGAAAGAATAGGTTTGCTTTTATTAATGTTTGCAAATGTATTGTCTATGCAGATAAAATTTTATTGAAAATATAAAAGAAAAAACATAATATGGTACATGAAACGTAAGCATTTTATAAAATGTCATTTAACAGTTTATAGCGTTTTCCATTGGAAAAAACTCGCTTGCATTGATAGCACTGAGTGTTTGAGGCGTATTTCATTGGTAGTTTTAGTGAGCATGTTCTGAGTGCTGCACATTTCATTGGGAGTGCAAAATGATCTCAGTGCGCACTGAGTGCATAAAATAATTGGCCCCGAGTTTTGAAGCCGGGGCCACTTCAGTGTTACACTATTTAAATTGTTTTATTATGAATATGAACTGTTTACTGTTATGAATATAATGTATAATTTTACAAGAATATAAACTTATTTGTGGCAAGTGAATTTTTAGAATCTTCGTCTTCATCAAGTGAAGATGAAATTTTGTTACTTGCAAACAATATGCAAAATATAAAGCCAAAAATTATGAATTGTATTGGTACTATTCACTTAAAGACCGATGATCAGGTTATAATTATTTTTGTCTAACTGTTACTTGTTTCTCGCTTTTTTCTTAAAACTGAATTCAAATAACATATTTCATTGAGAGTAAAACTAGCTAGAACTGGTATTAGTAAATAGCATTAGTATAATCTTGACAAAAACTCGAAAACTAGGGGCACTGAATACTAGCGAGTTTTTTTTTCAATGGAAGACGTTATTACATTTACAACTTGAAATTTGCTGCTATCTTCATATCTTAGCACTGTTTGTTGTATGTACATATCCATGGACCTAAGAATCTATGGACAGAGGGTAAAGCTGATCGGCTGAAATTGCGATAAGGGGGGGTCGTGCTCTCTCTTTCTACAATAGGACATCGTCGAATGTTTCCGCTGTATACCTGATCATTCCCGAAAGACTAGATATAACGCATATCTGCTAAATCCTGAATTATAAAGTATAGAATGTGAATTACTTTGAATCATTAATTTTATTATCATAGTCGTTAATTTTAAATAACGTATATTTAACCTTCGAGAAATTATAATGCAGAGACTATACACTACGCAAACTTCGAATAACTTCGGCTAAATTCGTTAAAAACAGTGTCTTATTGTATAAAGAGACGATAAGCGACTACAGTAAGAATAAGAAAGAGAGCGCTATCACTCCCCTTACCGCAAATCTCACAATCCTCTTGCCTATGAGCTCACTTTACTCTCCGTCCATAGATTCTTAGATCCATAGTTGTACCACACCTGAGCGCGCGAACTTTAGAGTATCTCATTATAAATGCTTTTAATTCAAAAACTATATATTATAGCCTGAGTATTTTGGTATTAAGATTTTTGTCTTAAAATAATTTCAAGAATTGACCCTTAAGCATTATAGTCTTTACGGGACACTCTGTATATTATAATATTAAGAAATAATATATATACACTACTCAAAAAAATACAGGGAACATTTCTTGCATGCTAAGAATTTAGTCTATTTTCAAACCGCTGTAACTCGGTGAAGCATCATCGCAGAGACAAAATCCAAAAATTATTTTACAGCTTGAAACCTCTTCTTTTAAATTCTTTTTGCAGATTTTAATTATCTCTTTCCTTTACAAAACGGCACAATAATGATTGTTGAACCATCGAAATATAAATTTTTAATGCAAATTTGCTGCATTACGTTTGACGTAGAAAAAATCGTAGAGAATTTCTATTATCTGCGTCTTGTAGCGGGATCTCTTCTTTTTAATTTGAGTGTTTGCTGATCGCGGTGCGATTTTTTTTGACCGAGTTATTGAAGTTTGAAGACGAAATGGTCATTTCGACTTTGATCGCTGATCTAAATTGTTGAAAACAAAGAGAATCGATCTGCTTTATCATAGTAAATGAATAAAGAACGTCTCAAGAAATTAAACATGCATTTATCAAGCTAAAAGTTTTAACTTTAACGCAATATCGATAGTTTTTTTAATTTTTAGCAATTTAGACAACTTCAAGAACGGTAGACACATGGAATAAAAATGTTTTAGCTGATAAACGTTATTGTTTTTTATTGTGGTATATTTGAACTACAAAACTTTGCTTCAGTGATTTGATTGGATCTTTTTTCTTGACAACATATTGAATTAAAGAAGAGATGTAAAATATGTGATTTTTTACATATTGAACTTAATTTTTTATTAGAAAAAGTAAGGCTAACAATAAGAAGAAAACAATAACAGCGTTTGAAAGAATTGACTTTCAGCTTTTTAATGCTTTTAATGCTTTTCGCGGAATACTATATATTGATTTGTTTGCGAGTAATAAGTGATCAAAGTCAAAATGACCATTTCTTTTTCAAACCTCGATAACTCGGTAAAAAAATCGCACAGCGATCAGCAACCACTCAAATTAAAAGGGAAAGATCCTGCTATAAGACGCAGATATCAGAAATTTTATACGATTTTTTGCACGCCAGATGTAACACAGCAAAATCGTGTTAAAAATTTTTATTTTGATGGACCAAGCTTCATCATTCTGCCATTTTATAACGGAAGGAGATAATTAGAACCCGCAAAAAGAATTTGATAGAAAAAGGTTCAAACTTTGAAATGCTTTTTTCATTTTGTGTCTATGATAATTTGTCGCCGAGTTACAGCAATTTGAAAGTAACCCACTTTTTTAGTACGTAAAAAGTGTTCCCTATTTTTTTTAGTAGTTTATGATAGCGCAAAGCTTAACTTGTGCCGCCGCGTAAGTGTACGCAAAATTTTCTCTCTTGACCGAAGCTGATAGTTTTTATAGAAAAATATAGATTACATTGACTAATTGCGAAGTACGCCAAAATTCGACCGATGATTCTTCGAGAGGACAGCAGGGCGAGCGAAAAAACAAAGAAGCGTGCTTCGAAGTTGAGGCAAGCGCTCTTGCAACGCGAGCGAGCAAATTGGCGCCAAATAAAAAAAACTCGAATGCGAGAAACGAAAGCGCATTTAGCGCAAACATTATACATATATATACATATGTATATAAGAGTGTCCCACAATGAATGGCCAACCCGTCGATGGTACATAGTTTGCATCACACTGAATAGAAAAGTCTTATACCATTTTACGAATGGCGGGGGCTCGCTGCTCCTGCTACCATTGCCGCTCTCACGTCTCCCGCACCGCGCTGTCTATCCCTTCTTCCGATTTTTATCAATTAATAACTCGATTAATATTGCGCCATTCGTAAAATGGTATAAGACTTTTCTATTCAGTATGGTGCAAACTATGTACACTGCTCGACAATAATTCGTTCCTATCATCTTGCGGACGTAACATTTTAGTCCCCAAAATTATTAATGAATCGAGATATATTAAACGCATGTGTTATGCAATCGGCACCAGCCAGCACCAGCCAACTGCAAAATAAATTTAATTGACGGTGCAATGAATACATTCTTATGTTTCCCTTGTCCCGCGAGAGGGGTCTAGGAACGAATTATTGTCGGGCAGTGTACTATCGACGGGTTGGCCATTCATTGTGGGACACCCTGTATATATATATATATATATATATACATATATATATATATATTTCATGCTTTACTTATTCATTTAAGAGAACAAGATCCACGATATAAAAAATAAATTAAAATGTTTTTAAAGGATTTACAGAAAGGACCCCGCATGAACCATATGGATTTTGGTTCTCAGCTAAATTGTCTAAAATTTTAGTACGTTGTACTGTTTGACCTCCCGATCAAAAGTCTCAATGGGACCTAGGTCTGAAAATCAATAATTTTTGAGATGCGTATGGTTGAAAGTCAGAAAATGGCCATTCAATATAGTTCATTATTTACGAGTGTACCGAAGCCTCTTTGCGTATTGATATAAGTAATAATATGCTTGAAAAATTTTACTCACTTATAAATATTTAACACTTCGTTTTATAACTACACGTTACCCTTAATCTTTTTTAAAAAGTACATAATATGTCAATATGTCAAACATGTGCCAATATGTCAATGTCGAACAGTATACACAGATCGCCACCTGCTGTCGAAAAAATGAAAAGTATATTTTCCTCACTATTGCCGGGCGACGACGACGACATCAATAATGACAACGATGTTTCTTAAATAAAAATTTCACATTTCAAATTTTGCATTGCAATATCTTCGCTTATAGGACAGAAGTAGACGAAAAGTAAAAACATTTTTATTATATAATTCATACCCAAGCTATCAATTGAGTTTATTTGGAATTTCATCAATTTAGCCGTTTTGAGATCTGATAACACAGGCCCACAAAAAAAGTATCGTGAACTGGGATGGAGACCTTTTTTTTTGGTAACGGAGGAGGAATGCATTACGCACTAACCCCTGCTAGGTGCAACTTGGCGAGGACTGTGGGACTCCCGGGCTTGGATAGACAAGGGCTAATCCCTTGTCTTCCGTGCGAGGTATACCCACTAAACCTCCTCCGAGTGTCCATCTCTGCGCATATAGTGGTTGCCTTGGGATACGCCTCTGCATTACAACCCAGACACCCACAGCGCGGTCGTCTTAAAGACGGTACTCCATCTGCCCAGGCCGAGGTGACACCACTTCCTCGGCCTGCCCTCTTTGATAGCCGTTTTGTTAGCTACCACACAGAGGACTGTTGCTTGCCAACAGTTCTCCTACTTTGTTTCTTTGGGTTTATTCTCAACTACCCATCTCCAACCCTTTGGTTAAGACATCCTATAGGGAAGTGTTGTGTTATGGGGGGGGGGGGAGAGAGAACTTCCCCCTTATGTGTTATCTTCTTCCTTGAGTTCCTCCTTGAACTGTTTGTCTCCTTCCCCTTCCCCGTCTAGAGACGGAAGAAGCCCTGAGTCTTCCAGCTCCCTGTCCTAATATTGCGTCCTGAGTCTCAACACGTGGGACCTCCCCTCTACGGACGCGCTCGGCGTTTTCCTTTGTTAGCATGACCTCTTCACAAAATTTAGCGAAGGCCATCCAAGCTCTTTCGTCCTCGAGGATCTTATGGGTGACCGTTGGCAGCGCAAGGTCATCACCGATTGCCCCTCTAAGAGATTGCCTTCTTTCCTTCCATGCGACACATTCGGCAAGGGTATGCTGCGCGTCGTCGTTGACATTCCCACAGTGTTGGCATACGGGGTGGGGTCTCTCCCTATTCGGCAGAGATATTGCCCGAAACAATCGTGTCCGGTCATAATTTGCGTTAATCTATATGTTATACTGTGATTCAGAATAACCACTTGTCCTTTCATAGACATATTCGTGGTGATACTCTGAAACGATTTTTCCTCTAACAAAATTTTGTCCGGAGCTTATTTTTTGAGATACAACAACAAACAGTTAACGTATTACGAGCCGGATACAAGAGGCAGTCAGGGGCGGCGCAACTCATTGTTACACGCGGGTTGACCGGGCTCCCGCTGCGATCAGCTGCACAGAGTCGTAAACACACACACACACTCTTTCTCTCTCTCTTTCTCTCTCTCTCTCTCTCTCTCTCTCTCTCTCTCTCTCACACTGTCATTTTAATCATGCTAACTTTAACTCGAAAATAATATCTGATTATTTGCCGTCTTGTTTTTAAATAATTCTGATAAAAGAAATGTATCACTTGTGCGAATGTAAATATCAGATCACTTAAATATTATTTTTAAGTAAAAGATAAAATATTTAAAATGAGTGAGAAAGAGAGGGAGGGAGAGAGAGAGAGAGAGAGAGAGAGAGAGAGAGAGAGAGAGAGAGAGAGAGAGAGAGAGAGAGAACAGGGGGAGGGAGAGTACACGTTCGGACATGTTTGAAGATGTTTACTCACGTACTATCCTGTCAACTGATTGCTCCCGCGATGAAATACGTAATGCAGAATTATTTCACTTTCAGCACATTCACACACTCACCTCACTACTCACTTAATCAAAGCAAACAAGTATTATTTAATAAACCGATCGATTGATTTTCAACTTTAATCACTACGAATTACTACGAAACACTATCGATCACCACTAATCACTCGATGCGTTAGAATTACTCGAAGAAAGAAACGTGTTTACGCGACAACTTGTGTTTATTCGCGGTAGCAAGCAACATAACCCGATTACGAGTCAGTTCTTTTTTTCTGCACTGCTGCACCAGTGCAATAAGTGCAGCAGTGTAGCGAAAAAGAATATTCCCATTGTGTCAAACGCGTGATTGCTTGAAGTAAAAAATTACATGTTTCAAAATGAAAGTATTAATAAGTATGATTTGTACTAATGGAATTAATTAAAAAATACCGCAAAATCAAGTTTTTTATTATTGAAAATGATGATTAATTGCATTTAATGTAATTAAGTTTATAATTAAAGAAGTAATATTTAATTATTTGCGAAAAGAGATGTTCCTTGAAGTAAAATATTTGGTTGCCTGAAAAGCGCAGATTAATTATTTTCTTGCTTTCTTCACAGAAGATGTTCGAAGTGGCCACCGTCCATTGCAACACAGGCTCTTATACGTCGTAATAAATTTGTTTGCATCTTCTCCAAAATCTCCTGTTCGATATTCCAATACAGTGGCCCGCAAAATTTCCGGACCTAAATCCATTGGATTTTTTTCTGTGGAGATATTGTAAAGAAATTATTTACAGAAAGCTTCCTGAGAATGTCGATGATCTAAACGACAAGCTCCATTACGCTATTTGGAATATCGAACAGGAGATTTTGGAGAAGCTGCAAATTTATTACGACGTATGAGAGCCTGTGTTGCAATGGACGGTGGCCACTTCGAATATCTTCTGTGAAGAAAGCAAGAAAATAATTAATCTGCGCTTTTCAGGGCAACCAAATATTTTACTTCGAGGAACATCTCTTTTCGCAAATAATTAAATATTACTTCTTTAATTATAAACTTAATTACATTAAATGCAATTAATCATCATTTTCAATAATAAAAAACTTAATTTTGCGGTATTTTTTAATTAATTCCATTAGTACAAATCATACTTATTAATACTTTCATTTTGAAACATGTAATTTTTGACTTCAAGCAATTACGCGTTCGACACAATAGGAATATTCTTTTTCGCTACACTGCTACACTTATTGCACTGGTGCAGCAGTGCAGAAAAAAAGAACAGACTCGTACTCGGGTTATGTTGCTTGCTACCGCGAATAAACACAAGTTGTTGCGTAAACACGTGTTTCTTTCTTCGAGTAATTCTAACGCGTCGAGTGATTAATGGTGATCGATAGTGATTCGTAGTAATTCGTAGTGATTAAAGTTGAAAATCAATCGATCGGTTTGTTAAATAATACTTGTTTGCTTTGGTTAAG
This sequence comes from Tetramorium bicarinatum, assembly GCA_928718305.1. NCBI lineage: Eukaryota > Metazoa > Arthropoda > Insecta > Hymenoptera > Formicidae > Tetramorium > Tetramorium bicarinatum. The sequence goes on from OV788328.1 coordinate 257,878, forward strand.
TGAGTAATGAGGTGAGTGTGTAAATGTGCTGAAAGTGAAATAATTCTGCATTACGTATTTCATCGCGGGAGCAATCAGTTGACAGGATAGTACGTGAGTAAACATCTTCAAACTTGTCCGAACGTGTACTCTCCCTCCCCCTGTTCTCTCTCTCTCTCTCTCTCTTTCTCTCTCTCTCTCTCTCCCTCCCTCCCTCTCTTTCTCATTCATTTTAAATATTTTATCTTTTACTTAAAAATAATATTTAAGTGATCTGATATTTACATTCGCACAAGTGATACATTTCTTTTATCAGAATTATTTAAAGACAAGACGGCAAATAATCAGATATTATTTTCGAGTTAAAGTTAGCATGATTAAAATGACAGTGTGTGTGTGTGTGCGTGTGCGTGTGCGTGTGCGTGTGCGTGTGCGTGTGCGTGTGCGTGTGCGCGTGCGCGTGCGCGTGTGCGTGTATGTGTGTGTGTGTGTGTGTGAGAGAGAGAGAGAGAGAGAGAGAGAGTGTGTGTGTGTGTGTTTGTTTTGTGTGTGTGTGTTTACGACTCTGTGCAGCTGATCGCAGCGGGAGCCCGGTCAACCCGCGTGTAACAATGAGTTGCGCCGCCCCTGACTGCCTCTTGTATCCGGTAATACGTTAACTGTTTGTTCTTGTATCTCAAAAAGTAAGCTCCGGACAAATTTTTGTTAGAGGAAAAATCGTCTCAGAATATCACCACAAATATGTCTATGAAAGGACAAGTGGTTATTCTGAATTACCCTGTATGTCTTCATTTCCGTCCCGTCCAGGCTTCTATCTTATCGGATAGGGCCTCTTTCACCCTTAACCCGTTTATCTCCGGATTCGTCATCCAGTCTTTCCAGTCCGCAATGAGGTGTGCTGTTGCTTCCTTTTTGATTCTGTTGATTTTACGAGTAGAAAAAAATGTGCCTCTTTCTAACCTTGCTCTCCTGATATTGTGAAATACCTGCGTGTGCATGTTAGCTACCAGGTTTATAGGGGGAAACCCTGCAAGCAGGGTTGCCGCCGCGTGCGACACCGTACGGTAATCACGAATTGCGCGTATCGCCATTATCCGTTGTGCACGGTTAAGGACCAGTTTTATCTTCCTCGACTGCTGCGCCTTGCCCGACCACACAGGTGCCCCGTAAAGGGCCACCAAGTGCACTACCGTTGCAAATAATCGTCGGGCCGTGGGATGGAGACCTAGCTACTCTTATGTATTTTGAGTCGCTGAATACGAATCTGACGTCAAAGTAGGATTATCCAGGGTAAATTTTCAATCTAGAGCGAATCAATGGGCCGAAAACCTCAAAATTTCAACTTTTATTGATGTATTCCAAGACCGTTGGTAAAACCTAGACATAGGTTTCTTGAGTCGAGAAATACTTATCTGACGTCAAGAAATATTGTATAAATACCCTGGTATACTAATACGCCATTACAAAAATCATAAACCTTGATAGCTCAATTGATAGACAAACGCCGTATCTACGTCCCTTATATCTCTTACATAACTTCTAGCGATAAACTTCAAGTGCTTTACATTATAGACAGAGGTTAAACCCAATAACTCCTGAGAAATTACACCACGGACAGGTTAAAGTTGAACCTAATAACCCCCGAGGAGTTATACCATAAGCAGGCAAACTTCTATGTCAGCAAGCCATCAGACACAATAACTGCCTATATATTACATCTCTACCGTTACATCTGTGAATATTTGAAAAAAATTCGGTTTATGTTCGTGCGCGCTTCCGCACTCTTTTGTCTTCAAATAATCTATGTAATGGATTCCTCTTGCGTTTGTTTTTTTCGCAGGCATTTCTCTCTTCAATGTCCAACAAAAGTCAACCATCATATTGATGTCTTATCTTCCTTGGTACCGTTTTTCCATTTCTTTTATGTCTTGATGGAATCGTTCACTTTGGTCTTCACTAAAGTCCCCCAAGATTTTCAGGAAAGTAGTCAATGTGTAAATGGAGGAAAAGTATTTTCAGATTCATGAGACAACTTAATTTGTGGAAATTTTCTATCATATTAGCCATGATGTTTTTGTAGTTTTCGCTTTTCTTATTACCTAAAATTTTTTCTACAACTTCTTTGAAGCTAAGCCATGCTGCCTTCTCGATGTCAATCATTTTACAAGGGAAGATTGACGGTTGACTACCCGATTTTGATCTCCTTTCACGAGGTGAATCTACGTGGTGAGTATATACGTCATGTAAAACCGTTTCTCCAATACGCCTTGTAAGTAATATTTTTTTATGTTTGAAATTTAGACGATTTGGCGGTAATCGATAGTATAGGTTAAGATACCAAAAGTTAGGCACATTATTGATCAGTGTCATATGACTTAGTAAGCTAGCTGGTACTGGTACTAGTAGTTTTAATTGGCACCCGTCTCCAATGAGAGACGATACGGCCACTTACAGAGTTAATATGTGTAGCCCTCAAACTCCGGTATGCCACGTTCACAGATAGCGGGCAATCACTTTTACGAGCATCATACCGTCGCCTCTTCCGATTCGCAAGACCCCGCTCGGCTCCGGCCCCCCATTCAAAATGGCCGCAAACATCACCATGCGTCACGATGGCGGGCTCCAGTCGGCCAGCGCCCCCACGAAGGATCGGTAGGTCCATCAAACACAGTATAATTGACGCGAGTTCCGGGTGCGCGCACAGAGCGCCGCAGAAATGGAGGCAATTTCAAACATTAAAATCATAAGACTTGAAGAACGTGAAAATAAGTCTCGCAGAACTTACTGCCGGGATTTTTAATGGTACCGAAAATGTTGATGGGAGCGTCAAGAAAGTTCTCTCTAAGGAACGAGCGCAAGTATCCTGATTTATTAATCATGAGTGGACAACAAAAAATGACGTGATTAACGTCTTATCGTCCAGTACCACACGGGCAGCACGGAGAGGAAGTCAGCTCCTTCCTATGTAGGCTGGGTTGCAAATTATAATGGTTGAATCTGATGCGACACATAGTGACAATCTCCTCCCTTCGAATCGCCTTTTCATGGAACCAGGGTCTGGCAGCGTTCACATAGCACTTCTCATAATAAAGCTGTCTCATCTTTGTGAAAGAGATAGAATTTAGTTCCTCTTGTCTTCTTCTCGCATGGTCAGAAGCCACGGCATAGAAATCAGTGTGCAGAACCTTAAAGTTAGAAACATTACCAGATATGGCGGCCGTCTTAGTCGCTTCATCCGCCATCTCATTTCCTCGAATTCACTTATGCGCGGAGACCCAGCATACACAGATCTCCACTCCGTTGGATGACGCCAAGTAAAGCTATTTTCTGATTGCGGATATGAAGTAGTTGCTGTGTCCGCTCGGTCTGCCTTCTATCGCCCCAATCACGCTGAGCAAATCCGTAAAGATCACAACATTCTTCCACTTCATGTCCATCAAATAGAAAGACCTGCAACAACACCCAAGCCTTGGCGGAGAAAACCGTCTCGGAAGGAAGGTTGTGCTTTATTGTCGCTCTCATGTGAGGTATGTATATTCCGGCTCCCATTGCACTAAAAACTCCCTTCAACTTTAATCCGTCCGTGTAGAACGTGACGCTATCTCACGGGAACCCACACGAGAACCCCAGAAAGGCTCTCTTAATTTCCAGCAAGAACGCCTCTTTACTCAGTCTGCACAATGAGATATTTGTGTTGGGGGTGTGCACTATGGCACCAAAGTCCGTGTCGAAGTGTGAAGGTACGATTGACCTGAACATTAACTTTCGCGAAGGTCTCAGACGATTGAAAATCACGTAAACAGGGAAGTTGCGGTAGATCTTTTCCCTCTTTTTTCGAGAAAAGATTGAATTCATTAAGTACAGCAGATATGTAACATGGATGCTGTTACTACAAGAAAGATTTCTATATATGAATTTAAAGGATAGCAGCTTCGTCCTAATCTCAAGGATAGGTTCCCACGCTTTTGCCAGCAACACGTTTATTGGAGTCGAGATTCTTAACCCTAATGCTGTTCGGATGGCTCTTAGCCTTTTAAGTTTGAGAAATAATTGAGAGTTACTCCTATACCGATAGATCTGGCAACCATACTCAATGACACTATGCAGAGTGGATCTATACAACATTAAAAGAAGGGACTGATGGAAATCCTATTTCACCCCCGAGAGCGATGAAATGACGTCCGTTAATCTTCTGCATTTTTGACTCACGAAAAGCAGGTGACGACGCCTACCTAGCCTCTCGTCCAGCCTACTCCAAGAAAGCGGGTCTGGCGGACGATCGGGATGGAATGGCCGCCTCCTGTAATATTCAGTGGATCGACAAATACCCCGCCGCTTTCTGTTAAAAATAATTATCTGAGACTTGCTAGGAGCCACCTCAAAGCCTCTCGCCAGGAGATACTTGGTAACGCCCACGTTCGAGCGCTGAACAACCGCGGCCGCTCTCAAATCTCTGAAAATCATTACATCGTCCGCATATTGCAGGATGTTCGATTGCGTATGCATACTTCTTCCTATATTTCTCAGATATACAGGATGTCCGAGAATTGTGGAACAAATTTTTGTGAGTAGGTAGGGCGGACGAAACTGAGTCGAAAAGTCTTCTATCATTTTGCAATTTTTGCAATAATTAACGAGATATTAATGATTAAAAATTGCTGTATTAGCCCGGCCCTTCGCCAAATACAAGCACGCGGCAAGATACGACCGCCCGTCGTTCACCACGAAGTATGCCTCCCGCTCAAAAGTGAGATTAGCTATAAACTTTCTTACACGAGCCGGAACACCAATTTTCGCCAGAATGGAAGGGATAACATTATCGAATGCTTCCCGAATGTCAATGAAAGCACACACGACGATCTTCCCAACGCAAAACTGGCATGGACGAAGTGAGATATGAACACTCACTATGTTATGAATGCACAAACGGTTGCCTCGAAAACCGAGCTGGAAGTTAGGAAGAATTCATTTAGACTCAACGTGTCAGACCAATCTGTTGTACACCACTCTCTCCATGACCTTCAAGAGGCAGGACAGAAGCGAGACGGAGCATAAAACCATCCCCGTTCAGCTTGGGAATTAAGATTATGAAGGATCGACGCCACTTCTTAGGAAATTCACTTGATGAGAAAAGTTTATTATAAATCCAGGTCAGAGTATCAACGTAATGCTCAGAGAGTCTAGAAATAACACGGTTGTTAATCTGGTCCAAGCCCGACGCCGACCTAAGTTTAACACTGCGTATCGCAGATTTAGTCTTCTCTATAGAGATGAACGTGTCCAATTTCCGGCAAAAAACAATTGTGTTACTCGCGTCAATATCATAAAACAAATCGATGCCATTATTCGGGCCAGACAAGTACGACGGGGGGGGGGGGGGGGCTTAGCGATTATTTCCCCGCTCATCACTTCCCGGAGTGTAAAGTCCGAAATCGCGCTTTGTGCACTGAGGTTTCTGCTCTTGAACCCTCTGATCAATGACCAGAGCCTCCCGATAGGAGTGTTAAGATTGAACGAACCGCAGAACTCTCTCTAGCCTCATCTTTTTTCCTCCTTTAACATCTTACTGCATGCTTTGGTCGCTTCTCTATAGTTATCTAAGTTATACTTAGTGAGTTGTCTTTTATACGACGTCAGTGCCATTTTTCTTGCTGATACAGCCGTTTGGCATGCATCATTCCACCACGGGAGTGCGCAGAATTTCCTATTATTTATTATCCTAGGTCCTAGGATGTCCCTTATAGAAAAGTACTACTGTGCAATAATAAATTGGGTAGTAATAAATATTATTTAGTAATTTTATTATTGTGTAAGTAATAAAATTACCAAGCAACACTAATTAATTACTGGCCAATTTATTACTGCACAGTAATACTTTTTTGTTACGGGTCTGGGTTCTTCTGGAAAGATTGATAGATTTTCTTCTTCACTGACTCCGTGAAACTCTTGTAAGCTGCGGGACCAGGTGAGTCCTCTGCAATCTCAGGCGGCTCGGTTGAGCACGATGCGGCGAAGCTAAAAAGCTGTTCTCTTGAAAGGAGAAGCTTATATGCAAACTTCTCCCTGCGGACACTATTCTTCGATTGTTCGAACGGGGAAATGATCACTGCCCAAGCACTCCTCGAGGGTGCAGGACGAGGCAATTGCTCGTGAGAGCCAGATCTATAATCGAAAAGTTTGACTAGGCCTTGCTAAATGTGTGGATCTTTTGTCATTCGGTATACTAACATTATAATTGTCTATTGCCTAGGCAAGAACCCTACCCGCACGATCTTCACTTAAGTCGTTCCAATAATAGTGGTGTGCATTGAAATCACTTACAATGATATAGTACTGATAGCTGGAAACGAAGCTAAACAAACTGTCAAAAAAAGCATACGGAGTGACCAGTGAAGGGTGCCTATAGATGTTATTTACTAATGTAGGTTCTGATTCCGCCTGGATTATGATACCCTGGATTTTGACTGAGATGTGCGGATAAATGTATCTGCCCAGGTCGATCTCTGAAAAAGCTAAGTTTTCTTTAATAAGCATGCAAATTCCTCATTTATTAGGGCCTGTAATATCTTTACGTAATACACTAAAACCGTTGATACTAAAGTTCGCGTTGTCGTGCAAAATAGATTCCTTAATGCAAATAATATCATACTCGTGAGCTATTAATTGGAGAATTGGGAGTTTACTTCGGACTCTCTGACTGTTCCATTGAATATGCTAAGACTCACCCCTTGAGAATTTGAGCGACTAGAATTTGGATGCATTGTTATAGTCGTCGTTTGAGAGCCCAGAATTAACCACGAAAGGGGTTGGTTTATCAAATTGTTATTAGGAAGTGACCGAGTATTCGGAGAGCTGTGTGCAAAGATATAGTTTTTCACAAATGCTATGGATCTATCAACAATGGATTGCATTATTCCTTTGTAAGAAAGATTCAAGAAATATATAAATATAAATTTATATAAATTTAAAAATAAAAATTCTTTGTTTGTATAAATATTTTATTTATATTTCTATTATTTTATAACTGACTTCATAATTCCAATTTTATAATTCGTATTATTTTATAATAGATAAATATATTAAAGAATATACAGGGTATTTCATTTTAAATAATCCAGCTCAATATCTCGAAAACTAAATTCAGTAGACAAAAATGTTTCAGACAAAAGTTGTTTAGCTCGAAGAGGAACATAAGATGGTGCCATTGATTTGACCTTGAATAGTTCTTTGAAAGTCACGTAAAGGTCACCTTCAATTTTTTAAACAAAACCTTTCATTTTTCGTTACATATTCTTATAGCTTATCTCAAGAGTTTTCTAAAACATTATAATAAAGTTATTTTTCGTTAAATATTTTCCGAGTTATAAGGCTTGAAAGTTACAGTACAATGGATTGGAGTCGATTAGGTCAAGATCGCTTAGTCAACCCAGCTAATGAAAGCAAGATAAAAGGATAATCCAGCCAATTAAGGCAAGATTGTGTGGGACTGATTCAGCCGATCTGATCCAAGTCAGACTCTAGTTTTCGTGTGAAAGGATTATAGTAAGTGTTTAAGTATCTGTCCATTATTATCCACATATAATTGAACTCGACATTCAAAATTGTTAACTGTCAATAAAAGGAGTGAGTTCCAGTTGCGCACAGAATAAATCGAACACAGCAGGTTGAATGAATCGGACACAGTGCGATCGGATACAATCTCGATCGGACACAGTGTCGATCGGACACAGTGTCCACGATTCGACACCGCTCAACACGCGTAAGGACCGTGCCAGGTGACTCCCGTCAACCAGGATGTTCGGGTCGCGAAAATCGCAACACAGAGGTGCGCCACTAGAAACAACGGGTTCGGCGGCATTGGGATACGCGTAGGGACCGTGCCAGGCGGTTCCCGTCAACCGGGGTGTCCAGGTCGCGAAGATCGCGACGTAGGGATCCGCCACGAGAACCAAAAGTTTCGGCAGCATCGGGGCACGCGTAGGGACCATGCTAGGCGATTCCCGTCAACCGGAATGTCCGGGTCGCGAAGATCACAACACAGAGGTGCGCCACGAGAACTAACGGGTTCGGCGGTACCGGGGCACGCGTAGGGACCGTGCCAGGTGACTCCCGTCCCGGGATGAATAATAATGTGTGGGTGGGGTGCAGAGCGAAGCCCTTCCCCTGCATCCCCGCGTAAAAATTATAACATAACTAGAGAGCTCCACATTCAACAACATGGAAATGAACAGTGTGGACTTAGTTTTGTATGAAAAACAGAAGAAAATTAAGTGCGGTGTCGAATCGTGCGATGTCGATCGTGCGGTTGACGGGAGTCGCCTGGCATGGTCCCTACACGTGCCCCGGTGTCGCAGAACCCGTTGGTTCTCGTGTTGCACCTCTGTGTCGTGATCTTCGCGACCTAGACACCCCGGTTGAGGGGGGTCACCTGACATGGTCCCTACGTGTGCCCCAGTGCCACCGAACCCGTTGGTTCTCGTGGCGCACCTCTGTTGTGATCTTCGCGACCCGGACACCCCGATTGACGGGAATCGCCTGGCATGGTCCCTACGCTTATCCTGATGCCGTCGAACCCGTTGGTTCTCGTAGCACACCTCTGTGTTGATTTTCGCGACCCGAACATCCTGGTTGACGGGAGTCACCTGGCACGGTCTTTACGCGTGTCAAATCGTGCGATGTCGAATAGAGCGGTGTCGAATCGTAGATACTGTGTCCGATCGCACTGTGTTCGATTCATTCAACCTGCTGTGTCCGATTTATTCTGTGCGCATCTAGGACGCTCCCAATAAAAGTACTTTTCTTGGAATGCTACAGCAGATAAGAGTACGCTCCGTGATATTCTCTCTTGTTGTATGATATTTTTGAGTATACAATGTTCTTTAAGTATCCCCATAAAAAGAAATCTGGACAAGTCTGGAGATCTAGATTCTAGAACACTATGACACTGGTTCACCGCATCCTATCCATCTACCTGGGAATGTGAGATCTAGATGGTATCCGACTCTTCTACTCCAGTCCGCAAGCGCACCGTCCTGTTGAAAGATCATATATTTTCTTGTGTCTAGATCGATATCTTCAAGCAATGTCGGCAATCGTTGTTGTAAAAAGTGTAAATAATTATTACCATTAACATTTTGTCAAAGAAATAAGGGCCGATAAGGTTTCCGTTTAATATGTCATATCATACAATGAGGCTCCAGCGATGTTGGTGATTAAGTTCTCGATAGCAATATATTTTTAACAGACCAATAGTGAGAATTGTGCCGATTTAATTGTCCAGTGTTATGAAAAGTTGCTTTGTTACTAAATGAAACAAATCTGAAAAATATTCGATCACGATTTAACATTATTTGTGCCCATCTACAAAATTCTAGTTTTTGCTGAAAAGCATTGAGCGTTAATTATTGTGTCAGAATAATATGGTCAGGGTGGAAGTTATGAGTGGTCAAGATCCTGTGATTTGTTGATTTTGGAATATCTAATTCTTTTTTAATTTCCTTCGTTGACACGCGTGGATTAGTAGCTATCATTCCCAATATGGCAAGTACTGTTGGATTATCCCTTTCTGGTACGTTAATATAACATCTTTGTTGTTTTTGACGTTGATGTTGCCGTTGACGCAATACAAGCCTGGAATCGTACAATAATTTGGATGTTGTCTTCAAGAAAATCGATTATAGTACAATACCGCTGCTTATTGATAATTATTATGGCATTCTCCAAGTAATATTGACAAAATAATATTGACAATTTCGTTCGAAATATAATCCGGCACTTTGCGTAAATTAAGTTACAAAATAAAGTAAAAGCCGATTGATTTATTCCTAATTGATATTGGACGACTAAGACAAACTTAAGCGTTTACGTTCTTTGCCATCAGCCATCATGAATTAGTCCCGATGGGCCGATTAAAGCAGAAAATGTTGCGTGAGTACAAAGGAATTGAATTATCCTTTTGGGGGGGGGGGGGGTTACTCTGCTGATACGATGGGATATCAGTCTTAAATTCTCGGTGACTCGTGGGAGAAAAAGTGCATAAAAAAATAAATTTATAAAAAAATTATGATTATTACAAGATGAGAATATGCAAAGGAGCGTACTGTCGGCGTGAGTGTGTTGAGTTAATTAATTGAGTTATGATAGATGAGTGGATAAATTAAATAAATTGAGTAAGTTGAGTTAACTCTTTCCCAAAGAGTTTTTCATTCAAATTTGAGTTAGTTATTCAAATGACAATCCACTGTATTGCAATTTTCAAGCCTTATAACTCGAAAAATACTTAACGAAAAGTAACTTTATTATAATGTTTTGAAAAGCTCTCGAGATAAGCTATAAGAATATATAATGAAAAATAGAAAGTTCCATTTAAAAAATTGAAGGTGACCTTTACGTGACCTTCAGAGGATTATCCAAGCTCAAATCAATGACACATCATATGCCCCCCTTCGAGCCAAACTTTTGTCTGAAACATTTTTGTCTACTGGGTTTAGTTTTCGAGATATTGGGGTGAATAAGCAATGGCTGCAAAAATATATGTAAAACTTATTTGTACAACGTAAATAAGACATATTACACATATATATAAAATAATAAAAAAAAGTTGGGCACTATTCGGTCTCGATCCAGGGTCCTCGCTATTACTAGTCCTTGCGTTAGCTTATTATGCCACTGATCAATAATGTGCCTAACTTTCGGTATCAGAACCTACACTATCATGTTCAAATCGCCGAAATTTCAAATATAAAAAATACTACTTACAAAATGCATTGAGCGAAACACTTTTACATGACGTATGTACAAAATCGATGGGTAGTCAACCATGACCTCTTTTTATAAGTTTAACAAGAACACTTTAATGCATTTTGTATTTAGACTTTAACATATTCTCTGTTATTAAGGCGATGCTGGAGTGACAAACTTGATCGATAAAACGAGGTCAATAAAACAGAATATGGAATTAAAAATGTGATATAAAAAAAGGGTATAAAAGGATAATCTAATTGATTTGTTTGTATATGTATGTATATACGTATATATGTATGTACATTTTTCACTTTACTACAGCTTCTTTATCAGAATATTATAGAAAAATAACTAATGTACTGTTATTTTTCGCTCTTCTTTACTTATAACGTACCCACACAATTGCTCTAATCGTACTAACTGTACATCTATATTATACTTCAAATCTCGATTTGGAGGATTCGATAAGATTCTTCAAGAGAATTCAGTCCTAGGAAACTCATTTTCTGATTTATAATAAACTGTACAGCTTTTATATCAAGTACATTGTGATGAATTGATAGCTCGTCTGCATCTCGAGACACCATATTGAGGTAGAAGTAGGTAAAGAAAATTATAATTATTTCTCGTTTTCCATATGAAATTGGAGTTCCCTACGATTATTTTCGTATATATTGTTATCGTGGAGAAGGATTTTTAGTTTTATCAATTTAACATGAAATACGATTAAAACTACGAAAATGATAATTTTGATGGTAATACAGAACGTGGCAACATCCTCTTAAGGGGATGCTGGAATTGTTATTAATTTTATCTATTGAGTAAGCCGGAATTCTAAGCTATAACATTATAAATTATCAAATTGATTCACTCGGGTTGTGTGTAGCAGTGTGTATGTGTGAATCTTCCTTGTGCTAAGTTACTAACACAAGGAAATGTCACACCGACACGCCAATGCCATCTTCTCGAAGATCGCGGAACTACTGTCGTACGTAATAACTGATCTACTTATCGTATTTCTTTGTATTTTTCTACTTATCATGCTTCTGCGTATGTACATATACATGCAATTTGCATACGCGAATAGTAGAGTAGTGTTAATTTTTTTTTGTTAGGCTTTCAATCATTTTAAATGTTCAGTATTGTTCATGCATGGCGAGAGTATTTCATTTCGTGCATACAAGAGATAAAATTTTTACATCAAGAGGAAACTAATCTCAGGTGACAGTTGTATGAGTCGAGGTAAATGAAATTTTTAACTTTTTTTCGATTTCCTCATGAAATTGACCGCCTCGCTATTTCTTTTTGTGCGTATTTTAATTGTACTAAAGCATTTTGCAATCTAAAAAGTCATCTCAAAGATTTTCACATCACTACTTTGTGTCGATAATTCCCATTACTTTAGCATCCCCTTAGGAGGATGCTGGATTCCGACGTTACAGTTTCATTTCGTAATGAACAAGAAATCATCGAATTGGCTTTACGGATTAAAAAATCCTTATAGAGGTATAAAGTACGTACGAAAACAAATCCTGGCTAGGGTCAATTAAGACCGAAAAAGCTATAAAATTAGAGAGTTATATTAATTATCTATTGTGAACCTTTTGAACTCTTGAGCTGTCAACACACAGAAACATTCACTCATATAAATGTTATATGAGGTTAGGCCCATAAACCGAGTTACAGCAGAACTCGGACAGGAATAATGAACACTGTGGTAGCGGTAATATGAACAAATTTCTAATAAGAGAGATTTATTGCAAATCTCACTTTATTCACATGCACCTACGCAGTGTACACGTGGAACGGTAAGCAGACCAGTGATTACATATATATAGTGCGCGACAGTAGTTCCGGAATTTTCTAGAAGATGGCATTGGCGTGTCGGTGTGACACTTCCTTGTGTTACTACTTTCGGCTTGGAGCGGAACGTGGAAAGACGGATTGCTCGATTCTTTTGAGCGTTTTATTCCCATCCTGGTGGGATTGCTTATCATCATCCCGGAAACATCTCACAGTATACATTCTTTCGAAAGGTCTGTACATCCTTTTGATTGCTATCAGTAAACTAGCGACCGTATATAGAGTGGTCAATTCTAACCTCGTCCGCCAACAGCGATCGAGAACAAACACATGGCGCACTTATCAGCTAATTGCGACACGTCGATGGATACCGATGAAACCTCGCTCAGCTCAAATAAAAAGAGAGCAGCTTAAGATAACAAGGTAAATAAGCAAAAAATTAAAAAGTCAGCCACCGCGCAGAAATTAACAACCAACCAATCAAGAAAGATACGGTAACTCGCAACGTAAATTCAACGTTGAAATCCTCTATTTCATCTTCATCAATCAACTATATAAAAACCGATTCTGGCCCAGTCAAAGTAATAATTACTTACAATACCATTAATAAAGAAGATTCGGCCTCCAAGCCGCCTCTCGATGTGGAAGTCTTTAGATCTCTTATTAAACTCGGAGTAAAATTTACGTTGCTAGAACGAGTCAGCAGATTTAAATGGATAGCCACCTTTAATAGCAGGGATTCTGCGAATATGGCGATATTTAATAAGCTTGTAGAAAATTCCAAATTTTCGCTCTGTATTCCTTGGTGTATAGGAAAGTTGTGAACAGAGGCATTTCTACGGACGTTCCTGTAGAGGAAATCTGGAAGAAGCTGAAGGAAAGCAATCCAAGATTGGTTTTTGATAGGGAGAATATTACCCGCTTGAAAACAAGAAGATTCATCAATGGTGAAGCTTCTTACATCGACACCTCCTCGGTGAAACTCAATCTACGTGCACCAACTATTCCTGACTACGTAATCATGTGGAGTACTAGACTGGAATTGAAATATTACATCCCAACTATTAGACAATGTTTTAATTGTGGCCAATTAAATCATGCAACTAAATTTTGTAAAAATGTTGCAAAATGTCTAATATGGGGCCTCGACGCTCATTCGACAGATAAGTGCTCAAATATTGCAAAATGCATTAATTGCAATTGCAACCACCGATTTCTAGCCAAAGACTGCCCCAAGGTCATCACGAAGAGGAAAGTCACGGAAATAATGATTACTCAGAACATCGACTTTAATACTGTGAAGAGGATAATTCTACAAGGAATCCCTTCCCTCCCTTCGCGCTCTTCAACCGTGCTTCGAACAGCACCCCCTAAAAGCCAGGATTTTCCTTCGTTACTCATGACTCGTCGTTGACTCATTTAACAGGATTGTACTTGATTCGTCAGCAAGATCAACGCAGACTTCGCCGGCTGGACGATTACTTATACGCAGTTTTGCAGACGTAACCAATCAAGATGCGGTAATTAAGGATAAGAATAAATATTCCCAGCTCACTTCTCCTCAACTCGATTTTTCTAATTTCGACAAAATTATTTCTTTCCTCTCCAGTGAGGCATTTACTAAAATGCTCACGAAGATAGAAAAAGTTGAAAAAATAGAAGCATTAGATTTATCCAGCCTTTCTCAACTTACACAAATGCGCAATGCCTAATTCTCTCAAAATACTGCAATGGAATTGCCAAAGTTTTCAAAGCAAACAAGCTGAATTCGAAAAGAGCTCTAGGGATTTTGATATTATGTTAATCTCAGAGACATGGTTACAACATAATGATAAATTTTTACTTAGGAACTTCGACACAATTAAAAAAGGTAGGACAAAGCGTCGTAGCGGCGGCGTTGCGATATTTGTAATCAATAAAGTTAAATACTCGATCATTGACAATTTATAACAAACTGGAATTATGCGCTATTTCCATAGAATTTCATCATAAACTTCTTATAATTGTTTCACTCTATAAAGCTCCAAATATTTAACTCAAGACGAATGGAATCGCTTCTTTAAACAATTCGATAGACAATTTCTTATAGGGGGAGATTTTAATTCCCACAACCCCATTTGGGGTAGTTCTTATTCCTGCTCAGAGGGAGGAAGAATTTCCAATGTTATTATTAATTTGGGGCTTACTTGCCTTAATAAGCTCCGCGACTAGATTTCCATTTACTCGGAGCTTTTGTATTGATATCACTATTACAAATAGCTCCTCCTGTATTACAGCATATTGGAACGTCATAAATGAGCCATGAGATAGTGATCATTTATCTATCCAGATCGAATTAATTGGTTTCGTAGCTAATCAGCTCCGATTTGAAGCGTTCTCTAGAATTCACTCATGCAAGACAGATTGGTTGGCAGTTCAAAAAGATCTTAACGATTCTTCTTTTCATTGCAGGGAAATATTGGAAGATTCCTCTTTGGACCTTCAGTCCAAATATTCTTCTTTTATAGCCATCATTGAAAGTTACATTGGCAACCACACTCCCACAGGCTAAAACCTCTTCAAACTCCACATCGTCTTATAATAAAAGTACATCATAGTGGGACAGCGAATATGAGAAGCTGGCAAGACTTAGGAAAGCAGCTCTCGCGAAATTTAAGTTTCTCAATTCTAGAGAGTACTTCATTAAATATAGACAAGCAGACGCGATAGCTAAGAGTCTTTTTAAGCGTAAAAAAAGACAATATTTCCTCGATTTTTGTAGTACCCTAAATAAAAATTTCAACCTTAAATTTGTTTGACAAAAAGTCCGAGCAATGAGCAAGCGATATCACAGAGGAGAAACATCTAATCAATACAACCCTCTATCAAATAATACGGTTTTTAAACAAATTGACGAATTGGGACTCCCATGGTGTGCTCCCCAACCTCCTGATTTTTCATCATTTTCACTGATCTCCGACTTTGCTCTTATATTTACTTTAGAAGAAATCTCATTTGTAATAGACAATGCTAAATCTAAATCCAGCCCTGGCCTGGATGGAATCGATTATTTGATATTGAAAACACTCCCTTCAGAGTACAGGGAATTTTTATTAATTATTTTTAATGAAATTTTAAGTTCAGGGAATTTTCCTAGCGATTGGAAGAAATTCAATGTTTTTTTCATTCCTAAAAAGGACTCTAACAAATTTTGCCCTATTTCTCTGGCACAATGCGTATTAAAAATATTAGAAAGATTAATATATAATCGTTTGTATGGATGGCTGGAGGTCAATTCCATCCTTCCAGAGAGTCAATTTGGTTTTAGGAAGAATAAATCTTGCTTGGACAATATTTCTATTCTTGTATCAAGTATCCATAACGGATGGTGCGACGGGATGGATACCTGTGTTCTTTTTTTGGATATCCAGGAAGCCTATGATAATGTTCTTTGGAACATCCTAATCCAGAAACTTATTGATCTAAAAATTCCTACTTCATATATTCACTTTATCTATAATCTTATTTCCAACAGAGAAGTCCATTTTCGTTTTAATGATATTGATTGCACCAGAACAATCCGTAAAGGTCTTCCTGAAGGTTCCGTTTTGAGTCCCCTTCTTTACTCGATTTACGTTTTGGATTTAGAAAAAACTATTGTAAACCATTCAGAGGCTCTCATCCTTCAATTTGCGGATGAAATCTGTCTTTTCTCATCTGACACATCTACTCATCAAGCCATTTCGAATCTTGAAAGAGCTGCGAATTTTACGGCAAAATGGCTCGAAAATGTGGGCATTACATTAACCCCACAAAAATCTCAATTCTGCTTTTTTAATAAATCAGAAAAATTCTACATACTTAGCCATTAATAGAGGAGATCTATCATCCGCCATTCTGCTAGAGTAACCTTCCTGGGACTTACTCTCCAAAATAACCTTAAATGGAATAGTCAAATCGAAAATCTCCAACTCCTGCCTGAACCCATGAACCTGATGAGTTTTTTGAGAACCACTTGATGTGGAGCTAATCCTCAACTTCCGAACATTTATAAGAGCCTTATCCGCTCCAGAATGAAATATAGTTCTTTCATCTGGCAAGCAATTCTGCAATACCTGTGGAATCGTCTAAACTGTATCCAATATCAGGCAATTAGACTAGCTATGAGATATATGAAAACTACGCCCATTAATATTATGCTCGTAGAGGCATGTAAACCTCCCTTAGAAGCCAGGTTTCGGTACTTGGGATTGAATTATATTTCTAAAGTTTTCTCCTTTCCTAACCATCCTTTAATACCTATTAATACCTATATCTAAATTACAGGACCACGTCACTAACCCATCTAATATTAGACGATTTCCTTTAACTTCCTCAAACTCATGTTCCAAATGTGAGCAATTCGGTTTACCTGTTGGACCTTTCTGAATATCCGATTATATGTCACTATCCCCTCCAACGGTTCTTTTCTCCGTCCATATCATTCGATGAATGCTATCTCCTGAAAGAAGATACCAATCCTAATAGGTTATTTAATTTCTTGTTTCCTAGCAAACCCAATCAATTAAGAATATTTACAGATGGATCCAAGATCCTCGATGCCCCGTTTGCAGGCTATGCGATCTTTGATGAAACTAATAACATATGCTTTCAATATCGAGTTTCTAACAAGACTTCAATTTTTATCTGTGAAGCTATGGCAATACTTACTGCTCTACGCCACTACTCTAATTCCTCTAAACCGGAAATTATTATTTTCTCGGACTCAAAAAGCGTCCTTCAAGCCCTGCTTCCTAATAAAAGGCCTGACTCTAAATCCAGAATAATCTGGGAGATCATTCGAATTCTTTACGACTTAAACCAAAAGGATACATCAGTGTCATTTCACTGGATCCCGTCTCATGAGGGCATCTACTCCAATGAAAGAGCGGATCAAGCTGCCAAAGATGCAATTTGTTCAGGCAGAGATTCGGACCTTCTCCTTTCATATAGTGACTTTAAGGCAACCTGGAGGGAAGAACTTTTTTCCTCCTTACACCAATAGGCTCACCAGAGGGCACACAGAAAGGCATCCAATTCTTTTCTACATTCTATGAACCTAAGAAGAAACCTTGGTTTTACAAACTGAAGTTAAGTCGCAAAAGTATTGTCTTAATTAACAGACTCAGAGCCGGCCATAATTCTTTAGCCGAGGTTCTTTGGTCCAGAAATATTATTTTATCTCCTTTATGTGAATGCAACCTTTCTTCGCAATCAGCAAATCTTGTATTCTGGCAATGTCTAATTACTGAAACCTATAGAGCGAAACTATTCAATAAGATCTCAGCGAATCCTATCTCTATGATCCATATTCTATCGTGGAACTCTTGTACCTTCCGAACTTATCTATAATCAGTGCCTTAGTCGAGTTTTTATTAGCGATTCCATTCTGCATATAACTCGATTTATCTATCTCGAGTTAATATTTAGATTAAGATTATTCCATTTCATATTTTACTCAATTATATAGTCACCCATTCGTGAAAAAGAAAATAGATATACATGTTTAACAATACTTATTTTTATATACATTTATTTATACTCTATTTCGAATAACGTAGATAGTTATTTGGTGTCGAGCCAAAATATGTACAAGTAGTTTTTTATAAGATTGTTTCATCCTAGTCATTAGAGTCTTATTCAGACATAAACCTAGAATGCAGTAATTTTAAAAACCTAATCATTATGTGACTACTTTTGTTAATCAGTGTGCGTTCAGCATGATCATTAGACAAGGTTCCTCTCGCTCCATTTATTTCTTTGGAGTATAAAGACTGTTTAGTTTTAGTCTAAGGTTTAGCTTAAACTACTGTGGCATACGACATATTAAGGTTATCGTTCCTTTTCTGACAAGAGTTATTATAAGTTTCGATGTACATGTGTATCATCAATATTTAATTAACGAAGGCTAATTTAAATCTATTCTCTCCTACTTAATATTAATATCAAGTCAATCAATATTATTTAGTTTAATTTAATGTCATTCCATCACTTAATTAGTCAAGTACTTGGTTTTCATTTGCGGCATTGTTATTTGTAGGTTCTTTTCTATCTTTAAGCCTTATTTTCTCATATATAATGTATTATAAGCAAGTTTTATTTGTCGATATTTTTCCGTCTATACAATGTATACTTACCTACTGTAACTTATACTCAACTGGCCAGATGGCTCTGCCGAGGCCTTTTCTCCTTTATTACCAATAAAAAAAGAAAAATTTCCTTGTGTTACTAACTTAGCACAAGAAAAATTCATAGTAGATCCGATATGCCTGACATAAGGTATTTGCAGTCACAAAAATGCAAAAATAGGACAATTTGGATAACAATAAGTTACCCTGCTTTCTGTTGAAACCAGAACCGCGGCGAGGACGCGACAAGGCGACGGTTCCATTTTTGTTTTTTATTTTTTTTTCATTTTTCTTATATTTTGATTGTATGTTTCAAATAATTTTTTTTTGCAAGTCTAAATTTATGTGTCTATATGGATACCGTCAAACTTACTTTTGACCACTATAACCCTAACAGCATAAGTAGATTCTGAGAACAGTCGAAGGATATCAAAAAAGTATATTACGTATATTCTCAGAATTTTCGAAATACGCACTATGATTTATTGAGTATGTACTGAGAATGCTCCTATGACCCGTTTTTCTAATTCGTCGTATTTACTGACGATATCTTTTACTATATACCAAGGATATCAATAAAATGTTAACAGTATATTTTTAGTACAACATATATATATATATATATATATATATATATATATATATATATATATATACACGTACACATATGCACCATAATCAAGCGCATACTCTTCCATGTATATAGGTTAAGTTAGATTAGTTATAATAAATTAGAAATACAAGTAAAACATTGCAAATACACGTCATTTATTTAAAATACAGAAGAAAACATTTTATAAAGTCATATTATACGAGTAAACATTTTATAAATGTGTATTCGTATGCATCACTATTTTTTATTGTAACTTCACTTCAATTGTTTCACATTCGTGAGCAGAACATTCTTCAATGTAGCGGCACATTCAGTTCGTCATCACGTCTGCTATTTCTAGAATTTCAACGAAGGAAGATTACTTACGATGTCCTAACGTTTATCATGATGAGAATTGTAATGGCCTACATGACATTCAGCTTTATATTATTAGAATTTGTACCAAGCATCAAAGTATTAACGATAAAAATTCTAAACATCTTTATATATTTTTTAAACAATATTTTTCGAAGAACTTCAATAATTTGTCACAAGATTTTACAAATTCGAGGTTATTTTGCTTTTTCATTTTGCTTCAAAAAAATTGGATAAGAACTTAGACTTAAGATTTAATTAAGATTTTATACTTCTTATCCAATTTTTTAGAAGCATAACCTCGAATTTGTAAACTCTTGTAACAAATTATTGAAGTTCTTCGAAAAATATTGTTAAAAAAATATATAAAGATATTTAGAATCTTTATTTTATCGTTAATAAAATACGATAAGAAAAGAAGAAGGAGGATTACTTTGGATGTGATCAAGATGTGGACCAGTGGACCATGCGGACGCCAACATATACGGCGCATACGCGATATATTAGGTGTACAGCTTTGCTTCCGCCGTTTTTTTTTCGAAATTCGAGACTTTATTGTGAAAAAGTGGTTATACATTTATGATTCAAAGTATTGTCCATCGCTGGCCACTACTTTCCCCCATCTTTCGGGCAGCATACAAATCCCGTGTCGAAAAAACTGGTCATCTATAATTAATAATCAGCGAACTCAAAATACCTCGAAAATTCAATTTTCAACAATTTTTAAAAAATTTTGCATTTTTAATCCGTCATTTTTTCTTGCCATCTTGAATTTTGAAATTCTGATATTAGCTTCGTAATCAGCGACCTTAACCACCTTTATGTAGAAAATTTTAGGTAAAAATGTTTGTATAGTTACTGAAAAATGAATTTTTCTTGAAAAAATAGACATTTTTCTCACTTTACTTATTTATAATAATTTTGCAAGTCATGGAACGTGGTTTTATACTATTTTTTATGTTCTTCTATCTTATAGACACCTAAAAAATGCAAAAAACCTGAACCACATACGTAAAGTAGAAGACAATCCACGAAAATGTGAAAGAAGAAAGGTGGTAAGTATATTTACCGCTGTGTCTGTAAGGGTTAAACTTTTCCTATTTGAAAATTATTATAGCCTCGACATTTTCGTATTTGAACTTTCGTCTTAAAATGTTACAAAAAATTTGTCATTAAAATATTTATCGCCAATTTTGTACAGCCCTGTATATTCAAATAAAACGGACTTTACTTACGCGAAAGCATTTTGTTTTTGCGATCCTAACACACCGCGGCGAACAACACTAATTTAGAACTTTAATTAAGAAGTCAAAAGATTTACTTTTATGGAATCTTTTTGAAAGAAATCCTTTTGATTCATTTTTGTGCAGATTAGGGTACAGTATTTATAAAAGTGAATTTTTTAAATTCAAAACGATCAACTGTGCTATCTGGGATTGCATATAAAAATATTTTTGTTTCAGATAAATAAATGTCAGAAGCATATGGGGATATATATAAAATAAAGAAAAGCTAAATGTAAACAAATGTTTGTAATAATTTTTTATTTAAGAAATATATATTATAAAATATTATACTTAAATAGATTAATTTTATTGTTCCTCTTAGGGTTACAATCTTTCATGTACAAAATTCCTGTAGCCTAAAAACCTTACAGTAAATTTATTACTAACTTATGATCTAAAAACTATATCTTAACCTATACGCTTTGTGAGATTGCTCCTGTGCCATGCACAGGATCGCTCTCTCATTCCGCCTGTACATACACATGCACACACATACGCATCCCTCTCTCCCCCGCCTCGAACTTCCGTTCCTTCTTGCCTTTTTACTACAAGTTGCAAATTGCTTCTCCTGTGACTGAGCGTCTCTCTCTCTCTCTCCCCCTCTCTCTCCCTCCCTCTCTCTCTCTCTCTCTCTCTTCCTCCCTCCCTCCTTCCCCCTCCTTCTCCCTTCCTTCCTCTCTCTCTCTCTTTCATTTTCCCTCCTTTCCCATTTCCATTTTTCCTCTATCCCCCACTTCTCTCTCCCTCTCTACTTCCCACGTTATATTCAAATATATAGGGTAATTCCGGGAGAGATGGACTAAAGGTTGAAATGCACTAGTTGTTTATTTTTCTTATAAATTCTTCTTAAACCGGCCAGTAGAATGTATAATATATGATAATAATCGATGTAATTAATAGGCTATGTTTTTATATTAGTTTTGTGTAAATATTTTAGTTAGTATAGTGTATAATACAAACTAGGTAAGACAAAATTTTTTTTATTATTTATATTATAAGGTAATATACATACTATATTATTTGATTTTTTTAACCACCGTCTCACACAATGTATAAAGCAAATCAGTGAATTGCTATAGTATATTATAAGGGTGGCTCTCAATAGATACATCTTGGCAACTTAGTACATTTTTCCTTGACTTTCGGGAGAACTGGATCAGATAAAGACGGAAGAGATGGGCCATTTTCATATACGGATAAGTTGGTTTTTCTGAAATATTATTAATAATTTTATATTTATCCGTAACAGCACATGATATTATTCGAATATTCTATATTCGTATTATGAATATACGTCATGTGCATAATGTACTGACAAAATTTCTGTATCTTTTATAGTATATTATTTCTTGTATAGCCTTAGGACATACTTGTAATATCTGTTATAATATTGTTGCGCCTCCGCCGATCTGTCGCGTCGTCGCACTCTGGCGATACGCTTTGGCGCGCGATCCAAGCTCGGGAACAGACTCGGGAACACTCGCATTTACAGGCACTCGCGGGAAGCACGCGCGGGAAGCACGCGCAAAGAAAGTGGAAAGCCGGGAAAGTACAGAACACTAACTTTATTCAAGCAACGGTTTGCAGAAATGCAACGCGTTCTCCATAAGAGGAGTCCAGTGTAAATCTGAAATAATTATAGTTCGAAAATAATCTATCACTTCATTCTCTTGACAACCGGCCGATCGATATCATCGATCGGCCCGTCAGTTGACTCGCGCGGCCGGGAGTGTAACGGACGGCCGCAACGCGCAACACTATATATTTTCTTAAATTATACTTTTGAATTACGTAGAAGTTGGTCATTAAAGAATATGTATGTAGCAATGTCAATTAATACAACAAATATGTGTGTAGCAAAATGAATAATATCATTCTAAAACTTTCTATACAAAATCGCCGCATTGCAAGAAACCGCTCTTTCTTCTTTAGGTTAAATATTCGCAAAGTCACATAAGTTATGCTCACACCGCTAGAAGTCGCAAGGATTATACGTTTTTGCATTGGTGTAATTAGGGGTGGTCCAGAGTGGGCCAGCCCTTCCCCCCCCCCCCCCAGAAGGTTGCTGGCCCCCCAGAAATTTTCAAAATAATACATCGTTTTAAATCGCTTTTCTATTCAAAGTTCGACACTCATTGGTTGTCGCAATTCGCTTGCGACTAATATAGAATGGCCTTTACATCAGTCATCGTAAGCAGCCAATTATGAGCTTTGTTGACGTTCATTGGCTGTCGCAAATCGCGATGGTCGCGACTAATGTAAAACGATGCGAATGTCAAATGTTTATATAGCTATAGATTTTTATATAGCATTGTTTCCTCGCAGGACAAGATGTTGACAGTGTTGGAAAAATAAAGTAGATTTGTTTTATCAAATACGCATCGTATTGTCTTAGAAGAAAAATTATACGTATATTGGTATGTATATGCATATGTGTAGACTGACCGCAGTCGCGAGCACGTTTTGCATTGCTTTCTCTCTCGATTGTGTATCTTACGATAAAGATGCGACATCGGACGGCTCCCCATTACTTTTTCCCTTCGCTCCTCGATCCGCGCTTTTCGAGACACACGTATGTACGCGCTTCGGTGTGTGCGTTCGCCGCGTTCGGTTGTCACACACCCATACCAGCCGCCGAGGGACACCATTCCTGCCGATCAGTGTACATATCTATAGGTTTGTTCTTTTTAGCTGAACTGGCTGCACCACTTCAGATGTTATCTTTCTCTTTCCAATACGGAGGGAAAAGGATAACTTCTGAACTAGTGCAGTTAATTCAGCTAAAAAGAAAAACAGGTCTATTATGTATAATTTCGTATTTTTTATTTAGTTAAAAGATGAAAAAGTTCCAAGACATAAAATCTTATTTCAAATATACTAATATACGTTCTGGAGAGGCAACTAACGATGTTGTTAATTGTAACAATAATACAAATACCACTGCGTCCATTACACAAAGCAATCCATTACCATCAATGTTAGCGACGGTGGCGACTAGCTCAGGTAAAGAAATTATTGTATAGAAAAAAAGTTAAGGCGATGATGGAGCGTTCTGTTTTACCCATTAAATACAATAATTTTTGTAACGTAAGTCCTTCTTATTGGTTTTGTAGATTAGGAAATCCTTCTCCAGAATTAAAGCATAGGCATTAAATTCAGTCTAGATTGCGGAGTTTATGTCGAAAACGGAAAAAAATTTTTAATTTACGATATTTTTATCATTTCTTAGTCGAAAATGGCGTCTGAAGCTGTCACATCGTAATAATATTTGCTTGATATAGAAGATCTGCAGTTTGTACTTACGAAATTCGAATTTCCAGACACATAGATAACGCAAACAAACACTGTTGAGTTTATAAAATTAGACTTTGATGCTTAAATAAAACGTATTTGCGATACAAAAATTTATGCTGACGGGCGTGCGAAAGTTGATAAAATAGAGCAAAAATTTTTAATTTTTCTTCGTCTTTGATATGAAGTTGGTACTCACGTGGTTCATTTTTGCGCGTACTTTAATCCTGCGAAAGGATTTTGTATTCTGTAAAGCCAATTTGTATAATACAGGTAGTATAGAAGACAAATCAGTTAAAATAGAAGGAAAAGAACACTTATTAGATCTGGGATCTCTTGAGAGCGGTCCATCTCGGCCTCGGATTAATTTTCCAAGAACTAATTTTAGAAATAGACAACGATCGTTTTCATCCAATTATTATGATGCATACAGCTGGCTTGAATATAGTATAAAAGAAGACAAAATATATTGCTTTTGTAAGCAGACAGTTCTCAATAGGATTCATTCGTGATCAAAATGAAAAGTTCATCAAGAGTAGATTTTGCAACTGGAAGAAACTGAACGAAGTGCTTAAGAAACATGAACAATCATTGCTTCATTTTCAGTGTACTGAGCGATTTATATCTTACAAGCACTCTGTTAAGTCCGGAAGTGTGCAAGAAAAGCTTGTAACGCAATATAAAGAAGAGGTAATGCAGAATAGAGAATATTTGATAAAACTAATTGACATTATATTGTGCCTTGTATGTCAGGGCTTACCTTTACGAGGACATCGCAAGGATCCAACTTCTAAAAACAAAGGCAATTTTTTGGAAATCTGCAAGACCTTTGCCAAATACGACGAAAACTTTTCAAATCACTTGGGACGACATACGAGTTATTGCAGCCCTAAAGTTCAAAATGAAATTATAGACATTGTAGCCCAACTCACTCTGCAAGAAATAGTTAAAGAGGTGCGGGCATGTGGTTTTTTTTTCGTTGAAGGTAGATGAAGCCAGGTGTTACAAAGAAGAAGAATTATCAGTGATTATTAGATACGTCAAGGACTTAGAAGTTGAAGAAACGAACGATTCCTTGACTTTTTAAATTGCTCCGCTTTTAGAGATGCACAAGGATTACAAAAATTAATTTTAGAATTTATAGACAAATGTAATATGACTGATATACCAATAATCGCACAGTCATATGATGGAGTCAATTTCATGTCAGGGAAGAATCGAGGTCTCCAAGCAAGAATAAAAGAAATCCATCTCCAAGCAATATATATTCACTGCTTAACACACAAGCTTAATTTAGTAATTGTCGATTCTTGTGCAAAAATTTCATCAGCAATAACGTTTTTTAACACTGTTGAAGCCTTGTATGTCTACTTTTCGCAGCCCGGAAATCATATATTATTTTATGAAAGCTTATGACGCTTTAGGTATCAAGACCAGTCGCGAAATAGGAAGTTTGAGTAGCACAAGATGGAACTGTCGTTATGAAAACTGCAAAACTGTATTGAATAATTTTGATACAATTAAAGATGTTTTGGAAGAAGAAATCATCCAAATTCAAGATAAGAACTCGGTGGAAGCACTTGGTATATTGCCTTGTATCACAAAACCAGATTTTATCGTCAGCTTGTTTGTATTTCATTCAGTATTCTTAATTACAAATGTATTTAGTAAATACTTCCAAAGTAAAGATGCAGCTCTTGGTCGGGCAAGTGAAATAATAACGGGCATTATTACTACTTTTGAGAAAAAAGAAACCAGTTTGATGATTCTGGGAAGAAATTAAGAATTTTGCTGAAAAACGTGAAATTTCTTTAAAACCTATTCGAATCTAAAAAAAAAAGAAAACCAGAAAGGTTAAACGATTTCCATATAGAATCAACTCTTGGTAAAAGTAATTTAGATCTGCCATCGGACATACAGTCCTCTGAATTATTGGAAAATAAACTGCTATTACCAAGTAATGGACAATATTACAAGTAACTTTAAATATAGATTTGAAAATCTTCCCTTGGCACAATCAGTTGATTCTTTTATAAAGCTAGATCTAAACCTTGGAAAAATTTTTATAGAAAATTATAAAAATGTTCTGAAAATTGACACTTTTGTTCTTGAGGCTGAAACTGTTTTTAAAAATATGTTGAAAAATAAAATTATGGAGGTCAAATTAGAGAATTTGAAAATAGAAATTAAAAAAGACTTTACACTTAATTTATATAAGCTGTTGCAAGTTGCAATAGGCCTGCCTGTGAGCTCATCTGGTTGTGAGAGGAGTTTCTCCGCTATGCGACGTATCAAAACGTGACTAAGGACTACAATGAACCAGGAAAGATTTTTCCTGGTTCATTGTAGTCCTTAGTCACGTTTTGATACGTCGCATAGCGGTTGAACCAGCTAAGATTTTTCAAGTATGGCCCTGCTAAATATTGAAAATAAAATTATCAAGGAAAATATAACAGCATAACAGGTACTTGATGTCTTCGTCGAAAAAGATCGAAGATTGAAGCTTATATAATTTATCTTCAAGTTTTAAATAAAGTAAGATTTTACATAAAGCGCTACATTAAAAGGAAGGGTGCATCCAGAAACACAACTGTTCACTGAGCACTCAGTGAGCGACCGTGCTTCTGAATATATCCATAATTAGATGTCTTATTGTTAGATAGAAAAAAGGTCATGCCCCCCCCCCCCCCCAGAAATATTTCCTAGTTACGCCAATGGCTGTAGGGACGAAAAAAAGCTTCTCTGACAATTCTGACTTCGGATTCGGATTCAGCGGGTCAAAATACATAAGCTATACTGGTGTGGTCCGTCAGACAGACCACTGTTTTTTTGTGGGGTTGTGTAATCTGTTTCATACACGGAAACCAATATGCATCCAGAATGCCCTCCATAATTTTATGAACTTCCACATGTCCCGTCTCATTGTGATAAATGCGTATTATATTTGTTTGCAGAAAGCAAGTAATTGGTAGAATCTTTTCTGTAAGATTCGGTTGCCAAGTTGGAGATCATTTTTCAAATTAACGGCTCCGATTAAGTTTCACTCACAAGGGAACATCGCGAAGTGTCAAGTTCAGAAAATTATGAAACTTGGCATAAATGTAGAGGGGGTGAACACATGAATTTAGCAATTTTTAGTTGGTGCTGTAAAACGGTCTAAAGGGGTGAAACCACCCTTCAAAAGTTGAGACATTTTTGCTTTTCTCGATATATCTCGTAAACTAAACAAAATATAAAAAAATGTTTTATATAACAGTTTTACAGTATCAATACCTCTATTTAACTACGCTAATCATTTTTTGAAAAAAAATTTTTTTTCAAAAATTCACCCTTTATACTGATTATTTATTGTATTAAAATTCTAATTTTAATGAAACTTGGCATACATGTAAAGAGAGTAAATACATGAATTTAGAAATTTTTAGTTGGTGTCATAAAACGGTTTGAAGGGGTGAAACCACCCTTCAAGGGTGGAGATTTTTTGCCTTTTTTCGATATATCTCTTAAACTGAACGATATATGAAGGTGTTTTATAATTTTCTCTAGCTTCTTTCAAAACCAAATAGAGAGGTGATTGTAACTTTCCGTCTGCAGAAACTGTGGGCATTACTGTGTAACTGTGTGTCATTGCTGACGTTGATTGAATTAGACTTTCAACTGTTTTAACACCTTGTGTAGTAAGCGTTCTGCCTGAATGAACTTCCAAATTAAATCCACTTTCGTCAGCATTGTATATGTTTTCTATTCCAAAGAGGCCAATAAAGGATTTTACAATATTCACAAATTCTTGACATGCAACTTCTAATTGTTCTTTGTCTCTCATTGTAGAACGGTTTACAAATTTGGTTATTTTCCTAGATACAATTCCATATTTTCTTTTGAAATTTAATATCCACGTTATTCCTGCTTTAAATGAAGGAAGATCTATTTGTTCTTTGGCTTCTAACGCCCATCGTTGCAGATCCAAATCATGAATAATCTGTTATTCGTCATTAGCTTCTTTAAAATGTTTTAAAACATATTGGGATATATATAACAGTTTTTCTCTGCGAGTACCTCCTCTTTGTAAATAATCTTCCCATCGATATAATTGTCGCAGGGACTTTACTTTTCTGAAACGATTTTGCACTGTTGAAATTGAGTGACGGCCTCTTTTTCCACTTTTCCAGTATTCAATGGCTTTTCTTTTATAGTTACTATTTAAAATTTCCTGTTCTGGTTCACAATTATCTTCATTATCAGGTTCATAATCATCACTATTTTCTACGAGTTCTTCTTCTCCTTCATCTGTTACAAATTCTATGTCAGGAAAATCTATTTCCCAATAATTTTGAAATTCTAAAGCAGTATCGGTGTGTACATCAAATGATACGTCATCTACTGCATTTGTTATAATATCCTTTATTACATCACGTAATTGTATCTCTCTTTCATTTATAGGCGTTGGTGGAATTTGTGTAATTTGGAATAAAAGAATTAACGTATTAAGAACATTCGCAACATTTATGTGCAACATTATGCTTTGCTTGATTAAAAATTTAAAAATTATTAGTCAAGCAGGGTTACACTTTATACTGATGTGAAAATGACACGTAACATCATTTATATACCAATCGTCTATAAATACATGCTTTCTATGTATCATATACAACATGTATGACGCATATTGTGACGCGATAAATATAAAACCTGAATATAAAACATGTGACAGAATGTGTCTAGACAGAATGAATACTGTGTGAAAACAATGCGACTATTTTTAAATTACGCAGCTGTCAAAAAGTAATTCGTACAGTAATATAGATAATATACAATAAATAGATAATATAATATACACATAGATAACGTAAATCACACGTAGATATAAAGTAGATGTAAAGCAAAAATATGTTAATTTTATAGGACTATTACTTTGTAAATACTAAATACATAAGAGTCAATTTTATTGAAAATTTTTTTATTAAAAAAATTTTTTATTTAAAAAATGAATAGCGTAGTTAAATAGAGGTATTTTTACTGTAAAACTTTTATATAAAATATTTTTCTATATTTTATTTAGTTTATGAGATATATCGAAAAAAGGCAAAAAATCTCCACCCTTGAAGGGTTTCACCCCTTCAAACCGTTTTATGGTACCAACTAAAAATTTCTAAATTCATGTATTTACTCTCTCTACATTTATGCCAAGTTTCATTAAAATTGGAATTTTAATGCAATAAATAATCAGTATAAAGAGTGAATTTTTGAAAAAAAATTTTTTTTCAAAAAATGATTAGCGTAGTTAAATAGAGGTATTGATACTGTAAAACTTTTATATAAAACATTTTTTTATATTTTGTTTAGTTTACGAGATATATCGAAAAAAGGCAAAAAATGTCTCTACCTTTGAAGGGTGATTTCACCCTTTCAAACCGTTTTATGGCACCAACTAAAAATTTCTAAATTCATGTATTTACTCTCTCTACATTTATGCCAAGTTTCATTAAAATTGGAATTTTAATACAATAAATAATCAGTATAAAGGGTGAATTTTTGAAAAAAATTTTTTTTTCAAAAAATGACTAGCGTAGTTAAATAGAGGTATTTATACTGTAAAACTTTTATATAAAACATTTTTTTATATTTTGTTTAGTTTACGAGATATATCGAGAAAAGCAAAAATGTCTCAACTTTTGAAGGGTGGTTTCACCCCTTTAGACCGTTTTACAGCACCAACTAAAAATTGCTAAATTCATGTGTTCACCCCCTCTACATTTATGCCAAGTTTCATAATTTTCTGAATTTGACACTTCGCGATGTTCCCTTGTCAGTCAATTTATGTCTCGTAATCAGCTTTCTACAATGAAGTGATTATAATTGGAAAGAGTCGGTCGGAGGCACTGGTTTGCGATGCACATAGAGCACAGAGGATTGATCGCTCGCCCATGAGAGCTTGCCCTGTACGCGCTAATAGAGATGTTGCACGCGCTAACGGAGATCTTGCCGCGTGACACGAGAACGGAGAACTTGCGTTAAACACGAGATCGTGGATCGTGTCGCTGAACGCAAAAACGGATATTATTTCAGTTAGCGATTCGGTGGAGCTATTCCATACTGCTCCCGATACTTCATATACGATCAGCGATATTTCTTTCTCTTCCACAGCGATTGTAACTCAAACCTTTTGGTCCTCAAACCTCTCCTTTTTGAATCGTAACTCGACATCGATTCGGCTCTCGTCGAGCGCCGAAAAGCTGAGAGGTAGGGAGCAGTCTGGAACGTCATCGGAACTCGCGCGTTCGAAGGAAGTAAATTTCTAGAACATTGATCGATTAGTAAGATGGTTCGATCACTTGCCACGCGTCGATACCGTTATATCGAAAGAATCGTGGCGATCATAACTTTTGGCACGACAAATAACAGCCGGTCTTTAGACACGCATTTTGTAATACGAAACGCTTATCTTCCTTATATTCTAATAATTCTGTTAGTTTTCTAATACTTTCGTCTCTCATTTGTCTCTGTATGAGCTCATCTTCCAAGGACGATGCTTCGATTGCTAATATATATCTACTCAATGCATCTACATGCAACATCTTATCAGACGATCTATGGACCATTTCTAAATTAGAATTTTGCAAAGTTAAACTCCATCATGCAATCCGAGGATTTATATCTATTTTTTTAAAAGCAAGGATTATTGAATTGCAATCGGTTGCCACCCTGAATGATAGGCTCTGCAGATATACATGAAACCGCTCGATAGCTCTTACAATGGCTAAAGTCTCCAGCTCGTAGCTGTGATATCGTTTCTCTGTATTCGATTTTGCCTTTACTAAAATACGCTATTGGCGCCAATGCATGGTTATCCTGCTTCTGCAACAGTACCGCTCCGAAACTAGGGCACTAGTATCTGTGTGTAGCTCCGTTTCGGCTTTATGATTATATGTATAATCTTAAGATAAGATACGAAGTCAGTTCAGATTTTAACAATTTAAAAGCATCATCTGTTGCTTGACTCCACTGGAAATTAATTTTATTCCGCGTCAAGAAATGTAAAGGTGCTGCTTTAATCGAATAATCTTTTATAAATTTACGGAAGTAATTAGTTAGCCCCAAAAAACTTTTTGCAGCTGTTTAATGGTTTTTGGAGTAGGAAAATCTACAATAGTTTTTATGTGTCTTTCACTCATAGTAATACCGGTAATGTGAGATTTGATATCCCAAGTACTCAATCGAATCTTTAAAAAAACGCATTTATTTAAATTAAGTTCCAGCTTATGTTGTTTTAGTAGGATTAATACCTCTCGTAACACAGCAAGATTCTGCTCGATGGATTCAGAAGTGATTAATATATCATCGATATAAACTAATATCTTATCCTCCCGAATAAGTTTATCCATAATTTGAATAATTTGTTTCTGGAACTCTGCTGGAGCTTCCGAATATCTAAAAGGTAATTTAAGAAATTCGTACTGCCCATGAAGCGAAAGCAAAATATTTCGTGCTCTCTGGCTCTAAATCGATTTGATGGAATCCATCCTTTAAATCCAAACAAGTAAATACTTTCTTGCCGTGTAATTTGTTTATGTGATCTTCAACGATCGGGAAGGAATATCTCTGTTTATATACACGTTGGTTTAACGGTCGGAGATCGACGCACATACGCTTTTCACCATTCCGCTTATTTACAAGTACGACACGCGAGCAATACGGCGAAATGCTGGGCTTGATAATTTTCCGTTCTAACAAAGCGTCGGTGATCTTTCGCAACTTCAATTTTTTCCCATATGAAAATCTTTTTGTACCGTAAGAAAAAAGTGAATTATCTTTCAGATGTACTTTAACCGCACTTTAACCGCAAAACCGTCTTTCACAACGGGAATACTCATTACTTTGACTTCATTAAACGTACGCAATAATTTTTCTTTAGCAAAATGATCTAAATTTAGATCTAAATTGTTAACTATAGCGTCTTGCTTTTCTTTAGAAGTAACTGCGTTTATATTTATATTTAAGATAAATAACGATTCATCATCTGCATCAGATAAAGATTCTAATTTTACTTCCGTTGAGGACATTAACAATCTTAAATTATTGTCATACAAGAAATCTCTATCTACTAACTATCTACTAACTATCTACTAACATCTCGTAACTGATAGTGCTATCGGGCACAACAAACAATTTAATTTTCAAAGTAACATTTCAAGGTTGTTCCAATTCTATTGGTACGCAGATCCATCCCATAATATTGATTTCGGTATTATTTACTCCTCTAAACCTTAAATCGCGCGACCACTCGTTGAAATAAATATCCGGAAACCATCTAACGTATTTTGCGTATGTTATCAAACTAATCGGGCTACCGGTGTTTATTACGGCATTAAGGGGATGCTGGACTGACGCTCGAACTTGATCGAAGTCGATAATGTAGGTGGAATTCTAAGATATAATATTATAAATTATCAAATTGGCTTTACAGAATACAAAATTCTTTTGCAGGATTAAAGTACACGCAAAAATAAACCACGCAAGTATCGATTTCATATCAAAAACGAAAAAAAATTAAAAATATTCGCTCTTCTTTGCCTTAACCTTAACCTATAATGAATAAAATGTTTGACACGATGGATCTTTCTTATTAGAGATTTGTTCGTACTTTTATTGCTACCATACTGTTTATTATTCCTACCATACTATTTATTATTCTTGTCCGAGTCCTGCTGTGCTCTCGATTTATGTGCCTAATCTCATATAACTTTTATATGAGTGAATGTTTCTATGAGTTGACAGCTAATTAATAATTTTATGCCTTTTTCGGCATCCCCTTAATGCCGACTTCGTATCCAGTCTTTAATTGAGCAGAGCAGGATTTGTTTTCGTGCGTACTTTATACCTGTAAGGTTTTTTTAATCTGTAAAGCCAATTCGAAGATTCGTCTTGTCAAACAAAATGAACTGTAATGCCAGTATCCAGCATCTCCTTAATCGTACACGCTTTATAATTAACTGACTTAATCGTTATTGACAATACCTGTACGCAAAATGTTTTGCTTGCCTTAATCGTAACTACACTCGTTTTTTGCGTTGCTGTTGCTGCGGTTGCGGATGTTTCTGACGCCGCGGACTTCTGCGGGCATTGCGCACTTAGATGTCCTGGCTGTTGGCAGTTGAAGCACTTTACTTACTTTTCTGCTGCGGCAATCATTGCTTAGATGATCCTTGCGTTGGCGGTTATCACATTTCAGCGTCTTCCCATTCGTCCGTTGAAGGTTTTCGATGATCCCTCGCTTGATGAATTATTTGCTGTCTTCCCCGTGTTCTCAGTAATATGGCGCATACGATCCAGGAATTGCGCCATCGTTTCGTTGGTTACCGTCAGAGCCACCGCACGAATACTTGAATCTCGAATTTCCGAGGCTATCAAATTAATCTGGTCCGTTTCTGACATATTTAGAGTCTGCATTGCATCCAGTTTGTCGTACGCGTAATCAATTTCTCTTTATATGAGTTCCATTTCCTCGCGGTAACTTTTTGCAACGTTACCGTAAACGGCGCCTTGTTTCCAAAAAAAGCGCTCAGTCTGTCTCTGACTAATTCTCATGACTCCCATGAAGAAATAGTTTCGTTCGGTTGCCGTCCGTACCACTTATTTACGACGCCGACTAATCTAGTAGCGGTCAGAAGCAAAGTTTCATCTGCCACCTGATATAACAGGCCCACATACGCAACTCTGTCAAGCCAGCGATGCACATTTTCTTTTTCAGACCCTTCAAAAAGAGGAATTTACGATGACAGTGTCTTAATTACGTTTCCGCAAAGTATTTGTGTGACTAGTTGCTCCACCACTCCGGTCCTTCTCCACCGCGCCATCTCTCACCGAGGCCGCATCCATCGAAGGAGCTGTACTCGTCCATATCTGAGCGAGCTGCTGCGAGATCAATTCTTGCGTTCGTATTAAACGGTCCGACAACTCTTGTTGGTCTCGCATCACATGCAACATGCGCTCGTCAAAAACATCTTGTTCCGCTCCGTCTTTCCGCGGGAGCTCTACATTGGCTTTCCCTCGGTCTTTACTTATTTTTTTTTTGTGATTTATGCCGGACGCTATTCCCGACATGTTCATAATGTTCAGGAGTCAGTCTATCATCACGGCTCTAATACCTGAAGAATCCAGTTCCAGCATTCGAGCTTCCCCTCGCAGTTGCTCAAGGTTGAGAGATTCCAAGGCCTTACGATCCATAATAACTGCCGTTTTTTATTCAGTCACTTAGAAACAATGATTTTAATGATTGATGCTTTGTCAAGATGTATCCCACTTTTGAGATAAAATATATGTGTTGTAGGAGAATTTAAAGAAATTAACTCGTTAAGGAAATAAGCTCGAATTACTCGTTCTCCTGTATTCATGTACAGAGTACATGCCCGGTTAGACTATATAAATTCGGGACACGACTGAGTCGCGAGCGGACTGTGCTCCGATTATAAACACAACTTATGACAACCTATGTACAATAATTTAAAGGTTCGATGTACAGTATAGCGAAATTCCGATACAGTATAACGAAATCCCTACAATATACTGAGAACAATCTATAAATATCCCTGATACATACTATTAGATATTTTCAGTACATACTACGAATTAAAATAGATGCTCATTAGAGCATTTTTAGTGTGTATTCAGTATATGATTGTAGTACATATCTCTAATATTTTCAGAATATACGTAATATATTTTTATGATATTTTCTAAACATTCTCAGTATCTCTTTGTGTTGTTAGGGATAAGACTAATTTAAAAAACAATTATTGGCCCAGTAAAAAATCGCGCTATGGAGTTAGCCGGGCGTATCCCGTTTAGACACGTAACGATTCGACACCGTACAATTCGATACCGCACGATTCGACACCACACGATTGGACACGAACATTCCACCATTCGACACCGCACGATTGGACATTGAACAATTCGATACCGCACGATTCGACAACGCATGATTTGACACGAACATTGCACCATTCGACACCGCACAATTAGAAGAAGCAAGAACAGTAAAAAGTGTTGCTCTCGCCTGCGAAGCGAGATATTAATCGTTAAAGTTAACCACTGAGGTTAGGAAATCTGTCAATTGTAAAAGTAGATAATTTGTATTAAAATACCGAAAAGATTAGCAAGATTTCTGCAAGGGTAAAGATTTAATGACATACCATATTTTGCATAGGGGCCTCGCTAATGCAAGACTTCTACGCAAGGGTGAAAATTTAATAGCATACCATACCTTGCGTGGGGCCTCGCTAATCTTTTTCGTATCTATTTTTAGTATATTGTAGACTCATCCTATATTTAGTAAGGCAAAGATTTAATTTTTTTGCTCGGATAGTCTGCTGTCACACACTATTGTACACATCGGTAATGATAGTTTTCCTAATCTCAATAGTGGTTGACTTTAACGATTAATATCTCGCTTCGCAGGCGAGAACAACTTTTTAGTGCTCTTGGTTTTTCTAATTGTACGGTGTCCAATCGTGCAGTGTCGAATCGTGTCGTGACGAATCGTGCGGTGTCCAATCGTGTGGTATCCAATCATGCGGTATCCAATCGTGCGATGTCGAATCATGCGGTGTCCAATCGTGCGGTGTCGAATCGTTACGTGGACAAACAGAGGTTGCCCGAGTCAGCGTTATCGCGTTGTATAAGAGAATATAATAGAAGGGAGAATGTGTAAACGTATGTTATAGTGTGTGTGTGAAACGAAGAAATCTTCTGTAACGAGAGAGAGAGAGAGAGAGAGAGAGAGAGAGGGAGAAGGGAGGGAGGGAGGGAGGGAGAGGGAGAGAAAGAATGTTAGGCAATTAATATATTTATTCGGTTTAGCAGTGCCAAGTATTTTGAGTAAAATGCTTTAGTTCCTATAAATATCTATTTTTTACATGATATATTTTTTACATATTATTATTTAAAACGACCTCGTATATCTAGGGGACACGACTAGTTCGCTGGAATCAGGATTCGCGATTTAGGAGTTCGAGAGATATGAGACGTGATATAAAACAATACAGCATTTATTAATCCTTGGTTGACCAAGCTTCATTTCGTTACACCGTTGACCAACGGGGTCCCTAAAGGGACCCTAGTAGAAAATTCTCATAAATCCATGACTGATCTAGCAATTTTTATGAAAATTGATACTAGAGGGTTTTTGGAGTCGCTGAATCCGAATCTAAATAACAAAATCCAAAATGGCGGATCCACACTATGGCTGACCTATAGTATCCGCATAGATTTGAAAAGAGAAAGATAGAACGATTTGAATTAGAATGTATACTTATAGGTTTACGGGGTCGCTGAATTCGAATCCATTATCTAAATAGCAAAATTTAAAATGGCGAATCTATATGTATATCTATAATATAGATATATTAAACTTTATATGTTTATATCACAATTTATATATATGTATATATATATATATATTTATATGTAAATATATGTAAATACATGTGTGTGTGTGTGTGTAAGGATGTAAAACGAAATTTCTACAATTTCAACTGAAATATAATAAAGAAATATAATATAGTTATATAATATAATTATATAGAAATATAATAATAATGAAAAAACATATAGTTGAAAAGTGATACTATAAATTGTAAAAAGTAATTTGTTACTGCATTGAAGTTATAAATATGGCAAATAATAATTTTAAAAACTTTTTGTCACTGTTAGAAAATTTTTACATATTATATATTGCATTTGCGAAGGGCCAGCGCAGTCATCTTTTTGTCATTGAACGGAATTGTCGTCATGCTGAAATCAATTTTTTGTCACATAGAAAACACAATGACCATTTTGAATCAAAATGAAGTCATTTTGACTTTATGTTGACTGTAGTGTGTTCTTTGGGCACTGTTTAGTTGCACACCGAAAGATACACCGTTCAAATGTACAATATACAAATGCACATCGTTCATTTGGACACGAAAATACATGCACCATTTGTTGGTATATTTAAAATAAAGGTTTTTGTATATTTATCGTATTGAAAGGAATAAATAATATTGGTAAATGTTTACTCTAGCATTCTCATTTGAAAAATCAATAAAATTAGAGAGGGTTAGGTTAGGTTAAAAGAAGTTTTTTCTTCTAATTCCTTTTTATCATGCAAAATTACGTTCACATTGTTAGTTTCCACGTTGTTAAGTGCGGAGCTCTTTACATATGTACATATGTTATAATTACCCTAGCGGGGATATAGGGGAAGGGGCTTCGTCCTGCGCCCTGTGTGTTATTATTTAACCTCACAACTTCCACATAGGTTTACACTTTAAATTTTACAAATAAATAAATAAATGTTACATGTGTTTTCGTGTCCAATGGCCATTGTCTATAAAAAATTTTGGTAGCAATAGCATGCGAACGACAAATTTTTAACATAACTTTAAGCGTCGAAATGTTATACTTAGTTGTCTCAACGGCTGAGACAAATTATTTTTTATTTACACTTTGGAACGAGCAACAAAATCAGGTTTCGATATGTTTCGAAAGAGTATTGTCTGTAGAAAATTTTGATAATTAATTAATTTACAGATTCGTATTTTACATATCGAAATATACAATATTGTGAAGTTACAGTAAAATCGGTGAGGTCGCCCGTCTCCTTCAGTATTACCCAAATTTATTTGTGTGTCCGATCGGCACTGTGTCCGATCGATGCTGTGTCCGATCTGCACTGTGTTCGATTACAACCATTGTGTATCCGTTTTCTACTGTGTCCGATCGCCACTGTGTCTGATTACAACCACCGTGTGCCCGTTTCCTACTGCGTCCGATCGAAATTCCGATGGCATTTACTTGGACACCGTTCAAATGGACACGGTGCTAAAGGTCACAAAGATATTGGACCCGATACTTTGCACACGGTTCAATTGGACGGTGCTTTTGGACACAGGAATTATTGGCGAAATGTCTTTTGCACACAGGAAGTATTTTATTTAAAAATTCGCACTGTTCAGTTGCGCACGGAAATATGCGCACCAGTCTTTTGCACACGAATAGATGTCCACTGTTCATTTGGACATGCAAAATATGTGCACCGTTCGTTTGCGCACGAAAAGGTGCGCACTGTTCCTTTGCACACGGAAAGATGCGCACCGTTTATTTGAACACGGAAAAGATGCACACGAGAAGGAACGCACTCTGCATTTGCTCATTGAAAGGACACTGTGCATTAACACACAAATGCCGCGAAAGAGGGTAAGTTGTATAAAAGGTAATACTGAAGGAGTGTGATCCTCCTCACCGATTTTTTTAAAACCTTATAATTTCGCATATTTTAGTGCGTAGAATATGAATTCGGCAGTGAAAAGTGGCTCTAGCCTGCGAAACGAGATATTAATTGTTAAAGCAGACTACTAGTCGTGCGTAAATGCACAGTATCTTTTCAGTGTGCAAATGCACGGTGCGCTTCTTTTCGTGTGCATCTTTTCCGTGTGCAAATGCACGGTGCGTTTCTTTTCGTGTGCATCTTTTCCGTGTACAAATGAACGGTGCGCTAATTTTGCGTGTCCAAATGTATGGTGGGCATCTCTTCGTGTATAAATGAGCAGTGCGCATCTTTCCGTGTGCAAATAAACGGTGCGCATCTTTTCGTGTGCAAACGAACGATGGGCATCTTTTCGTGTGGAAAAGATTGGTGCGCATATTTCCGTGCGCAACTGAACAGTGCGAATTTTAAAATAAAATACTTCCAGTGTGCAAAAGACATTTCACCAATAATTCCTGTGTCCAAAAACATCATGTTCAATTGAACCGTGCGCAAAATATTGTATCCAATATTTTCATGTCTTTTAGCACCGTGTCTACTTGAATCGTGTTCAAGTGTACCGCTCCCTGTCCGATCGACATTGTGTCCGATTCATTCAACCTACTGTGTCCGATTTATTCTGTGCGCAACTAGGACTCACTCCACAGTACGCTCTACCCTCGAAATCTCATCGTACCGTAGCCGGTGGATGTTGGGCGGGCCGTGGCGGTGACTGCCGAGAACTCTCGGCGGAGATAGAGTACGCTCTACTCCCTTTTAGCGTCAGGGTTTTGGTCGGCGTGGAAATCGGACGGAATGGTCGGGATGGTTGGTGAAAATGATCGGGCCGAGTTCGACGGAAACAGAGAACTCTCTACCCCCTGGTTTCCCAAGTTTGCGGGAGAGAGTGCCGTCTTGCTGACTCCGGAAAGAGTGATCTTTCGGTACATCAACAAATCTACCTTTTTATACTCCCTTCGGAGTATTTAGGGGAATTCGATGCGCGGTGGGGAATTATTGCCGACGATTGCGCGCTTGGTAATACCTGCAGTACGGAATGGAACTACGAGCTTCGAACGTCGCGAAGCTGCTCGGCAAAATTCGGCGGTTTTCGGTGGCGGTCGGTCCGGATTCACAGCGTAACGATATACGTATCGTTACATGTTATAGAGAAAATATTATTTTAGATACAGAGAAGATAGATTTGAGTATAATTTTTATTTAAAATAACTTTTATTTTGATTTTTTACGTATCCAAATCATTTTAAATTAATTAAATTATACTTAATATTTTTCTTCTGTACGACAGTTTTTTTTAGCATTTATGAAAAAGATTTTCTAGTTCGTGTAAGAGTATCATTTTTATAATTGCAATTTTTTGATATTATTACTTTTTAATGCGGAGAAATTTGGTGTAGAAACGTTTAGACACAAAACAGGTATGGCCGCTCTCCGCACACACAAGGAAGAAGAAGGGAGTAGGAGGTGAGGAGAAAGCGAAAACCAAGTCTTCCTTTATTCCACGTTTTCATGGCTTACATACGCGCAAAGTGCGCTCATACATATGAATGTAAATTTTTTAGCATAAATAAAATAATTTTATAACAATGCACCCGTAAACACATCGTTCCCGACGACCATCAGTCGGAAGCCGCTCGACCAGTGATCTGTCGGACGGAAAGTAAGGCGCGGTACGCCCTTTTTTAATCGCTTCCACAAGTCTCATCTCCGAGGAATTGGCTCGGAGAGCTCGCTCCGCGCGACCAAGTTCGGTTCGGGCTTTTCCGGCGGAGCGCCGGGGATAGCCAAGCGCGGCGCAGCGCCGAGGACCCATTTCCTCACTGTACCGTTCCGAATTCTCATGCGCCTGGGTCGCGGGCTAATTATTCCAACGCGTTAAATAATTAACCCCGAGCCGGAATAAAAAACTGATTCTGGGGAGATGAGTACATTTATCGAAGTGTGCTAGTCAAGAGACATCGTCTCACCCATGATGTAAAGAACAAGGTGAAGCAATCTGGTGGATGCACAGTCGTTCAAAAGTAGAGGGGGACCAGTTAACCAATTAGAAATGCCCCAAGCATTAAATCCAATATAACTGACACTGATTATCTTGACTAGAATTAATCTTAACAGGCTACATTCCGTGTAAAACGCAGTATAGGTTACATGAATTGTTCCTAGTAATATATAAACTAATTAATATAATTCATTTAATTTTACAAAACTATGTTTTTATTTCTCCTAAGTAATTTAATTTATAATTTCCGCCTTTTGCGTGGGGCTTTTAGGATTGGTTGAAAATTAGACTCTCCTCCACAATACCATTATGCGCAATGTTTCACCTTGTTCTTTACACCATGGTCTCACCAAGCCGCTGGGAAGAAGTCACGAGCAATTCGATGAACAGCTAGACACGAACGTTCTCTGTCACCGCCGTTCCCGCCGAACTGTTCTTCCGAACCGAACCGAGCAAAAGCAGACGTAGGAGGTGAGAGCGTACTCCGCCTTTGCCGTGGTAATTCCTGGCCGTCCTGTCTAGCTCATTCCAATTATTCGCCGTATCGTCACTCTATCTAGAGGTGAGAGAGTTCTCCGCTCCTGTTGGGTTTTTATCACGACGATATAACATCCTGATACCTTGCCGGACCGTACTGAGAAAAGGGGTGAGAGAGTTTTTCCGCTTCTCTTGAGTGTTTTCGGACACGGATCCGGATTCCATCTGGAGGTCCTCTAATAATTATAAAACCACGTACTAAGGCTCATATTCATAGTCCGTTCTTATATTTAAGACCGCCTTAAGTACGGTCTTAAAATGCCCTCATAATCGAAAAATAAGCAAAGACTTGAGCAAAATCTCAAGTTGTGACTTGTTAAAGACGATCTTATTTTGGAACGTCTTGATATAATTCATAGACATATCTTATTTCACATAAGCACGGACTTAAGGCTATCTTATTAGTGATGTAGTCATAGTCATTTAAGACTATCTTATTTGACATATATATCGCAAAATAAGACGATCTTCGTCAAGTCTGGTTAAAGGTGAACTTAAGACGTGCTTGTCG
Source organism: Tetramorium bicarinatum (assembly GCA_928718305.1). Taxonomy (NCBI): domain Eukaryota; kingdom Metazoa; phylum Arthropoda; class Insecta; order Hymenoptera; family Formicidae; genus Tetramorium; species Tetramorium bicarinatum. Next base: position 299,448 of record OV788328.1, read on the forward strand.
AGAAATATAGAGTGTAAAACAAGAGATACAAAAATATATTATTTACAGTTATATTCGATTGTTTTTCTTGCACAAAATGTAAAAATCGATTTTTTTATTGGCATACCTTTTAATAAAATAATAATTAATGTAATCATGTTTCTATTGCACTCGATGAAGACAAGTGCTGTGTCATTATTTCTATTTATTTTATCTTTTCATTAAAATTAAAAATTAAATTATAAAATCGAATTGCAGTGCAAATAAGTATTTTATCTTTAATATAATCTGTTATTATATTAAGTGAATTAAGTGAATTCGTTTGTTACGTTCTGATAATAATCAAGTAAATAGAAAATGTGCTCGTATACAGTTGGATTTTTGTCATAAATTTGTACATATTTTACTTAGCAAACTACGTGTCGTCATTATTAGTCTCGAAATGCAATCCCAACTGAAACTAATAATATCGATAGTAATACGTATCTTTAAAGCAAAGAATAATTTGTTATTTATTTATATAGTTTTAGTTTAAGTAAAAAGTAGCTATAATGATGTTTTACAATGTTTTGGTTTATTAAATTTTATTTATATCATAATAAGAAAAGCTTCTTTTCTCTTGTTTGTTAAATAAATTATTTTTATAATTGTTTCGCTACAGACATTAAAATATCTTTATTGGATTATGTCTATATATTACTACATGTATTTCGTGTTTATATTTATATCTTTTTAGATTTTCAGTATACGACTTTGTTATATTATCTCTGATTTAGCGACACTCAAAATTCTGTCTCTTTCTCTCTAGAAGATTGCTACATGTAATATCAGTTCAATAACATTCGCTTTTTCCAAATAAATAACATCACCAGCAACTAACAAGGAAAGCCCACACTCTCGGAGTCACTGATTTTGGTGAATTTTTGTGGGAATATAGTATCGATTTAGAAACAACAAATAGTAAACGAAGACGACGCAATTCTCAAGCGTTTACGAGAAAAAAATTTTTAAAGTTTCGCGAGGTCGTTATAAGGACTTCGAATACCATTGAAATTACGAACCGAGCGTAGCTTGGTGAGTATGGCACTAGCGCGCGAAGCGCTGGATCTGTGGTTCGATTCGTGGCTTTTGCATATTTCTTTTTTTATCATTTTTTTTATTTTAATTATTTTTCTATTATTATTAAACGCTGAAAAATAAGAAGAATTAAATATAATTAAATTTAAACCACAAATTACATTAAAAACTGTACTTTTTTCGAAAGTTAAAGTTTATTATGTAAGGGGTGTCAGGGGGGTCGAGAGTGGGGAATGAAGGCGACAGACAGTATCGGGTTAAATATGTATATTTAATAAACAACGTGACCACAAGGCACGTGGTCATAAACAAGATGTGAATGCGTGTTACTTATACTTATTATCACAAAGCGCCGGGGAAAGTAACTTAAAGCGAACCGGACGCGTACACAATGACTTGAGACGAGGAATAAACCCGGGAAAACGACCGAAGGGAAGACGATGCTATCACTCTCGCGGCCGGGACTCAAGTCCCGAGATCCGGGCCGCGCTCGAGCATGCCGGCGCGCGCGTAGTTCCGCGGAGGGATGTTTCGCACGCCGCGGGATACAGCGCCAAAAGTGGCGGGCTTTACTGGATTGTGCCTTACAATTACATATTTAATAGCTTAAGGGGATCCTAAAGTGACGCTCGAACTTGATCGAGGTCAATAATGTAGGCCGGAATTCTAAGCTATAATATTATAAATTATCAAATTGGCTTTATAGAATACAAAATCCTTTTGCAAGATCAAAGTACGAGCAAAAATGAATCATGTGAGTATCGACTTCATATCAAAAACGAAAAAAAATTAAAAATATTACCGAAATCTGAGGCACGTATGACTCGAAATTTTTGCGGCGCTGACAATTTTTTTAGGCTTTATAGAACTAAAAAATTTTTGTACAGATTTAAAGTTTACACTCAAGTAAAGGGGGCTCGATAGTTATTTTGTGCCTAAAAGCTCTAAAACTTTTATATAAAGCTAATGTATTCATAAGTTGACAGTTCCAACCTCAATGTTGTGTAGGTAAATAGACATGTTTTTATACTTTTTTCGTTTTTAGCATGAATTCTAGTCCAGTCCCCTCCGTTTGCATATGTACTTTAATCCTAGAGAAGGATTTTTAATTCTATGAAACCAAAAAAAGTTGTCGGCGCTGCAAAAATTATTATATTTTTGACAGTAAAACAGGACATTTTAGGATCCCCTTAAATACTAATATAATTTATTAAAAATATATTGAAATAAATCACATTAATTTTTACAAATTTATCTTACAATTAAAACATATATTTAGGTGATGCAACATTTAAATTGGAGCGATGTCTGGTTTTAGAGCAAATAGGCTTTAAAAATATCAAAACCGAAAGATGCCACCAAGAAAAGCCTATATGAAACCGAAACCCAATCATCAAATTAGAGTTAAGAAAGCAATGTGTAAACGAGAATATCTGAATTTATTCATTTCGTGTCGAAACTTTTGAAAATCTGTTGGTCAAGTTAAGACGAATTAAGAATGACGACAGATAGAAGGGACAATTGCTTATAATAGTAGATTCTCGATAAGTGTTCTACTGTTTTTTTGGGGCGCGCGAATTTGCACCCAAATTGTAGGCTAAATGATAGCTTATCACAAGATTTTGATCATAGAAAAATATTAAGTTGAGCCTACTTTTCATTTCGGAGATATGAGAGACCGAAGTTATTGTTTTAAATTAGCTCCGAATAAATGTAGGGTTAATGCAGGTAAAAAGAAACCACTTCAAAAAATCGAGTAAACCTAAACCATGGCTAAAATTACCATAAAACATTAAGAAATTTATATAAACAAAATGTTATCGAATAAATTGTACTTTATTTTATTAGAAAATAAAATTATACATATTTCCAGCAAACACAGAATATATCTATTATACAGGGTGTCCGGTATGAGAGTTCACACCCGGAAACTGGAGGTAGATTAGGTCAAACCGAGAAGAAAAGTTATGTACCATTTGGCAAAATTCCTATTAGTTATCGAGCAATTAATTAAAACGTTAGAGCGAATGAACGCTTGGATTAAAGGTCGCAAGCGGTATATGACGAGGAGAGGAGTCAGCGAGCGATGATTGGCAAGCGGCACGCGGCACTATGGGACATTTCGCCTATTTTTTGGCCAAAATATTAAAGATTCGTTTTCATGAGATGAACGTCTGTATATTGGGGTTTTTAGGGTCGCTGATTTCGAATATGACATTAAAAATTAGAAATACAAATTGGCAGATCCAATATGGCACCCAAAAATATTAAAAATTACTTGTTTTGAATAAAAATAAAACCTAGGGGATTTCTAAGGGGTTTTCGAGGTCTCTGATTTTGAATATGACTTTAAAAATTATAAATACAAAATGGCGCCCGACAGAATTATAAAATTGTCAATCAAAACTTGAAATTGAAAATGACTGTTAAAACTTATTAATTAATAACGACTTATTCAATATTTTTGTCTTCCATTTCTATATCAAGATCGTCTAAATGAAATACTAACTTTCAAGCTCGAAGTTGCACTTGTCTTCGTCTTCAGTTTCACTAGTAACATCTAAAATATCATCTTTTAAATTAATGTCAAAATCTGTATCTTTAATAACTAATAAATCTATAACCTCTGGTGGAAAATGTTTACGCTTTCTTATATTAATTCTTTTTTGTAAGCTAATACATTATAATATCGGAATTGAAATTATAATATCGGAAGGCATTTGCACTTGCTAAGGCACGTTTATCTGTCATATCTGTCAAATTATCAACTTTACTTGTTTTTTGTGCGTGATATAATATATTATTTTTATAATATTTGTTCCGACTTTCTGTTGCGTCTTCTCCGAAGACGCCTACAGGAAGCAGAGCTTAATATAATCTGTGCTCCATGAGCAAGTGTTTTATGAACAGCTGATGGCATTTTGTACCATCCATACTTCTCGTTAAAAATCTTCGCTGTGTCAAAATAAAACTTTTGAAATTTAATAGGATCAACTGGAAGTTGACTGTTCAAAACAAGTAAAATTGTTCTGAAATTTTTAACTAACGTTACGTTAAGATCTAATACCTCAGCTAACAATTCCGGCTTTTCAAACGCTCTTCTGGAAACGTTTCCAGTAATGTTAGTTCCAACACCTCCCGATCTTGGTTGATCTACTGACATTGAAAATTTTTTTCGAAATCACTCTTGAATTTATCTTTTTATTTCTTTTATAATATTTTTTGCTTGATCTCCTGTAACTTTCCAAACTTTTAATTCAATACGATATGATATGTGCAATAAACATTCGAAAAAATAAATCCACATATGTAGTGTAGACAACATGTATTGTAATGTATCTGGCTTTGGTTCGAATGCAAGAGTACCAAAATTTGTAATTTCATTCATCTGATTTGGCTTGGCATGGCATATTGGGCAATTAGCAAATCCAGAAGATCCAAATACTTAAAATACTTAAAACTTTTCCATCTATAAGAGTACAAAATAAGGAATAGGAGACTATAATTTTTCTATTGCCACTGGAAAATTTGTATGTAATTGGACGCAAATTTTTAATCTGTTCTTTCATTTTCTCATTTGTCGCTCTAATATTTTCTGAAGTTTCTTTTTTATACTCTAACATTATTGGCGAACAAAATCTTATCGATTGTGGAGTTCTATTGCACCAATATATTGCACCATATATATATATATATATATATATATATATATATATATATATATATGTATATACAGGGTGAGCCATTTTAATTAACGCACGCAATTATTTCGGAAACAAAGCATTTTAGAGAAAAATGTTTCCTACAAAAGTTGTTTCACTTCAAGGGGGACATAAGATGGTGCCATTGGTTTGACCTTGTATAATTATTTGAAGGTCATGTGAAGATCACCTTTGATTCTTTAAATGGAACCCTATACTTTTTATTACATATTCTTGTAGCTTATTTCAAGAGGTTTCCAAAACGCTATAAATAAATATATTTTTGTCAAGTACTTTTCGAGATAATTTAAATTTTGTCATGACATTTTTTTAATGTAAAATACAAAATATCTTGTAAAGTTTTCACTTTTTAATGACTTGACTCTAATACTATTACAATAATTTGACCTTGACACGCTTACTCAAGGTCAAATAAAGATTAATTTAATTTTTTCAAATAAAAACCTATTTTCTACTGCATTTCTCAATTAAACAACTTTAAATTAAACTTTCAAACCGACTCGAAAATTTTTAATTTTATAAAAACTTATAAATATATCAAAAATATTAATTTAAAGTTGTTTAATCAAGAAATGCAACAGAAAATAGAGGCTTTAATTTGAAAAAATTGAATTGACCTTTATTTGACCTTGAATAAGCGTGCCAAGGTCAAATTATCGTAATAGTATTAGAGTCAAGTCATTAAAAAGTGAATACTTTACAAGATATTTTGTACTTTACATTAAAAAATGTCATAACAAAATTTAAATTGTCTCGAAAAATACTTGACAAAAACATATTTATTTATAGCGTTTTGAAAACCTCTTGAAATAAGCTACAAGAATATGTAATAAAAAGTAGGGTTCCATTTAAAGAATCGAAGGTGACCTTCAAATAATTATACAAGGTCAAACCAATGGAATCATCTTATGTTCCCCTTGAAGTGAAACAACTTTTGTAGGAAACATTTTTCTCTAAAATGCTTTGTTTCCGAAATAATTGCGTGCGTTAATTAAAATGGCTCACCCTGTGTATATATATATATATATATAGAGCAACTAAACGTAATGGAATGGTAGTTGTAGCTATCAAGTTAGTATCCGTTGTTCCAACTGATTCACCTGAACTATTAAAATGTTGATTATAAGTAAAGTGATCGCTAGATCCATCAAAACCCCATGATGATATCAATGTAGCTTCAACACATTGCAAAGATTTTTGTTGCATGTCAGCTTCAATAACTTCTATTTGCATTTTTATTAGGCGTTTCACTCTATGTTCGAGGAAATTTTGAAGTGGAACTGTAGCTGTTATATCTGTGACGATTATACCTTTCGGATAATACTGTTTTTTTTCCATTCGTACCAATTCATATCTTGGCCATATATCAGCATTTCATCGTTTAGATTCCGTGTGCATATGGTGATATTGACTTTTTGATAAATTGTTATCAATTAAATAAGCCATAGCTTCAACAGGAGTAGCTTTTATAACTACATTATTTTCAGTTAAGCTTGTTCTAATTTTCTTAACAATTGTAGTTTTCAACACTTCACTAATAACGGATGCAAAATCATTATCTTTGTTTCTTTTTACTGATACTTTTGCAGCCATCTGAGGAATGTCATGCGCGTTGCCTCTCCAAAATCGCCAGGACTCCGTTTTGGTTTTTTCTCAAAAAGTTTATTCTATAAGATACAATTTTCTTTCGTTTACAATTATGGCGCCGGTCAAAAAATTGCGGCGTCGGTCAAAAAATGTTATTGAAGTCTCTCTCGGTATGTGATATGTGGGGCAGTAAGCGTGACCAGAATCGGTTCGAATTTCTCCGGAAGTCGCTCCTCTTCTTCAGAAGACTCGAAGTCCGTCCAGCCTTTCGTCTGCGTTGCAGAGTCTGCTCTTGCGGAATAGATCTGGGTAGCTCTTCCTTTTCCTGGTGAAGGAGGAAGGGGAGAGAGAAATCTTCCTGGGCCCTCCAGAAGATGCCTCGGGCTAGTCGGTCTGCATTCTCTTGGATCGAAAATCGTCAAGAGATGTCTGGGTGGACGTGTCCTCCTGACTGACGGAAGATCGAGCTTGATCAGCCGCCACTCCGGATGTCCTGCAGACTCCTTGTCACCAGCAACCGCTTCTTCTCGTTGATTCTCCGTCGAAATATTCGAATTCAGCGGACAGCAACGACAGGAAGATGGACGATCAAGAAGCGACTCCGTATTTGTTATGCACCCAAAAACACACACTTGGAGAAAATTCCGTTGTGCACCGAGTCGATCGCTGGACCCTCTTATATAACAGATGTGGCTGTTTTTTAATTACGAGAAAAATAAACAAATCAAACGACGCCTGTCGACAAAATAATAAATTCTTTATAATGACTGAAATTAGCATTTTTTCGAAAATTCATAGCTTAATTCATGTGACGGCCGAGCTGTCATCCAGTGCGCGGGAAACGGCGCGCACGACTTCCATACTGTTCGAAAGGCGCGGCCGCCACACATCAAAAGCTGTAAGGTGTTGTTACTTATGTCAGTAGACAACTTGCTGGCATCTTTTCTCTGAGATCTCAGTGATTTTTCGCTGAATTTTTTTTCAGGATGCCCTGATTTCGAAGATAAAAGCACCTCAGATTTTTCTGACATCAATATTTTTTTGGGCTTTTGTAAAACATTCTCTGGATAAATGAAATTACTGTCCAACCATTTTTTATACTTAGTTATAAATGTTAAACAAAACTGGGTTCTTCTACTACTTCTGGTAGGATATCGACAAATAAGACACACACGAATTGCACAAAGTCGAAACAAGAACTGTTTATTAATGTGTTCGAATAAACCAAGTAATAATCTTAGAAAGTCTTAGATCGTGTTTAACCAATGTAAAGGCAAGGATCTGCATTACTTTGTTGGAAACAAAAACGTTTTAGAAATTCATCAAATTTTCGATTCCATGCTCGAGATGATTGCTTTAATCCATATATGGATTTTCAAAGTCTGCATATTTTACCATTTGATGGTACGCTCATCCCTTCTGGTATATTTATATATATTTCCTCTTTCACATGATCATTGAGGAAGGCCGTTTTTACGTCAAATTGAGCAATTTCCATACCTTCTCTTGCTGCTGCAGACAAAATTAGACGTATTGTGTCGTATCTTGCTACTGGCGCGAATACTTCATTATAATCAATCCCTTGTTCCTGTTTATATCCTTTAGCGCAAAGTCGAGCCTTGTATCTAAAAGGACTTCCATGGACGGGTTGTTTTATTTTAAACACTCATTTTGGCTCTATTAATTTCTTATCCTTGGGAAGATTTTCATATGTCCAAGTTTCATTGAGTTCATGCGCCTTGAGTTCTTCATCAATCGCATTCTTCCATTTTTCAGCATCTGGTTTAGACATGGCCTCCTTGTAGGTGGTAGGTTCATCGAACTCCGTTATCATTGCTTCATAATGTACAAGTGGCTTTATAGTTTTTCTATCCCTAAGTATGCGATCGCTGCTTGTTTGTGGAATTTTTTGTGATCCTCTTGTTCCTATTCTTCAGTTTTGTCTTTATGAAGCTCTTGGTCCTCTTATATCTTCTATGGTTTCCTCTTCATTTGAAAGTTCTTGATTGACCGGAATTTCCACATTATCATGCAAACTTGCTATTGAATGGTCGTCAGTTTCGTGTATTATGACGTTTCTAAATGTTGTAATCTTCCATGTTTGAAGATTAAGCAATCTGTAATTACAAGTACCCTCTTGGTATCTAATTAATATCATCTTCCGAGACTTACTGTCCCACTTCTTTCGAAATTGTTTATCAACATGAACGAATGCGTCTGATCCAAAAGTCCTGATATGATCCAATCGAGGTTTCTTTCCGGTCCATAATTCAAAAGGAGTTTTTCCATTGTTAGATGATGTTGGCGTTCGATTTAAGATGTAGCGGGATGTGTTCACAGCCTCTGCCTACAGACGAGTAGGTAAATTCTTCGCGTGAAGCTCTCGCACTCTCGACGATGGTTCTGTTGTCTCTTTCGGCTCGTCCATTCTGCTCGGGCGTATAGGGAGCAGTGGTTTCTAAGCTGATGCCCTTTCCTCGTAGATATCTTAATGTTCGTTCATTATTATATTCCTTCCCATTGTCCACTCTTAAAGTCTTAACGGATCTTTGAAATTTGTTCTCTATTAAAGTAGTAAATTCTTTTAATTTATCGAATACATCAGCTTTGTGTTTCATGTAGTAGACAACGCGATAGCCTGAATAATCATCTTTGAAGCTGACAAAGTATTTGGAACTACCAATTGATTCTGTTGACATCGGTCCACAAACATCACTGTGTATAAGCTCGCCTGGTGAAAGTTTTTTGGTTGAAGTGTTCTTGAAAGGCAGCCGATGTTGTTTTCCATACTGACAAGCTTCGCAAAAGATGTCTTCACCATCATTGATTTTCGTTCCTTCTAATAATCCTTCTTTGCATAGTTGACGAATGTAATTGTGGTTGATATGCCCTAAACGCTCGTGCCAGCGCTTCAGGTTGGAAACGGTCAAACTCATGTGGTTGCTGTGTTCCACTTCGAAGAACATTCTGAAGAGATTATTTTTCTGTTTCATGCCTTCTGCTTTTAAAACCCCGTTCAGATGAAATTTTACATTTTCTTTTCCGAAAGTAATTTTGTATCCTTCGTCTATACATGCTCCGACAGAAAATAGATTCTTCTTTAAATCTGGTACCAAGAATACATCTTCGAGTGTTCCATCGAGCCATTCTTCATTGATGAATCTCTTGATGTTTATTCTTCCTCGACCTTCAACCTTGCATTTTGTTCCATCACCAAGTGATACGTATTCATTTTTACATGGGTGTATTTCCTGAAACCAATTGCGATGAAACGTCATATGTTTCGATGCTCCACTGTCGAGCAACCAAACATCTTCCGTGATTCGATTTAGAAATCCTTTTGCAGTTTCTCCAATAAATGCACTAACATTGGTTTCATCATCATTTTTGCTTGACGTTTTCTTATTACCTCGATTACTCGTCTTATTTATTCGTTTTCGGCATACCTTGGCAATATGACCGCGTTTTTGGCAATAATAACATATTATTTCTTTCTTGGTAGTCTGCATTTTCTTCTCTGTTGCTTTTTGTTTCCCTTGATCGAATTTTGTATTCGCAGCTGTAAGTGCATTTGTTGTTTCATCCATCATGGACATCCTTCTTTCCTCTTTAATGAGGCGCTGAGTGAGTTTTTGAAGCGTTTGATTGTTCGCGTCAACGCTATCCCATGCTGTAACAAAGGCACTAAATTTTGAGGGTAAACTACCAAGAATTTTAGCCATAATTGTAATGTCTGAAACGTTCTCACCAAGATCCTTGAGCTGACGCGCCATATTTTCCACTTTAGCAAGCTGTGCAACGTTGTCGTTCGACGCCATTTTGTAATCGTGAAATCTTGTTATTAAGAGAAATTTATTTGATTCACTTTTCTGTTCGTGAATCGCACTAAGTCGATCCCACATATCGTTTGCTCTCTCACATGTTAATAAATACTCGAGCTGTGATGATTCCATAGTAGACGATATTATTACCATGGCTTTTGCATTCTTTTTGTTCCAATCACTTGCATTCTCGCTGGGTCGGGCGTTCGTTCCGTTGACAATATCCGTTAGGCCATTTGCAACGAAGATAGCTCTCAGTTGGAACTTCCACGCCTGGAAGTTCCAACTGAGAGCTATCTTCGTTCTATCGAATTTGATAACATTCCTCAAACCGATTGGATTCTTGCTTCTATGTATCGTTACAACGTTAATCGTGTGTTTCTAAGGCGAGGCCTGGGCCCATAACCTGTTAAACAAAACTGGTTTCTTCTACCACTTCTGGTAGGATAAACCAAGTAATAGTCTTAGAAAGTCTTAGATCGTGTTTAACTGTAGATTCGCAAGAACACGCGCGGCAAGACGACAACGACAACAATAGAGCGCGACATGGATGCCAGCACCACACGGGTCAAAAGTAAAAGACAAATACATTAGTCAAATTAAAGTCACTGATATTAAAAGGAGCGCCCAATACAAATTGCAAAGCCTCGAGAAACATAACATTTTAACAATAAATTTTCTTCTATGTTGGCCTACATTATTAAAATAATTTTTATATCTAGTAAATAAAGAACGAACAGTTTGTAAAAGAATCTTTTTTTGTTCCTCATCTATTTCTTGCCCAAGATGTTCTAAGACATACCGGTAACAACCTTGTACGTCTTTATTAAAGAAAAATGTTTCAATTAAATATCTTTTTGAAACATTCTGAATGTGTCGTTTCCGCTCAACGGAGATTTCTAGTACTACTGCAATATTACCCGGTGGATCCAACATGGAATTTTCCATCGTGTCCATTCTTATGGTAAAGTCAATATTGCAGCGACCTTCGTTTCCAGAAGGGATATTATCACCAGTCCAGGAACACGAACTTGAGCCTACTGGCAATCCATCAGCTTCCAGAACAATCTCTGGAAGGGTGACCTGATGACCGGTTCTACCCAAGTCGTGGGAGCTACCCGCTCCAGGATCCAAGTTGTCATCAGTATTTCTGTCTTTGTGTGTATATTTATCCATTCTCCTTAGTGCTGCCCGTTCATCCTAAATTTCATCGGGTAAGGGTTTATTTACAGCATCAGCACCGGGGCTCTTTTTTATCCTCCATTTAGGAATCATCACGAGTAGGCTGTAAAGCCCTTTATCGGAGATCTTAAAGATTAGGAATGGATGACATACTCACATGGCACGAAATACACATATTTACATCATAACGATTGCATCTCTTCTATATACTTTCTATATACCCACATAGTATGCATATCAAAAAGATGTCCAGAAGATATCGCGAAGATATATTTAGAAGATAGGATATTTTCTGGACGTCTTTTTGATATGCATGTTATGTGTACATTTATTTTTATTTCAAATTAGAATTTAGCGAACTCAAAAACCTCTCGAACACCGCTTACGTTTCATTTTTATACAAAGAAGCAGTTTTTCATATTTTTGGGCACCATATTAGATCCGCCAGTTTGTATTTCTAATTTTTAATGTCATATTCAAAATCAGCAACTTTAAAAATCCCTATATAACAACCCATTGTGCACTGTGATATCGCTTAGCTTAATCACAAACTTGTTAAGAAAAAAATAGTCGATTGTCTTTACTTTAAAAAATTATATCTCCCGGAGGTGGTTCTAGGCGATGATTTATGAAACGGTTTTAGGAAGAGTAGAGTCCCACCTAATATTCAAGCCAAAGATCGCCTTGTTATTGTTTGTTATTCGAAAGTTCTAGTCTTTTAAATATCAGAAAACTGATAAAATCATTACTTTTTTCTAATTCAAGTTTAAAGTTCTCTCCTCCAGAATGGCCAAGCTTAATTTATTCTTATTATTTTCAAGCATTAACTTATGCTAAAAAAGTATTTCAAGTAGTGATTTGTACGGCTTCAACATTGGAGGAGAAAAAAAAGATCAAAGAAACAATAATCTTTCGTGATTTCAAGATACATTTTTACACACTTTCAAACACAAAATGCGACAGAAAAAATACTTTGCGTGGAACAAATGGTCTTAAATTTTTCTCCATATCTCACTAATGTTTATAGAAACTTTTCCAATCGTTAAACATTACGAACTTTGACTTTGATTTTTGCCATTTTTGGCTAGTAAATAGGCGAAACGTCCCACAGTGCGCGGTGAGCGGGGGTCGACGGGAGATACAAGTCTTATGTCTCGCGTCGGCCGCCGCTCGCCGCGTGCCGCTTGCCTACCGTCGCTCGTTGACTCCACCTTTCTTCGCCATATACCACTCGCTGCGTTCAATCCAAGGGCTCATTCGCTCTAACATTTTAATTAATTGCTCGATAACTAATAGGAATTTTGCAAAATGGTGCATAACTTTTCTTCTCGGTTTGATCCAATCTACCTCCAGTTTCCGGGTGTGAACTTTCATACCAGACACCCTGCATACCTTATTTATGTTGAGATTATATAATTTTGTTTTATTCACGATAAAGCAATGTTTTATAGTAGTTATATTGCTTTGTTATTTATTGGTCATATCAGTAATATAACTTAGACACAATACACTATATAACAAATACAATGTTTGCATTATATTTTATGCATTATTTTATGCATTATGTTATGTAATATTTTTATATGTCGAGATTTATCAAATTGATTGTAGATGGCGTCTGTTTCTCGTACATAAAATATGATCCATTACCTTATACATGAATGGTGAACAAGGTACTGCACAACATTCATCATACATTTCAATTTATATGAATAAAAATAACAATCTTCTTTCTATAAATGGCACTTTTTGATTAATGGATTGTTACTGATAATTATAATTCAGACAATCCTTCAATCGAAATATTATTTCTGGTAATATTTAATGATAAAATATGTAACAGTTATATAACAGTATTACAAGTGGCATTAATATTTATGTAACATATTCAAAATATTTATGTAACAAAAATATAAAATATTAAAAATGTTTATATAACAAAAATATACCTGTTACATAACGTTCAAAACATTTGTATAACAAACATAATATAATTGTTATGTAGCATTTATTACTTTTATGAGTAGGAAATTACAACTAATGAGAACTTAACATATTGCATCCTTGTTGTATAACCTGTTACATTTGGTTTTATTAGAAATAAGAATGTGAAGTTATATGAACTAAAATTTATATAAACTAATTTAAATTTAGTCAAAATTGCTCAGGTAATCTTATGTTAAAAATATAATATCGTTTCTCCTCGCTATTTTGTTCACCAGCTGTCTTTTCTATTACATGTTGTGATCGTTCAGCGTTTATAATTAAATAAATCCGTTACTGAATCCCAAAAGCTGATTATTTATTCTGTGCAATAAATTCTGCATCAAATTATGGGCCCAAAAATAGGCTCATTGTAAGTAACGGATAGAAGAGAAGAAATTACGGAGGAATCCATCTCACGAATCTCTGGATAACGAATGCGACTCTATAGTTATTATTGCCATTACAAATTGTAGCGAAACTTTTAGAGTCTTGGCAAACGAAAACGAACAAAAATCCTCTTTTGCGTTACACACACAAGTTAAGAGTTCAACGATACTGTATGTAGAGTAAGCTGTTGGAAAATCTATGTGTGAACGAAATGGCGCAAGCATCAAGCTCCGGTGTTTTACTTCCAATCGAGAGATTAAAAGGCCATGAGAATTATAGTATGTACCTGGAAGATAGCTATGCAAAGTTATCTAGAGTTAGAAGATCTTTGGAACTGTGTGCTAGGAACGGAAGATGATGCGAGAAAAGTGGCGCGTGCAAAGGCAAAGATAATCTTAGCGATTGAACCCATTAATTTTGTTCACGTGCAAACTGCAACAGATGCGAGAGCATGGAAGAAGCTTAGTGAAACATTCGATGACTCTGGACTAATACGTAAGGTGACATTACTGCGAAAAATGGTAACTACACGACTCGAAACTTGTAAATCAGAAGATGACGTAAATTATAATAACCGCTCATCAGCTTATGGGTACAAGTCTAGAAGTTAAAGACGAATGGATAGGAATCTTATTATTGGCAGGTCTCCCGGAACAATACAAACCAATGATAATAAGAATAGAAAATTCAGGTTTGAATATTTCAGAGGATGCCATTAAAACAAAGTTTTTGCAGGAAATAGGCGTGAGCAATGATACTCGCAGTGAAGTTGCGTTCTATGGGAAGAATAATAAATATAAAAAGAATAAAGTTAAATGTTATGCTTGCAATGGTTTAGTACACATGGCGTATAACTGTCCAAGAAAGAAGAAGAAGGAAGATGCTTATAAGGAGAATAAAGATACAAAGAGTGAAGCATCATCCAAAACAGATTCATCCTTGAAGAAAAGAAGTGATCATAAGGATAATATTTTACATGCAGGATACACCTCAAAAGAAATAGAAGATTGGATAATCGATTCAGGGGCGTCAACACATACTTCGAATCAAAAAAGAATATTTGAGAAGTTAAATAAAGATGAAGATTCGTATATTACATTAGCTGACGACTCGAAATTATTGATAAATGGTAGAGGTGATATCGGATTAAATATTAATGTAATGAATAAGTCGCAAAAGGTATATGTAAAAAATATTAGTTATGTACCTAATGCTAAATTTGTTGTCAGTAAGTCAAATGATTGCAAAGAATTTAACAGTTATATTTACTAAAGTGAAATATGAAGTTTAGATGCAGAAGGTAAGATTAGCAAGAGGTACAAGAAGAGATAATTTATACTATTTAAATATTTACACATCGATGGTTTGTACCGTACAATCACAGGAATCAGCTGAATTATGGCATAGTCGATTAGGACACTTGGAAGAGACAACATGAAGTTATTAAGAGATAAGCATGTTGAAGGATTAAGTTTTACGGATCCAACCAAAGATCCTTATGAAATCTGCATAAAAGGTAAGCATCGGAGAGATCCATTTCTGATTTCATCTAAAAGAGCGTCTGCACCATTTGAGTTAATATATACGGATTTGTGTGGGTCTGTGGAGAAAAAGTCTATAGGAGGCTCTTCATATTTTATGACAATGTTAGATGATAATACTAGAAAGGTATGGCATTGACATATTTTCTGGTAGACAGTCTCAAGCATTAGACTGTTTTAGAGATTTCAAGAATATGATTGAAAAGGAAAGAGGTACCAAGATTAAGGTACTCAGGTCTGATAATGGCTTGGAATATATACCCTAATAACCAAGTTTGCTAAAGGCAGGCTTTGCAAATGCTGTATGTTATATGCTGTATGTATCATAATTTTGACAGTAGCAAAGCATGAGCTGCTCTGCCAGATAATGTTAGAAACGAAATAGATATGTAATAAAATCTGCATTAGGATATGATGGCAGAAATGCGCAAAAATTAGGCACAGCTTATCAGCATATATAGAATAAATTTTAAGCATTATGTACTGATACAATATGTCGACAGAATACATACTGAAATTGTATGTAACTTGCTGTCATAACATAGCAGCAGAATATCAGCCGAAATCAAACTTGTTTGCAAGTACGCCATGTCGGCAGAAACGCAGTAGAAATGCAGTATGCTCTGCCGTCATATAATAATATTTTATTTCACGATATTTAAGTGTAATTCTTTTATTATTGTTAACAAAGCCTGCAATATCAGTTATCGACTGCAGATGAGGAACAGAAATCGAGCATGGCCTGCTGTCATGAAATAACACCAAAAACACAGCAGAAATGGATATACACATGCATGTATGTATTGTTTAATATTAGCTGCGTTTTTAACATCACCTTGTGACGGCACGCCATGCTTCATTTCTGCTGCGTTTCTGCTGTTATGTTGTGGCAGCAGATAGTACTGCCAGAAAATAAGCTTAATGCTGACGCAGTGGACAGGAATCTGCTCAATATTCATGCTTGGATATGCTGACATATTGCCAGCATTCTGTTAGCATTTGGCTATTAGGGTAAATATATTTTTTAACGCTTTTTTGAAAGAAGTTAGAATTAAACATCAAGTGTCTATTCCTTATACTCCGCAACAAAATGGTCGTGCGGAGAGGATAAACCAGACTTTAGTAGACAAAGCAAGATGTTTATTATTGGATGCAGAATTAGATAAGATGTTTTGAGCAGAAGCTGTATCGATCGCAACACACCTTGTGAATCGTACCCTAGCACGAGCATAAATCATAAAACCAGAACACCAGAAGTTTGGTCAAGAGGCCAAACCAAAGGACCCCGCACACAACTTTATGGAAATTAAATTTTTTTTAAACTTTTTAAATTAAAATGTATACATGTAAAAAAATCGTGAAATTATTAAAAAAGGTTAAGGAGATGCTGGATACCGATATTTATCGGTTTTTCACTAATCTTCGAAATGGCTTTACAGAATTGAAAATCGTTTATCATGATTAAAGTAGACACACTAACAAACAGTGTAGTGGGTAGTTTTGTGTTAAAAGTGAAAAAATTAATAATTAACATTAACATTTTGTAATTATTTAACTAATAATATATACAAAAAAATGTACTACATTATTTTATACTCATAAACAAACAATACGTTATCTTTAGAATTGAGTTCAGAAGTCTAAATAAAAAGATTTAAAAAAAAATTGTGCATATACTTCTGTATATCATGTGAGATTCAGATACAGATGGGTAAAACAGAGCACTAGTTTAGTTCCAGTATTTTTTAATAGAAAGCATTACAATCGTGACAAGAATAGACAACTTCCTCTTTCTTGCCTCATTTTTACTGTGTTTATACGTGATGACACTTGTTGTATTCGTGTGAAAAGACACATTGATGTAGCGCTTGGACAGAGTACGGACCGCTGAGCGCCACACCGACGTAAGTATCTTTATATTGTGTGCGTAAAAGACGGAGATCAGTGACACCACTACACTCGTTGATCTAAATATATAAATAAAAGAAAAAAATATATAAATTATTCATTGTGTATCTGAACAGTAATGACAGCATAGTCAGTGTATACAAATAAATGTGAAACAAATAAATAAATGTAAAATAAATAATTTATATATTACATATTATAATAATATATAATATATTATATATTATATTTATACATTTGTATAATCAATAATTTATATATTTTTATTTCTACCATACAGCTATTCGACAAACGAATTTTCTAGGCAAAGAAAAATTAATTTTTTGTACAATAAATAAAATATAATACGTAATACAAATTAATTTTGAGTAATTATATATTATTTACAAAAGTTGTATTTAAGAAAAAATAGAAAAAAAAATTATTCGTCAAGATTCGAACACGCAACCAACATAACCTCAACAAGTTATGAGTCTGGCGCAGCGTTACGAATGCTTCGATAAAATGATCTATTGCACTAGCTTATATATGAATTGAGATTTTTCAATCTCGATTTTCTCATGAATTCTTGAGAAGTGCGTCCTATCCTTTTACCCTATAATGTTTAACGTGAATATCTATCGATACAATGAGTTTCATTGAAATCGATTGGTATCACGTCGTAGTGTCCCCTTGTCAGAACATCGAGAATTTTGGCAATATCGAGTTTCTTGGTAACAATGAGAGGAAAAGGACGAAAGATCATATATTTATTCTCCTCATATCGTAGGCGGCAACATTGCACGCACAAGCGTGTAACGTATATATGCTTAAGCTGGGATCGATAATGTAGGAAATTTTTGTACTATATTCTAGATTATCGATCAAGTTTGGCCGTCTCTCCAGCACCCCCTTAAGGAGATTTTAAAGTGACATAGTTATCGATCGAGCATTTTTAATTTTATATTCATTAATCTTTTAAATGCCTTTATAGATTTAAAAATTTAAAAATCCTTTTCCAGAATCAAAGTACAGACAATAATACAATGTGTACGTGAACTAATTTACTGCTAAGTTCTATCTTTCTATCGATTTGCATGCAAACACATAAAATTTTCACATACGAAATTTTCGTAGTCATGCCACATTTTTATTAAAGCATCTAGGCTCATTTTAAAAACACAATATTATTCTTTAATGTTAACTCTAGACGGGACTACACTTGTTTTACGTAAATGATTTCATGAGAAACGAAAAAAATTGTTACATATCGACTTCTGGCATTGGTTAGGTTAGGACTCGAGTTACGATCGTAACAACATTTAATATAAAAGCTTAATATAAAAGTTTTTATATCTTGTACATGTAAAACAAGTGTCGTCCCGTCTAGAGTTAACATTAAAGAATAATACTGCGTTTTTAGAATAAGCCTAGATGCTTTAATAAACAAGTGGCATGACTACGAAAATTTTATGTGTTTGTATGCAAAATCGGTAGAAAGATAGAACTTAGCAGTAAATTAGTTCACGTACACATTGCATTATTGTCTGTACTTTGATTCTGGAAAAGGATTTTTAAATCTATAAAAGCAATTAAAAGATTAATGAATATAAAATTAAAAATGCTCGATCGGTAACTATGTCACTTTAGGATCCTCTTAAGGGGATCCTAAATCGTTTTGTATTATCATCAAAATTACCATTTTCGTAGTTCTAATCATATTCCGTGTTAAATTGATAAAACCTAAAATCCTTCTCCACGATAGCAATGTATACAAAAATGATCCCAGGAAACTCCAATTTCATATGGAAAACGAGAAATAATTATTAAATTGTAGTTTTCGTTACCTACTTCTACCTCAATATGGCGTCTCGAGATGCAGGCGAGCTGTCAACTCATCATAACATATACTTGATATAAAAGCTGTACAGTTTATAAAAATCAGAAAATGAGTTTCCTAGGACTGAATTCTCTTGAAGAATCTTTTCGAACCTTCCAAATCGAGATTTGAAGTCTAATATAGATGTATGGTTGGAACTACGATTCGAGCAATTGTGTGGATGCATTGTAGATAAAGAAGAGTGAAAAATAACAGTTTTTATTCGTTTTTTATATGAAGTCGATACTCGCTTGATTCGTTTTTGCTTATACTTTAATCCTGCAAAAAGATTTTGTATTCTGTAAAACCAATTTAATAATTTATAATATTATAGCTTAGAATTCCGGCCTACATTATCGACCTCGATCAAGTTCGAGCGTCACTTTAGGATCCCCTTAAAAATGGTGCATAAAAATTAATGAATATAAAGAATAAACGTAATATTAACCTATAAACGTAATATTACGTAAAAACATACTTAAACATAATAAACGTAATATTAACCTATAAACGTAATATTACGTAAAAACATACTTAAAACATTATTTAAATATATTTTAAGTATATTTATTCTTATTATTATTCTTAGAACATTAAATGTTATTAAAATTACATTTAACATTCTAAGAATATTAGATACATTATTTAATATTAAATTATATCACGCATTTATAAGGTATCTCTTTTTACACGACAAATAAGTTACGTGACAATAAAAGAAATCGTATTATTCAAAAAACCGTGAAAGAAAGAAACGTATAAAAGAATTGAATATATTAGAAAAATACAATGAGTTTCATATTCACAATTATTCACAAATATATGAACATACATTATTGTGTAACTCACAGTTTTTAATTTGCCTGTACAGCATCTCAGACGCGCGGCCCGCATGATCGACCCAAACTGCTGTCTTTTGTAGATATTTCGGTTCATTACAATTGGTAATAGACTGGTTTTGTTCTAACCTTTTAATTTTATAACATTAATTGTTTAATATATAAAAACATATTTTACTACTTAATTACATGATTTATTTATTTTTTCTTTTTCATGATCTTTTTTCTCATAATACGGTTTAAAATATAAAATTGCTATACAACGGTACATTTCTCAGTAAGAATAAAAGGTATAGTAACATAGATTTGATAATATCACTAAAGTTGACAACTTTTACCTCACTTATAGTAATCTTAAATACATGTTCCAGTTTTGGAGCCCAATTTCTCAGACACTCTTTTTGACATGTGTCGCGAAAATATTAATTATGTACAAAATATGAAATAGTATTATAATGACTACTATATCATTTGATAGAAGACACTTTCTAGTTTGTATTTCTGTTATCAATCTGCTCTTATTTTTAGCTTTTGTTTAAGAACTATTGTTAATAAACAAACTGGTGTGCCGGTATTGATGACTTTCCTCTAGTAAAAAGCTGTTGCAACCATTAAAATTCACTCTGATATACCATGTTTCATTTTAATTGCCTCAGGTAAATATCTCGAAAAATATAGAAAATATGAAAAAATGTTTCAGACAAAAGTTGTATGGTTTTGAGGAGGAGATAAAATGATGTTGATTTAATCTTAAATAATTATTTGAAGGTTTTATTATAGCTTACCTCGAGAGCTTTCCAAAACACTATGATTAAGTATATTTTCGTTTAGCACTTTTCGAAATATTTGAAATTTTGTCATGACACTTTTTAATATAAACTATGAAGTATCTTATAAAGTGTAAGCGTCGAGAATATTTGCTCATCATATAAGCGTCGAGAATATTCTCTAATCATAAATTGTCACCGTTATGTTTACTGCTGGAGCCCGGTGATAATAATATATACCAAAACAAGAAACAAAGCTTAGTCGACTTTGAAGATCATAAGAATAATAAAGAGAACGACTCTCCAAGGAGAGAATACACAGTATATGTAGAGATTCAATCTTTGCATGACAGCTTCCGCTGTCTCTCGCGTGTTCGAACCACACATATTCTCCGACGTGTCCACGGTCCGAATAAAGAAAGTTCAGTTTTCCGAGCAAGTGTTTCTCTCTTTCTATTAGCCATCCTTTTCTAATTTAATATCCTTTGCCTTTCGGTTTATTCGTTCATAAAATTTCCTTACAAAAATATTCATTTTTCGATGATTTTACCTAAATACTTTTAGATGTAGAATAATAAAAGGATTAATAGTATTTGTAGGAATCTTTTCAAAAGTATTCTCGTGTTGAGTTACTCCCAAAAGGAGGGAGAATATTCAATTGGGATGAAAGGCAATCATAGAGCGTTTAATCACAGTTTTAGTCTAGACTTCACTTCAGGCTCAATACTTTATTGAATAAATCTTTGATTTTGCAAACACGAGAAACTGCCAGATGAAAGAGCAACGACTCTTCCCTGTAGTAGTGCTACACAACCGTATAGTTTTATTGTTTCACCACTTTTCAAACGTCCTAAGTGGATGATTTTACACTTAGTGGACTACTGGAACAGTTGGCTTTTATAGAATACAAAATTTCGAATTGGTCTCGAATCCTTTTCAAAATGGAACTCAAGTACGTGCGAACCGTAGATCGACTTAATGAGAGTCAGCTCAGCCCTGTCAGCTCCCGCTTTTTCCGGAGTTAAAGCGACTCAATGCGCGAAACGCGGCGTTATTTGAGAGCCGTATGCTGTTGTCATCACGCGCCAATTATGCCAATTGATGACAGAAGCGTGATATGATCATGTGATCGATCCCGCGTTATGTTCAATGCGGAACAGTATTAATTTTTAGATATGGAATTTTGCAAAATCAACCAATGCAATAAAATTTTTAAACATTTTAAATTCTTCGTGTTTTTTATATTAATCGATTCCTTTTATTATTCTATATCTAGAAGTATTAAAGTAAAGTCATCGAAAAGCGAATATTTTATGAGATATGATTATCTCCCTGTTTTTTGTCGTTTGTAGAAAACAACTTCCCGCAATCCTAAAAATGACGACGCTGGGCGGTCGTTTGCATTTGACGATAGGCTGGACTAATACGGTGATTTTTAATCATTAATAACTCGTTAACTATTACGAAAATTGCAAAATGATAGAGAACTTTCGATTCAGTTTAGACCGCTCTATCTGCACACAAAAATTGTACCCAACATTCTGGGATATCCTGTATATACGTATGTTTCATTTTAATTGCCCCAGGCAAATATCTCGAAAAATATGGAAAATATGAAAAAATGTTTCATACAAAAGTTATATGATTTCGAGGGGGACATAAGATAGTGTTATTTGTTTGACCTTGGATAGTCGTTTGAAGGTCACGTAAAGGTCATCTTCAATTTCTTAAATGGAACCTTCTACTTTTTATTACATATTCTTGTAGCTTATCTCGAGAGCTTTCCAAAACACTATAAATGAGTATATTTTCATTAAGTACTTTTCAAGATATTTTAAATTTCGTCATGACACTTTTTTTAATATAAAATATGAAATATTTTATATTAAATATTAAATATATTAAATTATTATAAAATATTTCATATTTTATATTATTATGTTATTATATTTACTATTTTATATTAAAAAAAGTGTCATGACGAAATTTAAAATATCTTGAAAAGTACTTAATGAAAATATACTCATTTACAGTGTCTTGGAAAGCTCATTTCGAGAGCTTTCCAAAACACTATAAATGAGAATATGTAATAAAAAGTAGAAGGTTCCATTTAAGAAATTGAAGATGACCTTTACGTGACCTTCAAACGACTATCCAAGGTCAAACAAATGACACTATCTTATGTCCCCCTCAAAACCATATAACTTTTGTATGAAACATTTTTTCATATTTTCCATATTTTTCGAGATATTTGCCTGAGGCACTTAAAATGAAACATACGTGTATACAGGGTGTCTCAGAATGTTGGGTACAATTTTTGTGTGCAGAGAGAGAGAGAGCGGTCTAAACTTAGTCGAAAGTTCTCTATCATTTTACAATTTTCATAATAGTTAACGAGTTATTAATGATTAAAAATCATCGTATTAGCCCAGCCTATCGTCAAATGCAAACGACCGCCAAGCGTCGTCGTTTTTAGAATTGCGGGGAGTTGTTTTCTATAAACGATAAAAAACAGGGAGATAATCACAGCTCAAAACCACGCTCGTAGGCATTCTCATTTGTAGAAAAGAACTCCTCGGGTGCCTACCAATGATGACACTGGGCGGTCGTATCTTGCCGTGCGCTTGCATTCGGCGGTAGGTCGGGCTAATATAGCGATTTTAAATCATTAATAACTCATTAATTATTGCGAAAATTGCAAAATGGTAAAGGACTTTTCGACTCAGTTTCATCCGCTCTATCTGCACACTTTGAAAATTGTATCCAACAT
The DNA here is from genome assembly GCA_928718305.1 of Tetramorium bicarinatum. NCBI lineage: Eukaryota > Metazoa > Arthropoda > Insecta > Hymenoptera > Formicidae > Tetramorium > Tetramorium bicarinatum. Next base: position 322,872 of record OV788328.1, read on the forward strand.
TCTGGAATACCCTGTTATATTATATAAGAATCAAAGTGATTGTTTCATGCTGATTTGCGCTTTTTAATGTTGTCAAAAAATAGCTAGCAATTTAGCACGAATAACAATTATGAATATCTTTTTCATGTCTTTTTTTCAGATAGTGATACTATTTAACCCGATCGAGTCGACGAAAGAAGCTAGGTGGATTTACGGATGAAGCTGAAAAGAAATACTGTGGACGAAGAGGAAGAAGACGAAGAGGAAGAGATAGATGCCGTTTATCCGATATCAGACAAGTAAACAAGAACACGTTAGCGCGAAAGACAATCGTTTTGCAATCGTGTCGTTACCGACATCTTAAACTCGTCATCGCTCGTTACATCTAATGTTGAACGAAAGACGGTTTGAAGTAGACAGCACATTAGCGGACGGGGAATGTAATGATAGCGGCGTGATTATTGGCCGGACGCTCTCATCGTGCACGGTGCCCTACATCGGCACCGATCAGGGCTACGTATTCGAAGGTGGCGGTATGTCGACGTTGCAGCAGCTCGGTGCAACCGGTCGCGGAAATACCGACTGCATCGGTGGCGGAGGAGATCTCGGGTTCGACGCATCGATAGGAGGATCGGGAAGTGGGCTTGGCGGTGGGGTAGGACTTGGTGGAGTCATTACTGGTGGAGGATCTGTAGGGATAGGTGGTAGTGGAGGAGGAGGAGGAGGAGGAGGAAGTGGTGGAAATATGAATAAAGAAGTTCGTTACGCTCCATTCGCAACATCTGTAGGTCCGATTGGTACCGTGACGCCAATAAACCTGCAGTCTCTACCGCCACCGCCGCCGCCACTGCCGCCGCCGCCACCACCGCCACCACCTCTGCCGCTGCAGATGCAGCAGCAGCGTGCCTTTTCGAAGTCGATGACGTCCCTACCGCCGGAGCCGTTTATGATTATGCGCTCGAAGGCGTTAAATCGACGCGTTTCGATTAACGTTGGTGGTGTCAAGCATGAGGTACTTTGGCGTACTCTTGAACGGTTGCCACATACGCGCTTAGGTCGACTGAGGGATTGCAATACCCACGAGGCAATAACTGAACTTTGTGACGATTACTCTTTAATCGACAACGAATATTTTTTTGATCGACATCCTAAATCTTTCAGCTCGATTCTTAATTTTTATCGCACTGGGAAGCTCCATTTAGTAGATGAAATGTGTGTGCTCGCGTTTAGCGATGATCTCGCCTATTGGGGTGTCGACGAGCTCTATCTCGAAAGTTGCTGCCAGCATAAATATCACCAGCGTAAGGAGCACGTACACGAGGAAATGCGCAAGGAGGCAGAATCACTGCGGCAACGTGAGGAAGAGGAATTTGGTGAAGGAAAATGCGCCCAATATCAGAAATGGTTGTGGGATCTTCTAGAGAAACCAACCACCTCTATTGCGGCACGGGTGAGTCGCATCGTGGCTTAATAATCAATATGTGTACGCGCATGTGGCGATAAAAGACAATGCACATCAAAAACGTCGCGCATCATCACTTGCTGTTGTGTATCATATATATCATACATATCTTCTAGATAATGTTTTAGTGAAAACGAGAAACAATGGATTTTGACATATCAGTCTTTTTTCTTTTATAATTCTTGAAATATAATCGATATACTTAATTCTTTTTTTTTGTTTCTTTATTTTTCATTATCTTTGTTCTTGTGTTCTTTTGATTTTAAAATGATTTAATATTTTATATACTAAGATTGATTACTTTCTTTCTCACCTTCAATAAGAATTGGTTGTGTGATTAATGTGAATGAAAAACAATGTAAAAAAAAAAATAAATTATATGAGGAAGCAGAGTGTAAAAAATATGTCTATACAGACTGATTCAGAGCAAACGTTTGTCCTTAAAATATCATATTTCTGACTTAATTCTGAGACAATTTTTTTCTTTTTCAAAATTTTATTCGTAGCTTAGTCCTTGAATTATAAAAAGAAATAGTTTGCTTATCACAAGTGGAGTACACTTTCGGACATTAATGCCTACAAATATAAAGTTGGCTGCGTATCAGAGCACTTTCGGAACGCATGTAATCTTCTAACTATTTGTGCGTTATGACTGTTTGTTGATTGATTGTCGTTTCTCGAATAAGGCCATCACACGTACATATTCGTAACCGTAATCGCAAGATTTCGACCATCACATTATTCAATTCGGCTGTCCGTAACTGTAACCGGTCGTATCAACCAATTGTGTTGCTCAATTTCTTACGATTACGATTACGGAAATGTACGTGTGAAGGCTAATGACCAACAGTCATGATGCTTGAATAGTTAGAAAGTTGCACGTGACTCAAAGGTGCCTTAATACGCGGTCAATTTCATACTTGTAGTTATTATTGTTCGAGTGTATTACAAGCACCAGCAGGAATAGTGTCCCTTGGCGACTAGTATAGGTGTGTGACAACCAAACGCGGCAAACGTACATACGTGTCTCTAGACACGCGGATCGAGGAGCAAAGGGAAAAATAGTGGAGGGCAGTCCGATGTCGCATTTTTATCGCAAGGTGCACAATCGAGAGAGAAAGCAACGCAAGACTTGCTACCGGCTAGCGGTGTCCTTATAGCTGTCTCACCCTCGCCGCTTGAATGCAGGGTGTGCTGGTAAGATAGCTATAGAGACACCACGGTGTCTCCATATGTGTCTCGCTCTTTCTAATACTTTTCGCGCTTTTTCCTTTAAGAAACACGCCGCGTGCATCGCGCGAATACATTTATTAATATTATATATTATATTATTATATATCGACTAAAATGATTAAATCTAATGATTGATTTGATGAAAAACACAAATTCTTATAAAAATGTTTAATTATGCTATACAGCAAAAATACACGGTCATCCTAATTACGATTGCGAAATAATTCTTTTATTATTACGCACTAAAAAATTTTGTGTAAAATTACAACTATCATTGTAAGTCATTTTGAGATTATAATATTACGATAGTTGTAAATTTTTATACGTAAATTTACAGTATAAAAATAAAATTAACTTCTTGTGTTGTAAGTAAACAGATTGCGGACTAATATAATTACAAAAAGTATTATTATTATTTCGTCGGATGGTGAGTTGTGCCGTCCTTGCTTACCTTCTGTACTCGTCCCGTAATTCGCTATTTCTTTTTTTAATTAAAAAATTAAGCTTTGAATAAAATTGTTGTAAAGGAAAAATTGTCTCGAAATTAATTTGAGAATACGTCCTTGCAAGGATGCGAGATTGTTCTGAATCACTCTGTATATTATCAAGGACAAATCCCTCAATAATACTCAAAAGGTTTTAATCGTCACTTGTTGTTTATTAAAAAGTTATTAATAAAATAAGTTTAATAAATAGAACTACATTTTTTAACATCGTGTACATTGTTTTATCATTAAACTGATTACATTAATCTTAATAAATATAGTATACGAGATATATGTATGTATATGTTGAACCGTACAATCGTGGACCTAGCTTCGCTCTGAAGGCAAAAGGGGTGGCTCCGCCTCTCCCTCTTGTACCTCCTCTCCAGCAACGTCCGTGCCACGTACAGTGTCTGAAAAGATTATTTATGTAAAAATTGTGAAACTTATTTTGTTAATAACTTTTTAATAAACAGTGAGCGACGATTAAAATCTTTTGAGCATTACTCAGGGACGTGTCCTTGATGATGTATATCCATAAAGTTAATAGTTTCCTTAGTTTTTTATGTGTATATTTGTACTAATATTGGTTAAAAAAAGTAAAAGCATCGAATAATTTCACGTAATATATGTAATTTCATATGAACTCAGATAGAGAGAGAGAGAGAGAGAGAGAGAGAGAGAGAGAGAGAGAGAGAGAGAGAGAGAGAGAGAGAGAAAATTTAAGTACTTTGCACATGACAAATTCTTTAATCATTAAATTATATTTGAATTCTTTTTTATCGTTAATATTTTTCAATGGATTTTTGTTTGCATTATTTGCAATACACTTATTGATATATCTATGCTTGTAACTTTTGCTTTTAGATGAGCTAAATTTATAAATCAATATCACAACAATTCAACATAACTCGCATGTAGGTAAACAGATTACAGGAACATTAAATGTATTTGTAATTTAGTTTTATTTTAGATTCTTACGCGAGGCACTTAATCGGCAGATCGCAATCGATTTTGCTGGCTGAAATATTTATGTATTTTATTGTAAATAAATAATTAAAAGAAAACAGTTTAGCCAAAATCATGAATTTATATCATTATTTAATGTTAAATCTCGATTCTATGATTTTTTCATAATGATTTTTGTTAAAGTGTATTTATATTAGTAAAATAATATTTAATATAAAATTGTTATTATTCAATATTATATATATAAGTTTATCAGAAAGGAAGTAAATAAAACATCATTGACAATATAAGTTATTCTTTGTAATTAATTATTAAATAGTATTAAATAATAATAATATAATATTATCATTAGGTATTAAATAATTACAGCATTGTATATGTATATATATATATATATATATATATATATATATTATTACATAATATAATAATTATTAAAAGATTATTAAATGTAATACAATAAAAAAATGATGTGCTTGAAGTTGCAGTCAATCGTCAATAATATATACAATATATTTTTAAAAATATACTCAATATAAATGTACTTTAAAACAAATTTAAAATTTATTTCTATTGCATTGTAAGCATTAATCTAATACATTTTTCTGATTATGCCTTTTATATTGAGAAAAATCATTCAGAATATTATTTATCAACTAAAATATTCGATGAAAGATAAGAAAGTTTAGAAGGATTATTTTAGAAGGATTAAGAAAATAACCATACAGCAAAATTGAATTCGATGAGTCGATCAAACTTAAATGTGTAAGCCATAAATAGATTCATAATTTATTAACAATTTTATTTATCAATGACAACGTATTAATTAACATCATAGTTAACATTTTATTTTGACATTTATGTTTCACTAATCTAGATAATCTAATATCATATAAAACATGTCTGCTCTCATTTTAGTGTAAGTAAGTATATGCATCAGCATCGTAGATTTCTGTAAATTTTTCGATATTATTAATGATTTCTATTATATGTATATATATATATATATATATATATATATATATATATGTATATAGATGTATGTATGTATATGTGTACAAGTGTGCGTGCGTGCGTGCGTGCGTGCGTGCGTGCGTGCGTGCGTGCGTGCGTGCGTGCGTGCGTGCGTGCGTGCGTGCGTGCGTGCGTGCGTGCGTGCGTGCGTGCGTGCGTGCGTGCGTGCGTGCGTGCGTGCGTGCGTGCGTGCGTGCGTGCGTGCGTGCGTGCGTGCGTGCGTGCGTGCGTGCGTGCGTGCGTGCGTGCGTGCGTGCGTGCGTGCGTGCGTGCGTGTGTTACAAGAAATATGTATATATTTATTACATTTTACATGTTTATATTTCTAGGTGATGTTATTCAACATAATACTAATCTGCCTTTTTCTCTATTTGTATTATTTATAATTTAGCATTGAAGCTATAGTTTCTTATCACAAGATTAAATATTCATCGTGTCATATAATCGGCCACCGATGATAATGGGAGTGTTTTATATGCGATTACCAGGTATCACGTCGATTCTTTCTCGACACCGCTCCCTAAGCGTCATTAATAGTTTCGCTACCAGCGAATTCAATTCGATATTCTGTGTATGTACACCTACGCCTTACATGCACTTATACAAAGAGATATATACATAAATTCACAATTCGTTCATAATTTATTTATATATTTATAGTAAGAGACAAATTTAAATAACGGAAAAACTCGCACATTAAAATATTTATATTTTTATGTATTTATAAATTTATGTATAAGTAATTCTTAATAGTTTGGTAAATAAAGCAAAAATAATTATGTGTTCATAAAAATTATTTTATATTTTATTAGTAAATTCCTGAATTTATATTTCGAATTTGTTTTTATTTTATTCTTTAAAATAAGATGAAGAATAAATAACAAATTATACATATTGCAAAAGTATAAATAGATAATGATATAAAATTTTTTAAATAAATTTTAAATGAGTTAAATTTATTTATTTAAATGAAAAATTAATTTTTATGATTTTATTTTATATATGTTATATATATCGAATACTTAATATTACAAATCGAAAGAGATTAATAAATTCAACTTATTTAGAATTTTTGTTTCAAATTTTTTATATAAACAGATTAATTTTGAATTCATTAATAAAGAAATGCGATTATTTTGAGATATTATGTAATCTTATTAATGTGATTGAAAGGTAATCACATGTCACAATTAATAAAAAATATAATTATCGATTGAAACTATAATTTAAAAAATATATTATTAAGGCTAATTTGTTTCCACGTATCGATTCCGAATTTGATACTCATAATGCATTGTATAAATTTGGTGCTGAAAGAACAATTACTTTTTAAATAGTACATACTAGAATTGTATATTTTTTTGTATAAAAATATTTAAAAACCAAAATAAAAACGATTAGTTTCAATGTCAAAATATCAATTTAAACAAAAAATAAGTCTGAACAATCTGAACAAAAAATTTTTATGAATGACACTATCGCAGGACAAAAATTTAATAAACAGTAAATATTTTTTATTTAATTCTAAAATAGATATTATTGTAATAAGTTTTCAGTTCGTAGCTTTATTATACAAATATGGTTGGAAAAACAATAAAATATAATAGTAATTAATTAAATTTTGATTGAAAGCAGTAAATTTGAAATTGTGGATTTAGAATTAACAGGTGTAGGTATTAACTGGAATACCGTATATTAATTAAAATAACATTTGCATGAACTCATATTATAAAAATAAACATGCAGGCATATCATTTGATTACATCGTTGTCAGATTAAACATTAGATAAAACAATTTCAATATTGTATATGAAAGAATTTTGTTCATTCAATTAACAACTACCTATTTATCTGCGAATATCCGCGTTCTACAATATATGCATAACACACCACAAACAATACACATTGCACACACTGTTGCTTCGAGATAAAAAGTTTTGCGTAGTGGGTCACCGTGATACATTTCTTTCTAACTTTTAGATATAATATTAATAACTTTTCCAAGAATAATCCCAATGACGATCCCGTAACACTCATTCATTTAATTGTCCGGAACGAATCATGTGAATTTCGGCGTCTATATCTTTAAATGGCTTCTGAAACTTTATTTCTCTTATCTCACTGTACACCATGTGAACGGCTGCCGGATAGTTATATATTAATGCTATTTGAAATTCGACACCACATTAGTGCATCAATTACATCCGTCGAGATACTATTTTCTATATTTTTTCATTATCCTTTTTTGTTGTCTCCAAACGTATTCCCTTTAACAAGCTTATATCAATATTATAGACACTATCGATTGTGTTAAGTATATTTAGAACATATAAGGGGTCATAACTACAGCTGTATACCCTTCAGTCGTAATCTATTAGATTCTTAAGCATAGTAGAGCATTATGATAACATATTATTTTAATATATTTGTTGTAACATAATACATCATAATGAAAGGCAAATATATTTTTAGAAGTATTCAATCTTTTTCAGGGAGTAAAAAATACCTTCTTGAATAAAATTAATATTTATCTTTTTGGGGAACTATTATAAAAATTAAAAAACAATGTGAGAAAAATGTTTTGAAGAAGAACATTTTGGCTTTTATATGTTAAATGTATTTTATAATGATTTCAAAATCCACTTTCTCTTGCAATTTTTAAAATTTTACCCAAGTAGCAAAAAAAAGCATTAAAAAAAAGTATTTAAAATATCAAGTTTAATTATATGTATACGATAAAGCTATTTTTCAAATATGCGTTTTTCAGAAAGTTAAAAATATTATTATATAATTATTTAATATGTTGTTTGAAAATAACTCAAAAATATGCATTAATCGAAAAAATTCTTAAAAAAAGAAAAGATATTATTTTGTTTTGATCTTATAATTATTAATAGACTTTCAATGTCATTGGAATGTCAATTTAATTTTTTAAATAAAAAATCTGATTTTTTATTGTATTTTTATAGTCAATGTGTAACAATTAAAATTTTTAAATTTATATTTATATTTTATAGTGCTTTTTATTTGCAATATCTTTATAATTTTCCAGATATAACAGACATGATAATAAATAATTTCTCTAGGAAATTTTTGTTTCATTTTAATTAATACAGTTGAATATTTCTAAAACTATGACAAAACAAAATGTTTTATACAAAAATTAAAAGGTTTTGTGGAGAAAAAATAATAATAATCAACTTCTGGTTTGAATCAGAATATTGGTGAATAATGTCAACTTTGGAAACAGCATAGGGAAAGTGGGTTGTGTAAGATATCATTAGATAGCTCTTTTATAGACAAATAAATTTTGTCTTCATAGACCCAATATATTTAGATCAAATATTGAGGCATTCCTCAATATTTGATCTAAATATATTCTGTCCATGAAGACAGGTAGAGATAGAAGTCCACGTAGAAAGAAAAGGACTCACTCCGTTTCGTGACTCTTGTGTTCTCTCTCATACGTGTGTACATGTGTATGCGCCGTATGTACTGTAGTCCTTTTCTACATGCATTTCTTGAAATAAATTCTTTAAATAAATTCTTTAGAATAACTCTTATCTTCGTCTAATATGTATACAGAATAATTATTATTATTATGCTACTGATTTATTATAATTTTATTTTTTGACATTTACTACATTGTATTATTTCAATCGTGTAAAAATATCTTGTAAATTATTCAGTTTTGGCAAGAAAACTATGTATTTTGCAATATGCAACTACATATCTTTTTTGAAAAGTAACTATGTGTTTTCTTTACATCAATTGATTTATTTCATTATTCTATACATAAAGTATTAAAATATAATTGTCAAAAAATAAATAATTTACAAGATATTTTATACTTTTTATCAAAATATGCAATAATAAAATATAAAATATCTTGTAAATTATTGATTTTCCGAAAATTCTACTTTATTACTTTTATCTACAGAATATAATTACAGAGTTCATATTATATATAAAAATCATATATTAAAAAATGATCTTTATGTGATCTTCAAAAAAATTGATTTTTTCGAATACTAATTTTAACATTATTTGTCCCCCTTCAAGCCATACAAATTTTATCTGAAATATTTTTTATTGAAACTCAATGCTTTCGAATTATTATGATGTCTAATTGTAAGTTAAAGTGGGACACCCTGTATATTTAAATAAATTTCGTTAATGATTTCTTTTTAACTCCTAATCAATTTAATTGCTCGTTAATGATTTTACATTGATTTACATTGCAAAATACAAGCTTGCTATTTACTTAATTAGAATAACGATGCAACTACAAATAAAAATTATGTAATACACGGCTGAATAATTTATTTGTGTGGACAACAGCTGTAATTATGACTTCTTGTTTATTTCTTTTTTTCTTAGGAGATTTGGAAAAGAAGGACATTGCAATTTATGCATTAAACGATAAGATCGAAAAAATATACAAATATATATAAAAATATGTTTTGATTCATCCTTTCGTCTTTCTTATCTTCAGCTAATACAACAGCAGATTATCAATATTATCATACACAATATGAAAAATACTCGCAACAATTCATTTTATAACATAATATCGAATTTTGTGCGTGCATAAATCCATTACACAAACTTGCTTGATATAATTTTACATCATTTTTAATACGTACATACATACATACATACATACATACACTTCGTACATATTTTTGAAATTATTAATTTTTAATATTATATTCGGAAGTTATTAAAATTAAAAATAAGTACCTTATTAATTCTTTTGCGGTTATATATCAAAACAGATCTGTTTTTCAATAATTTAATACAACAATATTTAAGATATTTAATAATTATAAATATATGAAATTTCTTTAAATTGTAACAAGTACTTTTTAAATATATTATAACACTATTATTATTAATATTACAATAGAGTATACTATTTAATAATAGTTTAATGACATTGAAATCTATTAGATTGCAAAGAATTAAAATGCGACAAATAAATTTTTTTATATTTTTGTTTATGACAATAAATACATTTGAGACAAATCTGATGATTTAAATATGCATATCTTCATTAAAAAGTATAATAACTTTTTTAAGCTTTCTCTCTATAAGTTATATAAAATAATTTTTGCAAGAATTAATCACGTAATAGTTTTGTATGTAAATATGATTAAATATGTTTACTTCCATTATATGTTTTTGCTTTAGCTTTTGCCTTACTTTTATTTATTGCTACAAAATTTTAGCTGAATAAAAATAGATAGAATCTCAACAATTTAACTAGGGTTTAACATCGAATACAGTAGAAAATTTCGTATTACTTAATATACTCTCTCATATTCTTAATGTTTTTTCCTACACTGTTCTTCAACCGATATCCAATTTTTTTTTACGTACTTTTTTATGCGGTATTTTCTTAATAACGCAATTTCTTCATAGAAAAGCGTTTTATACGATGAGACTAAATCTTTACTAGACATAAATGGATGCATGTATCTGTACTATCATACAACAGCGAATAAGCCATAATAAAATAAAGTTTTGTTTGGTGTTTAATTACATATATGTATTTTTTCATTACAGTTTCCATATGTTGTTAGCACACCCTGAAGAAAAGATAATTTTTTCATGTATAAATAAGTAAAAGATAATTATTTTCTCAATATACCTATTATATATTGCAAGATTTTGTTGTCTCATAATTGGCTTAAATACTTAAGTACTTAAATAGCAAAACACTTTTAATATGGTAGATGCATATTGAATGAAAAAATTATGTAAAAAGAAAAATTTTCGAAATAGCATAATTATTTTACGCGGTTTCTCGAAATAACGTGATTTTTTTACATTTTTTTTCCAAATAATACGATTTCTTTTTTACATGGAAGATAAGATCGCGTAAAAAGAAAATTAAGTACATTTCATTTGTCATGATTATAAGCAGGATAAAAACCGAACAGAAAATAAGATTATCTATAATATTATCTCAATAGCATAATAATATTATATTATTGAAAAAAATATAATTAAGGAGAAATGTTAAGATGCTGGGAAGTACTATTGTCTATTCTTCTCATAATTTTTAACAAATTTTTATTAAATCTTTGATATGATATTAATATACATATACATATATACTCTCGGCCAAAAGTTTGGATACATCGTTATATTTATATATATATTTTGTTCTATTGTCTTTATTATTAGGAGTCTAATGGCTTAAAAAATTTTATATAATAGAATTTTTTGTTAGTAATGAATCAGTAAATTTATTATATACAATCTATCGATATCTATCGAAAGTTTCGTTGCCTATAACAAAAAGATATACAAGGATTTGTAAAGGTTGGCTACTTTCCTTGAAAAGATATTGAGTCGCAAACTTCAGATTACTCAAGGTTACTTCGGTTTTCTGTTATTCTCTTATTTTGTAATATATTGTTAGTAGATTCTGTGTGTTTCATTCTGTGTAACTAAATATTATACGTTGATTTAATAATAAATACATATTGTCTATGAACGATGTCAACATCACTTGCAACTCTGTTTTCAAAGCCTTAATAAGTAATCGTGTTCTAAACAGACAAAATTGATAAAATGGATAAACGTAAGGAAATTAGTATTGAAAACCAAAGTGCTATAATCACTTTACATAATGAAGGTTATTTTTACCGACAAGTAAAAAAAAATGACGTATCACAAATCATATTCGTGAATATTTTATTTTTCAGCAATGTTTATTTGTTTTTGTATTTTCTAAATATAAATATTCAAAAATCTTTTGTCTTTTATTCGATACTATTTAATATTATATTATTTAGAAAAAAATAATTGCACAAACATATAAGCAAATCTGCTGCTTTATTGATTTGCCATCAAATGTAAGCACTTTTTTGTTTACTTGCAATGTAATATTATGAAGCAAACACATTATTATTATTTTGTATTTGATAACCTAATTTTGCATAATCGTTGATGTTATTTCGCTAAGCTCTTGAAGCAACGAATTGATTTCGCATTGTAGCGATTGTTCTTACTAGCGTGAGAACATAGTAGCGAAGAGAGACAGGGGAAGGAGGAGATGGGTTAGTTAGTGATTTCTTAACAAAAATTAGTCTATATGGAATTCTGATTGGGCAAGGGAGCGGGGTTTTGAAGGGACGTACAGATATATTTTTTGCCGAATAATATAATGAAACTGTGAGTCGAGCGACGTCGGGCAGACTGCGTTCAAACGACGAGATACTCTCTGGTGATGAAACTATGTTTTATAAAAAACCGCATTAAACATTTCTGCGAGAACATTATCGATTCTCTGTCGAGACAACATATTCTTCAATTCCACAGAAATATTTGTTTGTCGAAGTTATATAATATATCATGTCCTCCTTGCATTTACGATGGCTCTCTTGATCAGAGTTGTGTTGCTTCTTCAATAGCCTTTTCTCCCTTTGTATTTTGTATCGCAGAATCTTTCGGCTTAAGCGCATTTATCTATCGTACTTTAAATTGATCACGTAGAGAAAAGCGCGAATTTATATTTAAAAATGAATAGAAATACAATATTTGTTTAATGATATTAGGTTTATGGATTAGTTTCATTCCTCTGTAAGTTTACTAATCTTAAAAAATATCTTGATAATTATGATTATAATAAAAAGTAGAAAAGAAGAGAGGAGGCGGTATTATTATTTTTTTTTCATAAAATGAGAAGTTTTGTATGTATGTCATATACACTGGCGATTAAAATTAACGCATAGGTAATCCCACGTCAAAATTTCGCATGATTTCAAATAAGTGTAACTCCGTCAAAAGTGATCGTATCTTAAAAAATTTTTTTTTGTTTTGAAGCTTAAAGTCTCTACTTTAAAAAGCAATTAAGACATTTTGACTTTATCTTTCTCCCTTCGAACCATCTTTTCATAAGTAAGGACGTGTTTTATTTCCCAAAATTTGCATAGTTTGATTCACTCCACGTGCTCGAATAAATTTTTTTCGCAAATGTTATTACAACTATCGAAAAATTTGGAGCGTAAATTAAAAAAAATTGAATGTCGTACGATTTTTTTTCACGGAGTTATGGCGTTTTAAAGTTACAGTAACATTTTTGTGCAATTATCGGCAGCATTACCATTACCTGATGCGCGCAACAAAAGATTGCTGGTCGGATTTGGCACGTCGTGTGCGTGTACGTGAAAACCTTTACATTAAAAAATGCGTATTCTCGAGTCGTCTTTGAATAACCGCGTCTCACAAAGTGTGTCCTACAAAGTTTTATAGCCTTCTTTTAATTTTTAATATGTGATTGATGTGATTGTGATTGAACATGTGTGGGACATAATGAGTAGGAGATTACAAAATTTAGAGAGACTGGCAACTAATTTTCAACAATTAGAGGCAGCGCTGTAACAAATATGGCATGAAATTGCTCAGGACACTATTAGAGCCTGCATTAATATGCGTGATCGTCTACAAGAGATCATTCAAAGACGAGACAGGAATACGCATTTTCAAATGCAAAGGTTTTTACACACGCCAAATCCGACCAATCTCCTCGTGGTGCGCATCGGATAATGATCATGCTGACGGTAATTACACAAAAATGTATGGGTAACTTCAAAACAACATAACTCCGTGAAAAAAAATCGTACGACATTCAATTTTTTTTTAATTTACGCAGAAAAGTCCAAATTTTTTGATAGTTGTAATAACATTTGCGAAAAAAATTTATTCGAGCACGTGGAGTGAGTCAAACTATGCAAATTTTGGGAAATAAAACACATCCTTACTTATGAAGAGATGGTTCGAAGAGAGAAAAATAAAGTCAAAATGTCTTAATTGCTTTTTAAACTAGAGATTTTAAGCTTCAAAACAAAAAAAATTTTTTTAGATACGACCACTTTTGACGGAGTTACGCTTATTTGAAATCATGCGAAATTTTGGCATGGAATTACCTATGCGTTAATTTTATCGCCAGTGTATAAATGTAACAAGGAAAAGATATTCGATCAAAATTTATTTTTTATATATCTGCTTGCTTGTTGTACATACATCGCATATTCGCCAAAGAATTATATATTATTTGAGAATATGTATATTTATGCTTCTATTCTATCACTGCAGAAATGTTTTAATAGCTCGTGTCACTATCAGTTTTCTATTTTATTATACTCTTTCAGAACAGTTACTTCAAAGATTTACTTAAAAAAATTCATTTTTTAATTATCATGGAATTTGGTGAAAATACAAATATGAGATATAATACCATATTCAATATGTTTACTATACACAAGATGAATCAAATAGAGTAATTAAATAACTATAGAATGAATCAGTATTAAATTGTAAATTTTTATAACTAATTTTATCGGTTGAAAATGAATGAATCCGATTGCGCACAAAATAAAACAACGGCTTGAATAAATCGAACACAGGATTAATTGGACACAACAAGAAACAGACACACGATAGTTGGACAATTGGACATGTTGCCACTCGGATACAGTAGGAAACACAATAGTTATAATCGGATATATAGGGATGTGTTAGTTTTTTTTGGGAAGAGCGCAACTTCTTGGGACTGCGAACTTTACTTATTACGCGTTGCCTGTAGTATTATGTCAGTAAAATAAAATTTGCACGATTTTCTCTTACAAATTGGATAGTTTAAACAATGGGGAATGTATTATTGATAATATTACACCATTTTATGTATTTGTAGCTTCCTAAAACTGTTTTATTTATATATATGTATCTGTCATATTTGCCTCGTACTACAGTTTTAAACATAAAATTGCTCCTGTAGCGTTAAGCGGTCTACATTTCTTCGTGAGAACAGATCATAAGTTTTAAATTTTCTTTATTCTCAAAATGTTTTGTTCTAACCTTTTAATTTTATAAAATTAGTTGTTTAATATATAAAAATATATTTTACTACTTAATTACACGATTTATTAATTTTTTTCTTTTTCATGATCCTTTTTCTTATAATACGATTTAAAACATAAAATTATAGGTATACTAACATAGATCTGATAATATCACTAAAGTTGACAACTTTTACCTCACTTATTGTAATCTTAAATACGTGTTCCAGTTTTGGAGCCCAATTTCTCAGACACTCTTTTTGACATGTGTTGCGAAAATATTAATTATGTACAAAATATGAAATAATATCATAATGACTACTATACTATTTGATAGAAGTCACTTTCTAGTTTGTATTTCTGCTATCAAACTCTTCTTTTTAGCTTTTATTTAAAAACTATTATTAATAAACAAACTGGTGTGCTGGTATTGATGACTTTCCTATATTTGTATTGTAATATCAAATCGCTAGATTATGCGCAGCGCGCGAGAGAACAGATCCACTGAGAGATCAATAGCGATGACGTGAAACATGAATATCAGTCGATAATAGTAGTAGTAGTAGTTTATTAAACCCTTTTCGGGGTACACAGGGACTCCCGCTCCCTTTACAATTTCATCTCTTCTTTCCTTCCTCGCTCCTCCACACTATTCTCTCTCTCTCTCTCTCTCTCTCTCTCTCTCTCTCTCTCTCTCTCTCTCCCCTATTCCTCTCTCTCTCATATTTCGCTCACTACTCTCGCCTTTACATTTTTACATTCTTTCTCCTTTTCTATCCGACCTGACCTTCTCTGGCCGATACATTCTAAAAGTCCTTTCCCTTTTCGCACCTCTCCTATCCCTTTCTCACCACTCTCTCTTTTCTCTCTCTCACTCACACCTCTCTCTCTCTCTCTCTTTCGCCTTTACATTTTCACTCCTCGCCCATTCACTTCTCTCCATTCTCTCTCTCCCTCTCATACTTCGTTCTCTTAAACCTACTTCCGCCTCTACATATATACCTTTCTTTCCTCCTTCTTCTCCCGACCTGACCTTCGCTGGCCATTACATACTAAGCACCCTCTCCCTCCCCTCTCTCTTATCTCCGCACTCCTCTCACCCTCTCTCCTCTCCCTTTTTCACTGCGCTCTCCTCTTCCTCTCCCCTACCTTACGCCTTCGCTCTCCACTCCACTCATCCTTTTCTCTCCCTCCTCATCCATTTCTCGCTCTCCATTCTCTCTCTCCCTCTCATACCTCGTTCTCTTAAACCTACTTCCGCTTTTACGTATGTACATTTCTTTCCTTCTTCATCTCCCAACCTGACCTTCGCTGGCCATTACATACTAACCGCCCTCTCCCTTTCCACGTTCCCTCCCCCCTTCCCCACGCTGCCAAAAGGTTTTCTCTCCATCTTCTTACCGCCCTTAACGATCTCTCATTCCCCAATCCATCTCCTTCCTGCCCCTTGGCGCCGTCTCTCTCTCTCTTCCTCCTCCTTGCTTCCTCCTCCCTCCTTCCTCACCTCTTTCTCCACTCCTTCCACCCTCCTCTCCCCTCCTTCTTCATCCTTCCTTCTTCTTCTCTTCCTCGCTCTCCTCTGCTTCCCGATGCTCTCCTGCCTTCCCGCTCCTTTCCCTTTGTTCGCTTCCTGTTGCTCCCTCCGCTTTCCGGTGCTCCTCCTTCTTTCCCGCTCCTTCCCTTTGTCCGCTCCCTATTGCTCTCCTCACTCCACTCTCCAACCTCCGCTTTCTTCGTTTCCTCGTGTCCTCCGGAGTCAGTCTCTCGTTCCTTCTCGAACCTCTATCGTTCTCATCCGCTCTCCTCCCGGTCCACCCTCCACTGTCGTACTCCTTCCATTCCTCTTTACTCTCTCACCTTCTTTCCGCTTCTCACTTTTCACTTCCTCCTAACCTCTCCTCACCCTCTTCCGTCTCTATCGATCCGCCAGTCTACCGTCGCTCCGTCGATCTGCCCTCGCACCGCCATTCGCCACTTCTTCTCTCTTGCATCATCTGCTCCATGCTACACGTCCCGGAGCGAGAACTTCCCGATCGATCCTCTCTATTCCTCCATTCGATCCATCGATCACCCGCCGATCCGTCGATCTATTCTCGCTCCGCCAATTGCCACTTCTCCTTCTCTGCGCCATCTATTCCACTCTACTTATCCCGGTGCGAGAACTTCTTGATCGACCCTCTCATTTTCTCCATTCGATCCATCGTTCCGCTGCCGATTCGTCGATCCGTCCTCCGCCAATCATCTCCTCTCCTTCCTTGCTCCAACTACACCACACGTCCCAGTGCGAGATCTTCTCGGTCGACCCTCTATGTTTCTCCAATCCTTCGTGTCATCCTCCTTCTTGCTTCCTTCCCAACCTTACTCCGAAACTTCAACTCCTTCTCACATCTCCTGTCCTTGTTCCTCAACCTTCCCTCCAATTGCTCATCTTCCTCTCTTCCTCCTTCACCTTTCCAGCACACCCACTCCCTTTACTTTCACTTAACTCACTCCCAATTCTCCTATCTATCCAGACACTACCTCCCGACCATCCACACCCTCCGCCATCTTTTTATATCATATCAGTCGATAATATAAAATTCAATATACGTAAATATATTATATATGCAGAGGCGTATCTAGAAAAAATAGCTTCTATGGCAAGCAATGAAATTGCGCCCTTATTAAAAATTCTTGAAAATTATAAATTTATCTTTCTTGCTTTAATTGATGAAAATTGATTTATGATATGCTCAAAGTCAGTTTTTTCAGTTTCTTCTTTTTCTTTACTTAGCAAAGCAAAATCACATAGTCTACTTTGACCCACGGAAGCTCTCAAATACGAAAGTATTAGTTTTAATTTGCTGAATGACTTCTCGCAGCTGGCGATGGAAAGCCTTATTTGTATCGCAATGCGAAAATTGGGGAAAACACTCCATACTGAACAATAAATTCAAGTAATTTTTTAGATTTTGATATTTTTATGTTGGTCCGACTTGATAATAATATTCTACAATCTAAAACCTCTTTATACAGCTGCTGTCCATCAACATCACAGCTATAGAATTTACTCAAATTTTCACTTTGTTTCTCACTTTGTTTTTAAGTCGTTGTTGTCAGCATTGTAACACAGTCCCTCGACATCGAGAAGAAACCCAAACTTGGTGTCAATATCATGCAAACGAACGAACCTTTCGTTCATTTCTCTGTGAAGACAATCGAGTGTTTCTTTCATAAGTCTTTCCATTTCCTGTTTAGCTGTTAACTCAATGTCTCTCAAGTTTTCATCAGTCGTTCGTTTCTTTCGTCTCTGACGTCTCTTAACATTCCATTCTTGGCAGAGATTAAATCCTTCTTCGAATGAGTCACTGATTAACACTATTCTTTTGTCATTAAAATGATCTTGGAGAGTTTTCAAATGCAAAGCAGCATCGTGGAAGTTTATGCTAGGATCCTGCAGTCTCTTTTGAACACAATCAATATGAATGAGAATTTTGTTCCAAAATCCTAGCAAAGTCAGAAAATCGTAATTCAACATACGATTATATAATTGTTTTGCGTCATTTCTTGTTTCACTGGTCTCATTTTTATTGTCTTCCATGTCCTCAAGAACTTGAAATGTCTCCTTCAGATACTTGTTAATTGATTTTACTGCTTCTGTCCTTGCACTCCATCTGGTTTCGGATTCTGACTTAACAACCACAGGTACAGTGTTTTTAAGTTTTTTCCAATGTTGCGAGAATGTTGAACGAGAGAAGAACACGTAAAGAGCTTCGATAATTCCAAAAAACGTGATCATTATTACATTGTTGGGCTGTATGCGTACCTACCAAATTTAGTGAGTGATTATCGCAATTTACAAACACTGCCAGATTGTTTTTCTTACTTATTCTTTGATAAACACCACTTCTGTGTCCAGCCATCATAGCAGCGTTGTCATAGCACTGTGACCGACAATCTTGTAGTTCCATTTCATCTTTCTCTAGTTGTTTCAAGATATCTCTAAGCTCTCAGCATTTTTTTGGCATATTTGAATAAAACCAAGAAAGGATTCTCTAATACGGACTGCTTTTTTCTTGAAATCAATTTACACATATTTGCTACGTCAGACATCTGCTCACGGTGTGCCTGATTGGGAGTCAAATCAAATATGAGATCATAGTACTTGGCCTTACGAATGCTTTTTAGTAAGTTTTGGCGAACAGCGGATGCCATTAGATGGATAAATTTATTTTGGACACCCGGTGAAAGATAAGATGTAGATTCAGAATGACTTTCTACATGAGTTCTACATGAGAAATGTTCTTTCATGACAGGATCAAAGATTGCTAGTAGTTTCAGTAAGCCAAGGAAATTACCCACATTAGAGTAATCGTTTAGCTGAAGTGATTCTCTGTGTCTTTGTAAAGCTAAGTTCTGAGTTGCAAGGAATTTCATGCAATGAAGAATTTTTGTTAAGATATCATGCCACTTTTGTTTTTCCCTCTCAATCTGCAATTGAAGTTCCGCGTCAACTCCACTGTTTTCAGTTAAATTTCTTTCCATTTCTTTTCACTGTGTGAAGCATTCACGATGATTCTTTGCATTTTCATGAAATTCTTTCAGGTGCTTTCATTAATTTTTTTAGAAGGAGAATAGACCAACCAAGAGCGAATTACTTTCTCACCACGACCGTTTCCTAATTTTCTCCTGAATCAGGTTTTGTTCATTGAGCGGTTATTTGTTGGTAGGAAAGGCCATCACTATTCTGGAAATATTTTGAACCCAGCTTTATCAATTCAGTTTTCAATGCGTCAGGCAGAATTGCTCTTCCAGTATTTTTATCAAATTTTAAAAGTCCAATATTATGCTTTTCAATTACTTTTAGTGTGACAGTTTGAGGCTTTTCAACATTATTCGGTTCATTAGATTTAGTGTCAGATTCAGTTACCTCGTTAGATAAAATGTCATCTAATTCATTATCGTTAAAACTACTGTCGTTTCCCCCTTCTGTGATGTTTATATTTTTTTTAGCAGGCTTAATCTCGCCATACTCGGATTTATCTGACTTGACTTCTTCCTCAGCTTGTGATGCATTTATATTTAATCCACCTTCATATTCTAACGAACTTGTAGAAGATGCAAACTACATGGAACATGTCGAACTACTCGTTTCGTGTTTTTCAAAAAACATCATAAAAATTTTTTTGGATTTCTCAGCTTTCTCCGCTTCCAACTTTCGTCTTTTTCATCCTTCAGCGCCACTTTCCTTTTTCTTCGTTATTGAATTCATGTTAAATAAAAAAATAAGTAATAGGTTTTCTTTCCGAGCTAAAAATATTTTACTCTCCTTTCTAAAGAACAGCTGTAACTGTAAAAATTTTTATTTTCTAGAGTTTTATATTAAGAATAGAATGGATTAGAATAAAAATGAATAAAAATTATAGATTAAAAATGCAAAAAAAAAATGAAAAAAGAAAATTAAGTGTATTATGTATTGTGTAGGTGACTATTTATTGTACGGAGGTATCGAAAGTGTTCCACGTAAGTCAATTTAGGCGCCTTGAGAAGGGCGGATTATGTTGTGAGAGACCCGAGAATCCCGAAGAAATTTGTCCTCAGTTATAACATGGGATAGTTAATAATATGAGAGGTCTAAGCACACTCCTAAAGAAATTTGTCCTCAGACAGATGGTTTGATATTGCGAGAGACTCGAAAATATCTCGAAACGCTGAAAACACATTTCCAAATGAGTACGGACTTTTCATGAAACGCGTTCTTATACAAGATCTTATATAGACTCCCCTGCAGTTTCTGATTGCAAGTTCGGTAGCCACCAGCGGTAGTGCCGTCGAACTACATAGGCATTTTAATGTCAATGCATGTACAGGGGCCCGATTCTCGAACTCGTATGAAAAATTTTCACATACATAAATAATGCGCAGTCACTTGATTTTAACTCTACAAAATATGTACCAATCAGTAACCGTGCAGCGTCATTTTTGTATGTGAAAATTTTTCATATCCGTTCAAGAATCAGGCCGCAGATGCTCAGGCGACATGGCGCCCATATTCAAATAGCGCCCAGGGCATGTGCCATGCCTAAGTACGCTTCTGCATATATGTATACATACAGGGTGTCCCAGAATTGTGGAATAAGTTTTCGTGAGTAGGTAGAGTGGACGAAACTGAGTCGAAAAGTCCTCTACTATTTTGCAATTTTTGTAATAGTTAACGAGATATTTATGATTAAAAATCACCATATTAGTCTGGCTCTCCGCCGAATATAAGCGCGCGGCGAGATACGACCGCCCAGCGTCATTGTTTCCAAGGAGGAGTTGTTTTCTACAAATGGTAAAAAACAGGGGAACAATCGCTCAAAACCGCCACTCGTAGGCATTGCCGCGTGTAGTAAACAATTCCTCGGGTGCCTAGCAACGCTGGGCGGTCGTCTCGCGCTGCGCGCTTATATTCGGCGGAGGGCCGGGCTAATACGGTGATTTTTAATCATTAACTTGTTAACTATTGCGAAAATTGCAAAATAGTAAAGTACTTTTCGATTTAGTTTCGTCCATTCTACCTGCTTACGAAAATTTGTTCCACAATTCTAGGACACACTGTATATAAATAAGTTCGAAATATTAAAAATTAACCATAAAAGTAACTGTTAAATTCGTTACCGTTACTAAAAATTTTTGTAACTACGTTATCATTACAGTTACAAAAAAAGAAGTAACGTTGTTATCAGTCCGTTACCAAAAAAAAGTAACTGTAACGGTAACGGTGTTACAAGTAACGCGTTACTTCCTTGGATTATGTAGAACTCCATATGTTCGATTCATTCAACCTGTTAAGTCCATTTTATTCTATGCGCATCTTAGACCTTCTGTTTAAAAATAAACTTTTGCATGAGTTAATTTTATTCTTCGGAAACCTTCTATTCGATTTATTTTAATAAATGTTCAAAAACCAATTTATTTAAGTTTAAATATTTAATTAATCTTACTAAAAAACTTTTTCGAATATTTTATAATATGGCTGGAGTAAATTTAATTTTTTAAAAATGACATTCCATCAAAATTTCAGTGTGAATCGATGCAATTTAAATTCTCTTTTACATTTTTTTCTTTAATTGAGAAACTGTATAAAATATTCTATTAATGTTAATATTTTCAGAAAAAAAGTTCAAAGATAAAACGATTCGAATTATTGCATCGATTAGATTAAGTAAATAAAGAAACTATTTAAATAGATTTGTTCAATCGATCGTTGATAAGTCTTTCATTTAACAATATGCATGTAATTTGAACAAAGTGGTCTAGTACTCCTCATTATATTGAATCATATTCTGTTGTCTTAAGTGAGATATATTTTAATAGTAAAGGAAATTTATTTATTTCAAAAATTACAGTAAGTTTTATTTATTTTAGTGTAGCTTTAAAAAAATATGACTGAATAATAAAATCTCCAAACATTTAAAGATCAGCAATATTGAAACAACATAGTATACATTTAGTAATCTATTGTCAAAAGTTCTAAATGCAAAGTCAAATAATATGATATTAATCACAGAGCTAAGTATACCGCATTTCTAATTGACAAAGAGTTATATAGTATTCTTCAATGTCATAATGTTTAAGAATATAATTTGCTTCCTGATAGTCGTTTCGACATTCACCACGTATTTACACCAAACGTATTTACATATTTGTTTCCATATCAAGTTATATTATATCATGAATATAGGCATAATGTACTTAGACTGAGCATTTGTTTTTATTTGAAGACTAGGAGTAAGATGGAAATAAAAAGAGAAAGCTTCTGTACAATAACTAATCTGTTTAACGACGCGTGGTGAAGTAAAGAGGCCTTCGTAACTTATATAATCGTTTGGGAGGCTCTAAATTCCTATTTTATATTATAAAAAAACAAAACCGTGATACAAAGTATATTGTCTTTATTCAATTTTTTATATCTTCTGAGCAGAATATTTGTTCTGGGAATACTATGTGTGTAAGCGTGAAGTCATCAGGGTATAAGAGAAAATTAAGTGACTTCCTATATTTTCATCGATTTTTAAGATTTGAGTGAAGCATTGTTTACATTTTCGTTTATAGTAAACAAAATTGTAAAAATCAGATATGAGTTCATAGAAATCGCCACTCAAAATTTTATGTACTGAATTATTTTGACTGCGACTTATTTGAAAAATAATTATTTAAAAAAATTTTAAGTTGCTATTATTTTAATTTTGACGATTAATTTTAATTTTTGTTAAAAATACTTTTATCACGTTAAGGGGATGCTGGAGTTGTTCTATTTTACCAACAAAAATATATAATTTTTGCAGATGACAATTTTGTTTGGTTTTACAGAATTAAAAATCGACCGCGATATAGCGAAACTAAATTTGCTGCTTTCCTTACTTTGTAATACCGAAATCTGAGTGACTCGATGGCCTGTGTGACTCGAAATTTTTGCAAGCATGGCAATTTTTTTCGGCTTCATAGAATTAAAAAACTCTTTTACATGATTAAAGTAGACATTCAAAAAAAGTCGGGATGATAGTTGTTTTGTGCCTAAAAGCTACAAAACTTTTATTAACTTTTCTTTCTTTTTCAACGTAAAATCTATTGTTCCGACTTTATTTCAGTGTGTACTTTAATTCTGATAAAGGATTTTTAATTCTGTAAAGCTAAAAAAATTGCTATGACTGCAAAAATGACATATTTTGTCGGTAAAATAGAACGACTCCACCATTCCCTTAATTGCTACTGTATAATTAGATAATTTTATTTTCGATACATTTTATCATATTTGTTTTTATATATTACTCAATTATATTAATTTTTTTATTAAAATTTTATTATTCTCTTTAAAAATATGTTTTTAAAGAGAACAATACGTTTAATTGTAAAAGTCTTTTAATATTAATTTCTATTTTTTTATCAATAAAAGTTCTGTTTTATGACGCCAGAAGAATTTTACATTGTTCATTTTGAATACAAATTTTCTTTTTTTTTTTGTTATGAGTATATTGATATTTGGCGTTGTTTTTTATATCAGCAACGTTGCTAGTATTCGTAAATTGCTGTTAAATATGTTTATTTAAATAGGAACATTTATCGGAACATTTGCGATATTTTCACCAAATTTTATGAGCTTTAAATAATAAATCTTTTTCGAGTAATCTTTATATAAAATAGATAGATAGATAGATAGATAGATAGATAGATAGACAGAGAGAGAGAGAGAGAGAGAGAGAGAGAGAGAGAGAGAGAGAGAAACCTAAAATTCCTAAAATATGTTGAAAGCTGAGTAAGAACCGACAGGCAAAAATATTTCAAAAAAAGTTAAATCGTATGTGGAGAAAGATACCTAAACACGATTTGCATTATACAATTATATACTTTTTTGAAAAGTGATTATTAATGTATTTTTTACATGAATTAATTTATCTCATTCTGTGCATTAACATATTAAAAAATTTAAGAAAAAATGAATAGTTTATGAATTACATAGAATGTAAAATATCTTTTAAATTTTTATTTTTTTTATAAATTTATTTTAATACATTTATATACGGGCTGAATGAAATAAAGTGTTAAATTTTATCTCGAAAAATACCACTTAAGAAAAATTATTTTTAACAAAAGTTGTATTTTAAGAAATATATATTAAGGATTATAGAAATCTTCGTAGCTAACAGTTTTTCAGGATATTCCAAGGTCGATATTATTTTTTAAAATAGAAATTGGTATTTTTCTGTACCAAAATCTGGTATGTTTTTTTATATCAGAATCTAAACGACTATTTAATTTTGAGTAAGAAATTCTCTTTTGGAAATTTTTTCTAAAATTAATACTTTAGAAGATGTTTGTATGTTTTATAATCAAAATGAACGCGCGCGCGCGCGCACACACACACACACACACACACACACACACACACACACACACACACACACACACACACACACACACACACACACACACACACACACGCGCGCACACGCACGCACACGCACGCACACGCACGCACACGCACGCACACGCACACACACGCACACACACGCACACACACGCACACACACGCACACACACGCACACACACGCACACACGCACACACACGCACACACACGCACACGCGCACACACACGCACACGCGCACACACGCACGCACGCAGACTTCGTTTATTAGATTATTATTAGATTACATTATACATATTAATTTGTGTACTATGTGATGTTTTAAAAATATTCTAACCAAACGGATTTTACTTGCATGAAGGCAAATAGTCCTGCGACGCTTTCTTGCAACACGACAATTTTTACTTATGAAACTTACGGAAAGTTTTAGAATGATATTACTTATTTTGCTACACATAATTGACATTGCTACACATTTATCCGTTAATGACCAATTTCTACCTAATTCAAAAGTATAATTTAAGAATATAAGACAAATAATATGTTATAAGAGATATTACAAATATATTTTGAGGAGATACAATAAATAATATACTACAAGTAATTTTATAAAGATTTTCTCAATACATTATGTATATGATGTTCATTCACAGTATGCACAGTATACAGAATATTCGAATGATATCATGTACTGTAATATCCTTGAAAATTGTTATCTATAGATATTCAAAACAATTTTCTCTAGAAGTAGTATTTTATGAGATAAAAATTCGTTGAAATCTTTATTTCGTTCATCCTATCCATATATTCTACATTCTATAATAATTATAAAAAATCGAATATAAAAATGGAGTAATAGTATGAAGCGGGTGGACATAAATTAGGTCTAAAAATTCTTTTGTCACTTCCCTCTTATAATTGAGAGTAAATGTATAAATTTAAGCATGACATACCAGATTGCAAAAGATGTTCATCCTCACTTCACTCAGATCTCTAGGGTCAAGACACATTTTGCCTCACAATCTGTATTTTTTGAGTGCTATTGCCGGACAGCGACACTGAATGTGTATACTGTCCTCTTTTTTCTCTTTACATAGTCGACAATCTTTTTGCTCGGCCAGTCTGAGTTATAGAGGTGAGCCTTCAGGGTTATGTGATTTGTAAGGAGACTTATACTGATCTTTAGTCTCGCTCTATTCATTGTCAGGAGTTCATTGGTCTTACTTGACAAGAGTTGTTTCATCAAGAACTTGGCAACATTTCTGTTCCTTTATTCAGGAAGCCTGATATTTTCTTTCCAAGTAACTCTTGCTGATCTTTTTGTCAATGGTAAAGAAGACGGTTCGCTCAAAGGTACCACTTGCCAAGCCATCAACTACTTCTACACTGCAAAGGGGTTAAAATCCTTGCTAAGACTAGCATGATTGTCCATAATCTGAAGCTGTATGTAGGCACTTGCACAGTTGAGATGACTAAGATTACCTTACAAGCGGACTATCAGGATCAGCCCCCTCGGATTTGAATAAATTTTTTATATGTTGTAGTACTATCCCTCCACTAATAAAAGGTAAAAGCACTTGACACAATTTTTAAGCATTCGTTAGAAAAACGAGTTTAAAGTTTATATAGTTATAAACTTTATATAGTTATATAGTTATATAGTTATAAAGTTTTGTAACGAGTCGCAAAGATAAGTTTTCAGCCAGCAGCGGTAGTAGATATCTAATTTTTGTTTATTAGAACGCTGAAAATGTTATTATTTACAATCAAGGTAAGGCTAACAAAAACAATTTTAAATAATTTTTTGCTCGTACATATAATACGATATAAAAATATTATAATTATAGAAATAAAAATGGTAAATAAAAAATGTAAATGCAAAAAAAAAGTTGGACAAAAGAAGGATCTGTACCTGCAACACGGAGTGCTCCGTCTTACTAGTCCATCGTCTTACACTCCCGGTTATCGCTGCTGACTGAAAACTTACCTTTGTGGTGTAAACTTTAAACTCATTTTTCTAAAGAATGCTTGAGAATGCTCGAATGCTTTTACCTTTTACTTGTGGAGGGGTAGTATTACAACATAAAAAATTTATTCAGATTGGAGGGAGCCGATCGTGATAGTCCCCTTGTAAGGTAATCTTAGTCATCTCAGCTGTGCAAGTGCCTACATACAGCCAGATTATGGACAATTTCATGTTAGTCTTAGGATTCCTCATATACTTAATTGAGAGTGTGCATAGTTAAGTTCCTTTTCTCATGGTTTTAGAGGTCCAATAAAATTATATAATTCCATAAAAGAAATAACGATAACTTTTATGTAATTTTAAAGAATTGATTTTCTCGAAAATTTATCTTACCATTGTTTATCCTCTTTCAAGCCATACAATTTTTGAAACATTTTTGTCTATCGGCTTGATATTTTTGAAATACTTTGGTATTTTATTCTAAAGTATCTTGCATATGTATAAATATACCCAGTGAGAAATGATGATCGAAAAGACATCGAATCGACGTCGAATTGATGCCTTTTCGATACAAAAGGCATCGAATCGATATTGTTTCAACATCGATTTAACCAACCATTTCTCACTGGGTATGTATATGTACATAGAATATGTGTGTACATATACCTATACTTATGTATATATACAGGTTTATTCAGAATCTTATCTTTGCACTATTATGTTCCTTTTCAAAAATTTTCTGTGAAGTTTATTTTTTGAGTTATAAAATAAAATAGTTCATTTATTAGGGACTGGATATAAGAAGTAAGCAGGGGTGATGCGACTCACTGTCACGTGAGCGCTTACATAAGCCGATCAACTGCGATAGCTACAAATGTAATATATACGGACTCTTTCTTTCTCTTTCTCTCTTTCTTTCTTTCTCTCTCTTTTTCTTTTTTCTCTCACTCACTTATTCATTAACTCACATTTACTATTACCTGTGAATATTTGATAACTTAGTGTTTCTTAAGAAAGATGGATAAATTTTCCAGTGGAATTAATTTATTAATCATTCTAGGAATTACTCTATTAATCACTATTAATTACTATCGAATAATCATTTGCGATTAAAAATTATTTGTAGGAAAATACAATGCATAATATACCATATATTACTAACACGTATATATTTGACAATAGCAAGCAGTCGATTGTTTTTTATGTTTGAATTAGTGCTATCAAATAAAAAATTAATTACATGCGCTCATTGAGAAAACATATGAAGTGTGTTAGTAACATGTTGTGTGTTATGTTTCTTTCTTCGAATAATTTTTAGTCATCAAATGATTATTTAACAGTAATTAATAATGATTATAGAGTCATAAGTAAAAATCATGTAAATTCTTCATTTTATAGATCAAGTGAATAGATGTGTAAATATATAGAAACATAATAAAACAATTTAAAAGAAGAAACATTTCCAATTAATTACTCACAAGGAGAAGTTGATTACTTATGGATTTTTGTCTCCTTTCATGTAATAAATATACGACGAAAATTATTTGTGTCAAGTTTGAATGATTCGTTCAATGCGCCTTGTAAGTAATATTTTTTATGTTTGAAATTTCAGCAATGTATGCAGACAAATATATAAAAAATTAAAGAATATATGCGTACCGAAATATCTGCAAAAATTTATTTTTACGTAGTAAACAATACGTATTACATGTATAAATAAATTAATAAAAAAGTAAAAGTTAAAAGAAATTTGACATCGATCGGTTTCGATTCGAGGTTGTTGCTATTATTATTCCTTGCCCTAACTCACTACTCTATACAGTATTAGTTCATAATGCGTTTTTCTTTAGGTATCATAACCTACATTATCGATCGCAGCCAAATCGCTGAAATTTCAAATTTTATAAGAAATACTACTTACAAGTTGCATTGGACGAAATGCTCAAACATGACACAAATATTTTTTGACGTATATTCATCACGTGAAGAGAGATTAAAATCAGTTAGTCAATCGCAACCTCCCCTTGTCATTATGGATCTGTTTCATTATTAAAGGAAACGTATGATTAGACATATTAAATTTGAGTGAAAGTTTCAATAATTTTTTTCTTTCAATCTGTGATCTATCCAATCTGCAAAAATTTATCCGTCTTTATTAAGAAACACCAAATCGAATATCTATAACGTAATAGTGAATGTAAGTTAGTGAGTGAATGAGAGAGAGAGAGAGAGAGAGAGAGAGAGAGGAGGAGGAGGAGGAGGAGGAGGAGGAGGAGGAGGAGGAGGAGGAGAAGGCGTATCACTACCCCCTCCCTCTCTTTTTTTTTTCCTTCGTCCTTTTCTCACTCTCTCCCTTTTTTCCCTACATTTTTTCTTACTCCTTCTCTTCTTCCTTCTCTCTCTTTTTCTTTCTCACTCAATCAATTACTCACACAGTTTCAATAAGGTTAGATAAAGAAAAATATTAAGAGTGGAAATTATTTTTTAGATCAGATAGCTCGCAATTAATTAGCTTTGTTTGACCAGTTGATCCGTCGCTTTTTCAGGTGATAGCTGTGATATCAATACTCTTTATTGTGCTTTCAACGATCGCATTAACTCTCAACACCATTCCTAGTATGCAAGTAAATGATGCGAAGGGAGTCCAAGACAATCCGCAGCTCGCTATGGTGGAAGCTGTGTGCATCTCGTGGTTCACTCTCGAATACTTGCTTAGGTTCAGTGCCTCACCGGATAAATGGAAGTTCTTCAAGGGTGGTCTTAACGTGATCGATTTGCTGGCGATACTACCATACTTCGTATCTCTATTCCTGGTCGAGACCAATAAAAATGCGAACGACCAGTTCCAGGATGTGCGCAGGGTAGTGCAGATTTTCCGTATAATGCGGATTCTGAGAATTTTGAAATTGGCTCGCCATTCAACCGGGTTGCAGAGTCTCGGCTTCACCTTACGTAATTCATATAAAGAGCTAGGGCTACTGATGCTTTTCTTGGCGATGGGCGTTCTCATATTCTCGAGTCTCGCCTACTTTGCCGAGAAGGAAGAGCCTGGGACCAAATTCATAAGCATTCCAGAGACCTTCTGGTGGGCAGGCATCACAATGACCACCGTCGGATACGGCGACATCTACCCCACGACCCCGCTCGGCAAGGTGATCGGCAGTGTGTGTTGTATATGTGGTGTCCTGGTAATCGCGTTGCCCATTCCCATTATCGTCAACAACTTCGCCGAATTCTATAAGAATCAGATGAGACGGGAGAAAGCCATTAAGAGACGAGAGGCTCTTGAGAGAGCTAAACGGGAAGGCAGCATCGTGTCTTTTCATCACATCAACTTGAGAGACGCTTTCGCCAAGAGTATGGATCTCATCGACGTCATCGTCGACACTGGTAAGCGACGAACCCATATGCACGCGGAGAGTGCAGTCTATGATCTGTTTCACACTATGGCGTTTGCGTTTATCGAACAAAATTGATTTTAACCCAAGATTATTGTTATTGTGTTTTTAACCAATCTTTGGAATGACATATTATTTGCTATTTTACAATATGTTTTTATTACTTTCTTTTTTATTTCTTTTTTAATCTCCTTATAGTAATAGTAATATAGTTAATAGTAATAAGTATAAAGGCTGTTCTACAATAGTCGTAAGCGATTTGCGATAACCAATAAGTTTTGAACTTTAAACAGAAAAGCAACACTCATTGATTGTCGCAAGTCGTTTGCGATTAATGTAGAATGGCCTTAATAGTAAAATAGGACTATTTATACAATCTGACTTCATGTTATGATACTTCAATCAATTTTACGAGGCTTCTACAGAAATTAATTTCAATGTATTTATTAAGCTATCATTGTAGAATTCTGATATACTTAAATTTAGAATTTTAATATATAGAGTAAAGCGGGGTAATTTGAATAATTTCAAACTTTTTGAACAATCTCGAGAAATAATAATTTTATCCTACATTGAATATGTAGCAGAAAGGATAAAAAAAGAGAGGATGGAAATAGAGGAGAAGGTGGATTCAGATCATCACCCGATAGTGATAGCGACAGTGACAGTGACAGTGAAGGGGAAAAGAGGGGAAAGGAAGAAGAAAGTGAAGGAGAAGAGGAAATGGAGAGGAAAGTGGGATTAGGAAGGAAGGAGGAAGATAGAAGAAGTGATGATGGGGGGGGGGGAAGGGATACAAGAGGAATGGAAAAAGCTAGAGATGAGTGGTGGAGAGAATGGAGAGCGAAAGAGTATGAGAAAGAAGAGGAAGGAAAGGGTAGTGAGATGAGGAATGCAAGGAGGTAAAGAGGGAGGTAAAGAAGAATTTGAGGAAGTGGAGGAGAGCTAAGGAACAACAACAATAGTACAAAAGAAGGAAGAAGGAAAACAAAGAATTGTATGAGAGGAAGAAAAGGTTGGGATTGAAGGTAAATGAGCAAGGACAGAAGTGCAGGTTTCGGAGATTATAAATAGGGAGAGGAGGGGAAAGAGAGTGAAGAAAGTGAATGAGGAGATAGAAGTGGAATGGAGAAACTTCTTTATGGAGCTATTGGAAAAAGTTGAAAAAAGAATAAGGAGAGGAATAAGGAAAAGGAGGGAAAGAGTTGAAGAGGGGGACTAATCAAGAGAGGAAATGGAAAAGGTTTTAGGGAGACTGAAAGAGGGAAAGACAGCAGGAGTGGAAGGAATTACGAATGAGGTATGGAAGTTGAGTGGAGGAGAGTTAGCCGGTTTACTGGTGAACGAGAAATTAACGTTGTGTGCCAAAATTGATGAGAGTTAATAATTATGTATTTTATATGAAAGTTTGTTTGTAAGAGATTTTTTTAGGTTGCTGATAACGAATCAAGGGCCGAAATTTTAAAATTCAAAATGGCGGATTTAGTATGGCAGCTTTAAGTAATTAACTTTGATATTTTACCATAGAAACATATCATACTCTTTTGTATCATTTATTACGGATATAGGGTTAAATTTCTTTTAAAAACAGTTCTGTCAGTAGTTTCCTTCAAATACATCTATAATATACATACATATATACATACACAGAGTTTTCGAAAAGTTCAGAAATGGTCGAATATCTCAGAAACAGTGCATTTTAGAGAAAAATGTTTTAAATAAAAGTTGAAAGGCTTAAAAAAATGCACTTGATGGCAATATGATCTTGACCATATGTGGCGCTATCAAGGTCATATAAAGGTTAACTTAATTTTTTAAATAAAACTCCCTAATTTTTAACTCATCTCAAGCTTTCCAAAACATTATAATTAATTATTTTTGTTAACCACTTTTCGAAATATAAAAAAGTATAAAAATCTAACAAAGGACAAAAAATTACATAATTAAAAACGTAAAAAAAATTTTTTAAATAAATGGAGTGTAAAATTCTACCCCCCCCCCCCGGCGCACTCTGGGGTCATGATAATATATCACCAGCTAATAATGTAAGAGTAACCAAAATAGAATATCATTAATAGAAGCCACCATATTGGATCCGTTATTTTGAAATTTGAAAATCTGACTTTAGATTTGTAATCATCGACCCAAAAAACACAGGTGTACCAAGTTTTATGCAAATTCGTTAAAAATTGGAAGAAATATTTATGGTTTCGTATATATGCGTCATTATCAGTGAACCAGTTAAGGGAATGAGTGTGAGAGTTTTGCAATAGTGTATACAAGGGAGGGATGGCCAGTGAGATAGATGGAAGGAGTGATAGTGCTGATTGTTAAGATAAAAGAGGGACTAGTAGTGGAAGAGTATAGGAAGGTTACATTGATGCTTTATATAAGATATATATGCATCTGTATTAGCAGAAAGGTTAAAGAGGGATATGGAGAAAAAGGACATAATTCCACACAACCAGACGGGATTCAGAAAAGAGATGGAGACAATGGACAACGTTTACGTATTGAACTATGTCATAAATAGGCAGCTGACAAGAAAGTGAGGGAAGCTGGTTGTGTTGTTTGTAGATTTGAAGGTACTCGATATGGTGGATAGAGAGGTGTTAGTGATGGCAGTGAAGGAGAAAGGGATAAGGAAAGAGTTAGTGAAGAGAGTAGAGAAGATATTTAAGGAGATAGAGAGTAAGGTGAGGATGGAAAAGAAGACAGGTGAAGCATTCTAGACGGCGAGGGGGTTAGATTATAAATTATAATATTAGGAGTATCCTCTAACAAGGAAACCGTCGGAAGTGTCCCTCACCGATTTCAATGAGCCTTAGACATGTTGTAGAGCATCAAAAAATATTAGACTCCTATTTTTTTAGCAGCGTATCTCAACGTTTAGAGGTTGAAACAACTCCTCGAAAATAATGGATTTTTTTTCGTTTTTTACGAATATCTTTGAAAATATGGAGTATATAAAAAAATGTTTTATATAAAAGTTTTATACTTTTTACGATATTTTATACTCTTTACAACTGTATATTCATATTTTTCAAAAATGTCGGTTTTTAATTTACCCCCTTATTTTCGAGGGGTTGTTTCAACTCCTAAACGTTGAGATACGCAGCTAAAAAAATAGGGGTCTAATATTTTTTAATGCTTTACAACATATCTAAAGCTCATTGAAATCGGTGAGGGACACTTCTGACGGTTCTCTTGTAAATCCGTTACTATTTAGTTTGGTAGTGGATTTAGAGGAGATGATGAAGTTAAGGCAGAGAGGAGTAAAGATAGAAGGAGAAAAGATTTGCACGCTGGCATACACGGACGATATCGTTGTTAATTGTGAAGCAAGAAGGAGAAATGAAAAATATGATGGGAAGATTGGAAGAATATTTAGAAAGAAAAGATTAAGTTGATACTAAATACAGGAAAAACGAAGATCATAAGGTTTAGGAAGAGAGGGGAAGGATGAGGAAGATGGATTG
Source organism: Tetramorium bicarinatum (assembly GCA_928718305.1). Taxonomy (NCBI): domain Eukaryota; kingdom Metazoa; phylum Arthropoda; class Insecta; order Hymenoptera; family Formicidae; genus Tetramorium; species Tetramorium bicarinatum. The sequence goes on from OV788328.1 coordinate 356,597, forward strand.
AAGATAGAGGGGAAAAAATAGGAGAGGTTAAGGAGTTTGTTTATTTGGGATATACGTTATAGAGGGATGGAGACAAGGGTCACACATGACAAAAAGAGTCAAGAAAGCGGCGATAATGGGTTAGGAGGGATAGGGAAAAAAAGATTTGGGAAATATTGAGTGAGAAGGCTGTGGATATTTGATAGATTATTATGAATGGTTTTAAGCTATGGGGTGGAGATATGGGGAGATATATGGAGAAGAAAAAAAATAGAGGTGATGGAAGAAATATACATATATTAGTTTGGTTTTGGAGGTAGAAAGAAGAATGCCGGGATATATGATGAGACAGGAGATACAGAGACATTATAATTATACAATTTCAACATTCGTTAAAATATTATTGGGTTGAGGCCCATCATTTTTATAGACGACCCTACAGTGGGTGTAAAACGAAATTCGGACGCTCTAGTTGTCTTAGATTATCACGAATCTTACAATGAGAGAAAGAAGGACAAAAGATCATATATTTATCCTCCTTGTGCAGCCATATTGAGACAAGGATAAAGCGTGATTTTCGCTCCTTGTCGAACTAGAGACACTATAATCAGAGACTGACACGAAAAAGCCACTTTTGAGTGGTCCGCCATCTTTCTGCTATTCTTGCTTATTTTTAAATATATTAATGAGATTAACTTTAAATTGTAACATTTTTGAAAAAGTAAATGTTTTAAAATTAATAAAATGTGTAGATTCACGTAATTTTACATAATTATATTACTAATTTATTAATATATTTGGTATCCACTTTTTACGACCAAAATACGTAAGAAAACATGTCTCAAATCACGTTTCCTCCTGCAGGCCGAGGACACATTCAATGAAAGTACGATTTCTATAAAATTTCATGTGTTTTTTGAGGTTTCGAATAAACTGAGAGCTAATAGTGCAATTCTGACACCGGATTCGGATTCAGTGAGTCAAAATACTTAAGAATATATTCTAGTCAGTCTCATCAGATCGACGTTTCTTTTTTTGTGTGCTTGTGTAATTTTTCCCGCTTATTTTTTGCAGAAATGTAAAACTTTTACATAAAAAAAATAATTTTTCATTTAAGGGAGTCTTTCATTTTAATAATAAGAAAATTTAACTGTTGGAATTATAAAAATGGATCTTTTTGACATTTTTTTATATTTCTTTATTAATATTTTAATAATGTTAATAACAATGTTTTAGTATTTTTTTAAACATTTGATTTTTGTGATGTCTTTCATGAAATATTTTTATATATTTACAAAATATCTTCTTATTACATATTGTTTTTTACGTATAATTATAAAAAATTAATCATGTTCATATAAAAAATAAATAAAAGATATGAAATTTTATTATGCAACATTTAAGTTTTTCCAAAATTTTCTTACAATCCAAAGTAAGGTGGTATTGAAAATTTTCGAATTTAAGTTTAAAATTCGAGTTTAAAAATTTTATTCTAATTAAAATTGGTCATCATTCTTTTCAAAGCATGTTTTTAATAATTGATATAGTAATTTTAATGCTTCAAATGCGTTTCTTTATGATTTCTTTTATTCCCAAAAACAAAAATAATGTTCAATATTTCAAACTCAGTCAGAATCAATGCACTACAAAAAAAGATTTTTATAGAGTGTTTGAAGCATGGCTGAAGCTGCAGAGTCGTTGTATTAAGCAACAAAGAAACTATTTTGACGGAGATAAAATTATAAATAAATTTTTGAAATTTTTTCGCGAAATATTATTTTCTGATTTCAATAAAAATTTACGTACACACAAGTGAAATAATTAGAACATTTGGAAATTATCAGTTGCGGCCAAAGAATGATCATTACTAATAAGAGACTTGTCACAACTATTCGGAACCGATTTGAGTCTCCCTGAAATATGTTGTTAAACACAAAAAACTAAAACATCCATATTTTTCTATATGTACAATAATTCATGTTTAACCTTCCATTGCTTTCGACCGAGAAACAAACATAAATGCTCTCGTATGAGCGCTGTACCTATATGTGTATCGCTGTGTTAGTGCGACGTTGCCACATACTTTTTTCATTGTCAAATCATATGGAGATGATTATTGAAAGAAAAAATACAATTAAAAAATAAAATGAACAATTTAGAATAATGAGAAAATAAGAATAAGATAAGAAGATTGAATTAATTACACAGCCCCACAAAAAAAGTGGTCTGTCCGACGGATCAGACCAGTATATCCTTATGTATTTTGATTCGCTGCATCCGAATCCGAAGTCAGAATTGTTAGAGAGGCTTTTGTTTCATCCCTACAACCTAACTAATCTAACCTTAAAAAAACATCCGTAAAAAGGTGGTTTTCCGCCTTTCATACTTAAATGAGTAATCAGAAAAAATGGTTTAAATGTTAATTTCATAACCTCATAACGCCATAACCCCATATTACTGTAACCTTTTTTTTTAACGCTGTGGAAGTGTTTTATGCACTGACCCCCTTTCAGTGTTAGAGGGGGAGTGTGGGACTCCCGGATCCGTTGGAGAGGGCTAGGCCCCTCTCCCCGATGTATGTACCATATGTTCGGTATACGCCACTAAAACCACAGCGGATGTCATCCTTGCGCTGATGCGTGCGTTCCGAGATCCACCTCTATATTACCATCAGGACACACGCACGCCCAATTGTTTTTCGGCGGTACTACCTAACCTAACTCCGGCGAAGATGCACCACTTCATCCCCCGGTCATCTCCGAGGTTGATATTCATCTTGTTCCAGCGAACGATCAGAGGGGGGACGGAAAGTCCTTCACGCAAAAAGCGAGCTTTTGGACCCCCGGTATCCCGCTTAATCCTCCCCCCCTCCCGCTCCGTCGAGCGCCCTATACACCCTATATTCCTATTCGACGACTAGTCGTCGAGTAGTCATTCTCGTTGTCATGACCTTCCTAATTTTCTCCATTTCCCTCCTGGGAGGGAATGTTGCCTATCGTCAGCCTCCCGTTCTCTTTCTCCTACCCTCTATTGGGGTTGGACAGAGGAGGACCGGGATATATTCCTCTAAGTCTCCCCCTACCCATGTCATCACCTTCTGGGATGGTTTCCCCTTCTTCTTCCTCGTCGCGGCTGCCTTGCCGGTCTTCCTCCTTGTTGAGCGTTTCCAGGGATCTCTCCTCTCCGCCTCCTTCTTTTTAAGCAGGACTCTTTCGCAATATCTTATCATTACGGTCCAAGCCTCCTCTTCCCTAACCATTTTACTCACAATTGTGGGCAGGTCAAGGTTTCGACCGACTACCCTAGTCAGTTCTTGCCGCTCGTCTTCTTATGTTGTGCACTCTGCCAGCGTATGCTGCGCAGAGTCCATGAGTACCAAGCAGTGGTGACAACCCGGCATTTCCTTGCGGCCGATCCTATGAAGGAACTACCCGAAGCACCCATGGCCCGTCATCACTTGCGTAAGCTTGAATGATAGCCCCCACTTTCTGTCCACCCATTTTACTAGCCTGGGTCTTACCCCCTCTCTAACTCTTAGGCCATTGAGGGTATGGTCCCGCCCAATCCTTCCATCGCATGTACATCCTTCTCTTGGCCATTGTTTTAATAGCTTTAATCTGCCATGGGGTTGGACCTTTCCCTTGGGTCTCGCGCAGCTCCCTTGTATGATGTAACGTCTCTCCGCAAATATTCTGGCCGTCATCTCCAGTGGCGGAATACCCGCCAGGAGTGAGGATATCCGGCGAATAAAACGCTTCTACATCCTCGCACCACTCTGATCGCCATCCTTCTAAGTGCGGCTCTTAGGATGACCAAGATCTTTTTCGACCTTTCGGCCTCCTCAATCCACACGGGTGCCCCATACATCGCCACAGAACTAACTGCTGTGGCATATAATCGGCGAGCCTTACCCCTGGGACCACCCAGGTTGGGCATCAGTCCGGAGCATTGATTTAATATTATCTCCAGTCTGGGCGTCAATTGCGTAAAATGGGGTACAAAGCTCCATCTCTCAATAGTGAGACCCAGATATTTGATCTGGTTTCCCACCATAACTCTCATTCCGTCTATCAGTACGTAGGAGGCAGGCGGTTCTCCCCGTGAGCCATCGTGCAAATATACCGCCTCCGTCTTCTGTGGAGCTACTCTTAAGTTCAGAGACCCGATCTTCCCCATAACGCCCGCGAGGGCCTCGTTCGCCCTTAACTGTGCCTCAGCTCAATCCGTGCCAGCGGCCAAGATGATTGTATCGTCCGCATAGCAGATCGTCTCGCAGTGTGGTAGTAGCGCCACATATTATTGTAACCTAACCTAACCCGGTTTAATACAACGTAATTTTGTTTTCCGGTTTTTGTATCTTGGACAACAAAAGCATTTTTTCTGTCATTATTAGTATCCTCTACTTCGTTGCTGGTTATTCCTAAAGCTTGTCATTAACGTTTTTGACTCTATTGATAAAGTATTACAAGTTTGCAATCTGTATTGTACAAATGGTAGAACTAAATCGCGTGAAATAATTTTTAAAAATTGTCATCTAGGCATTATAACTTTTGTATTATTTTTATAAATAATCTGGCTGTTAATTCCAGTAATATTTAATAATGTGAAAAAGACAGTTAGTGGCCATCTGCGACTATTTCGAGATACACTATATTCCATTTTTAATTTATCGACTACGTCAACACCTTTTGTTATATTATAAAATTAAATTATTTCTGGTCTACATAAGTTGCTGCTCTCAACATTAATAATTGCATTATCGTGCATAGTACATAATAATAAAACATTTTTTACTTTCTTTGGAACATATAAAACTAAAATCATATTTTTTGTAGGGGCAAATAATGAACTATTAATTGTTCTTTTATTTGTGTTTATAAATTCTGGTGAAATTTCTTGTTTATTTTGTCTTAATGTCCCAACTATAGTAATTTTCTTCTTTAATAAATCCTGCGCGAGCGGAATCGATGTAAACCAGTTATCAATAGTGATGTTTCGTCCAGTGATTTGAACGGATTCAATAAGTCTTTTAACAACAGCATCGGGTTTGTGCCTACTACTTGATAATAACCTTCAGGTTGTTTTCCTGCGTAAATTTCCATATTTACTGTATAAAACGTTCGACCGTCTGATAAAGCAAAAATCTTTATACCATATTTGCTAGGAATATAGGAATAATTTGCTTGGAATATATTGTTTAAAACTACACCTGCCTCGACATGATTCAAGCATTTCATCGATAGTGAGATATTCACTCGGAATATATGAACTTCTACAATTTTTAGTAAATATTTCAAACACTTCACGTATTGGAGCTAATTTATCGAATTTTTTCCTTTCGCTTCTGTTGTCAACGTTATCAAATCTAACAAGGGGAGTCCACGACGTGATACCAATCGATTTCAATGAAACTCATTTGTATTGATAGGTATTCACGTCAAACATTATAGGGTAAACGGATATGATGCACTTCTCAAGCATTCGCGAGATTAAAAAACGAGATTAAAAATCGAGATTAAAAATCTCGACTCATATATAAGCTAATGCAATAGATCATTTTATCGAAGCGTTCGTAGCACTGCGGCAGCGCGCTAAATTCGTAACTTGTTGAGGTCATATTGGTTGTGGGTTCGAATCTCGACAAATAATTTTTTTTCAAGTTTTTTAAAATACAACTTTTTAAAATAATATATGATATAATTACACAAAATAAATGTGTATTATGTATTATATTTTATTTATTGTATATTGTACAAAAAATTAATTTTTCTTTGCCTAGAAAATTCGTTTGTCGAATAGCTATATGGTGGAAATAAAAATATTGTATAAATTATTGATCGTGTATCTCTTTCTCTCTCTGAACAGTAATAACAGCAAAGTCAGTATTACATAAATAATTGTGAAAAAAAAAATAAATATAGAATAAATAACACAGGTTTACAAGGTTTTTATCACAAAAGAAGTAAAACGTTAACCAAAAGGAATTCAGTGCGCTGAATTTAAATCTGGATTCAAAATGGCGCCATCACGTTAGGATTTTGAGATATTCTAACCTAAAAGTACAAAAATGGCTGTTTTAGGGCATTATTGGAGTTCATTCCTGGTTGCAGAGAATTTTACCGACAAAAACTAAATAAAATACCGTAAAGTACAAGTCTTGCCCTTTAATTTCCATTTTGAAACATCCAAATAGGTTTTTTTTCACCGAGATGCAGCAGATTTAAGTTTTTACTGCATACAGAAAACACAGGTCTACAAATTAAAGGGTATTTACTATCACATGAAACTTTATATTTATTTCCGAAGAAATTTGGTGCGCTGAATTCAAATCTGGCCTCAGAATGGCGCCATCACGTCAGGATTTTGAGATATTTTAACCTAAAAGTGCAAAAATGGCTGTTTTAGGGCATTATTGGAGTTCATTCCTGGTTACAGAAAATTTTCTGTATGCAGTAAAAACTTAAATCTGCTGCATCTCGGTGAAAAAAAACCTATTTGTAAGTTTCAAAATGGAAATTAAAGGGCAAGACTTGTACTTTACGGTATTTTGTTTAGTTTTTGTCGGTAAAATTCTCTGCAACCAGGAATAAACTCCAATAATGCCCTAAAACAGCTATTTTTGCACTTTTAGGTTAGAATATCTCAAAATTCTGACGTGATGGCGCCATTCTGAGGCCAGATTTGAATTCAGCGCACCAAATTTCTTCGGAAATAAATATAAAGTTTCATGTGATAGTAAATACCCTTTAATTTGTAGACCTGTGTAATTTATGTATTATAATATATTATGTATTATATTCATATATTTATGTCTCATATAGCACATAATATTACAGTAATATTGCAGAAATATTATTTTCCCATATCAATATTACAGTGAAATATAGTATAAATATTGCAGTAATATTAACAAAATATTGCTGCAATATTAAAATGTCCGCCTACATGAATTACAATAATATTATCGTGATATATCACAAATATGTTATTGTAATATTCACGTAGTATTATTGTAATATTGCAAGAAATTCAGGCCCCTGGATACTTACTCGGCATTATGGGAATTGTTATTCCCGTCAGGTGTGAGCAATTTATGTAATGTATAGCCCATTTGCTGTAGAGAAAGTTACAATTAGTGGTTATGGCTAACAGCATTGAGCTGCAAAGAAGTCTAAGAACTATGCTGGGGGTCCCCTTCTTATAGAGACCGTGGATGATTTTCACATGCGAGAAAGATTCGCCGCTTAGCGGCAGCGCCTCGTATTACGCTTGCCGTCACATTTCCTATAATGCCGCAATGACCACTCAGGAATCTTAAATCAATTTAATATTTTTATATTGTAAATATATGCAGTTGTTATTGAAAAAAACCTCTCGAGGAATTATATTTTAATTAACATAACATGTTAATTACATGGAATTACTTTATTAATATAAAATTCTTTCAAGCGTTAATGATGTCTTAAAGTTATTTATGACATTTCAACATTAGGCTGAGTCTACAATACCTGTAATAACCTTTAAGTCATAAGAAAAATTGTAGAACCTCACTTAACATAAGTTTCTAAAAATCAATAAAATATTAAAGCATCAGTTAACTTTACCTTGTTATTTAGGATATATTAGTAATATAGTAATATATTAGTATAATATAACTAATATTTCAATATTATTTATAAACGTGTAATATGTTAATAATATTTCCGTAATATTTTACTGTAATATGTAATATGTAATATTTCTGATATATTGTAATATTGCTGCAATATTTCTGTAACATTACGTGCTATGTGGGGTATAATCAATAATTTATATATTTTTTATTTCTATCATACAGCTATTCGACAAACGAATTTTCTAGGCAAAAAAAAATCAATTTTTTGTATATAACAAATTGTATACAATATACAATAAATAAAATATAATACGTAAGACACATTTATTTTGTGTAATTATATATTATTTAAAATTGTAATTATATATTATTTAAAAAAGTTGTATTTAAAAAAATTGAAAAAAATTATTCGTCGAGATTCGAATCTGTAACCAATATAACTTCAACAAGTTATGAGTCTAGTCGCAGCGCTACGAATGCTTCGATAAAATGATCTATTGCACTAGCTTATATATGAGTCGAGATTTTTAACCTCGATTTTCTCGTGCTTGAGAAGTGCATCTTATCCGTTTACCCTATAATGTTTGATGTGAAAACTTATCGATACAACGAGTTTCATTGAAATCGATTAGTATCACGTCGTGGACTTCCCTTGTAAGAGCTCTTATTATCGTTTGAAATCTTTTCTTTGACATAACAGTACGAAAAAACGGAGGCACTAAAGAGTCCTTTGCCTAAAGATCATCGACATTGTTTAAATATACCTGCTATATATAAGATTTCTAAAAAAGCTCGAATATGGAATTTCAACAGTTGTTGTATTTCTATATTCGTTACTTTTATAATTAGTTTGAAAATGACTTAATTGCACATTTGTACATTCTACAAGAATATCAATTTTTTGTTATAAAGAACATATTCCAACATTGTAAAGATGTTGACCAAGTTCTTGTTAGCCCTGTGGTGCCTGATAAGTTAGTAATATTCTTAGATGTACATATGTCGCCCTTGATTATTCAGTTTACTCGTAATCCAAATTGTTGTTTTATCTTTTCCAATGAAAGACTGGCTTTTTCTTAGATTGCCTTCCTTATTTTGTGCAGAATCAAGTAACTGTTCGCTTCTAGATTTTGGTGATTGAGACTGAATATCAGAACAATCATCATAATCGCTGAAATTGTCTATTTCATTATCTGATGTATCTGATAGATACCATATTAAATGTATCCCTTCTGCTGTCATGCTGTTGTCATGCACTACAATTTAGGAAAACTTATGAAATTTTTTTTATTTATAGTTATTACTTATAATGTTTATTCCAAGCATACTTAGGACTGTAATATAGGTTATAGTAACCTATATTACAGTTTTGAGTACGCTTGGAATAAAAATCAGCTAAAAATATATATATCATTTAATATTATTGGATATAATATAATTATATATAATTACTTACAATTAAATTAATATATTTTACTTACCTTTGTGTCAACACAATCTTATAAAAGCAGAAGCAGCAGAAGATATCGATCGACCTATCTTTCTATTAGTAAAGATTTGACAATCGCATTGACTGTACGTATTTGCTTTCGCCACGCTCACAAGGGAACCACACACCCTTCGGGTCACCGATTTTTTAAAAATTTGGCAGGTAGTATGAGTATAGAAGTGTAAAATGGTAAATGGAGACGACGCACCTCTCAAGCGTTTTCGAGAAATCGTGCTTTGATTTTTACGTGTTCCTTAAGTCTTAGTGCAGTACAATAATTTTCAAGCAGCGGAGTAGCGCAGCGGACTAGACACTACGCTATAACTTTTGAGGTTACGAGTTTGCGCCCCACTGTGCTTATAACTTTTTTCACACCGTTTTTTTTATTATTTATGCAGAAAAGTATTTATCATATGTATTAATAAACGGATAATTATAAATTTTAATTTTTTTATGTGTTTTAAATAAAAATGGCCAGGGCAAATAATAGTTTTCAAAATATTAGTATATTTACGAAGTCGTAGCAAGTGATACAGGATAGCACGAGATAATGTATTAGACTTGCAATTGTTCACAATGCGACGTCATTTTATACTGCTGCTTATGTAACGAAACATTATATACTAACTGCTACTTTGATTCATCACTTTGGATCACTGTTATTTTCCAATTCATATTGCTAATAGAATATGCTGTATGAAAAATCGAGCGCACGAGAGACGAGTATGGATAGCATGTGTATAGTCGTTTGTAATTATTTTTCGATAATTCCGTATGTCAGAAAATAACTTTGTCATATATGGTTGGATTCGCAATAAAATAAGCTTCAATTTCGTCTTGAGAAAAATTCAAAATTTTGACAAAAAATTAAATGGTAGAGGAAATAAAAAAATTTTTTTTTTAAATTTACTAAAATAATTATTATAAAGTACTCTTCAAACCATTTAACTTTTATTTAAAATTTTTTTTTTATCTGTTATACTTTCGACGATGTTTGTCCCGAAAGAGAAAAACCGTTTTTTTTTCAAAGGGGTGTTTCACCCCTTAAACATAAATTATTGCACATATAAAAAAAATATGGTTCTCTTAGTTTTTTGTGTTTAACAACATATTTCAGGGAGGATCAAATCGGTTCCGGACAGTTGTGACATGTCTCTTGTAAGAAAATAAGAATAATAAAATATTTGCGCATGTAAAATTTTGTCCCAAAACAAGCGCGGCACTCGTAAGGACTCGCGCTAGAGACCACATGTGCCCGCGTTTGCGCTGCATGACATATCAAGTGGTAGGGGCTTGCCGTGCGAATCGCGTCCCGCCTTTTCTGCCGACTCACCGGTAAAGATTTAAGCTGCCACATAATAACACCAGTCTTGCCCTCTGACTTTCCAGAAAAATTCGGGACTGCTAAACAGTCTTTGTCTTTCGGGATACTTCACTCCACTACCTGCACGAATATTCTGGAAGTCAGATCCTATAAATTTCAGCTCCTGAGTCCATCGCTCATCTTTTTAATGTAATGTATAGCGAGCGATACGGGCGTACTTCTTCAGTTCTCAAAACGAGCGATTTCTTGCGTTGGTTTTCGATCGAGGAATTGCGTTAAATCGAAATTAATCGACTCGATTTGTGTGCGAATGCGCGTTTCACGGTGCATCCAACGCATTAGCTACTCAACGACTCTCGAGCGTGTTTTTTCTTTGTTGTTGCGTCATCAAGCGTGTAGTGCTTAACTAATAAATCAACTCTTACAAGATCACAGAGAACTACTATTTTTTTTGCTCCATTCACTCCTCTGAATATTTTATTTTCATTCGCCACAAGTTTATTTAAAAAGAAAATTATATCTGTTTTTAAGAATAATTCCTTGCGTACAAATACAATTATTTTATATCATTATTAGTTTTTAAATCTCTTTAGCATAAAATATCTCACGCTAATGTTTGAACCAATATTCTTGAACTGCGTTTTTAAATTAATTATTGCTGTCAATTTTATTCTATAAGATAAATTTTGAAGAAATATATAGATGGTAATCGTTAAATACTACGTCAAGATTTTGCATTTTTCAGCCAAATTATTTCTTATGTTAATTGAACTGTGGAATTAAACATTATCATGTTGTAATATAATTATTTTCTAATTTTTATATATATGTAGCATAAAATTTAATTTTTGATGAGTTATAATAAACTTAAGAATAAGATTAAAGAATTTCAGAACTTTAGGAGTTTAAAACTTTTTCATACTTTAGGTATTTTGTGTTAGAACATTAAGGATTAAAAACCTAGTGCCAAAGACAAATGGATTCATACAAGATATGGAAAATAAGTGTAATTAAAAAAAAATTTTTGTACAAATTATTTGTTTACTCCCGATATAGCACAGAAAGTTGAAATAACATTGCTGAGACGTTGAATGTTAAAATATCAATATTTTTTCAATGTTAAATTTATGTTGATTTTCTTTACATTGATTCTTTACAATATTGAAAGAACATTGAATAATAAATTATTACCTAGACAGCACATGATATCATTCAAATATTCTGTACTGTGTACTTCATACTATGTACATCATGTACGTAATTTATACTAAGAAAATTTCTATGATATCTCATATAGTATATTATTTCTTATATATCCTCAGAATATACTTGTAATATCTTTTATAATATATTTTGAATTACGTAGAAAGTAGTCATTAATGGATAAATGTGTAGCAATGTGTGTAACAAAATAAATAATATTTTAAAATTTTCATAAAATCTTTTCATAAAAAATCGCCACGTTGCAAAAAAGCGCTCTTTCTTGATTAGGTTAGATATCCACGAATTCGCATAAGTTCGGCTCACGCCGCTGGGAGTCGCGAGGAGTATTCGTTTTCTCATAAGTAAAGTTTGTTTCGGAAACTATATATATAAGCTTAAAGTTCATCTTTTAACTAATCAAAGCACAATGCTTCTTCGCGTATGTGCGTTGAATGTAACCTCAATAAGGCATCTAATTTATGTGGAAATAGATGCTCTTAATTTAACCCTTAAATGGTACATGGGGTGTGAGATATCCCAGTGTCTTTAAGTGTGTGCTGTAACGATGCTATTGAATGTTTTATTGCATAAAAATTCCTGAATGAAGTTAAAGTCATGTATTTTAATGACAAACAGAAACACCTTTTAGCGATTTCTTAAAATTAACATTGTTTAAAAAATTATTAAGAAAAGACTTAAGGGGATATTGAATACCATCATTACAGGTTCCATAACAATTTTCCGAATTGGCTTTACAGATTTGAAAATCTTTTTACAGGGTTTAAGTAGGGACATAAATAAACTGCGGGACACAAATAAGCAAAGAATTAAACACGAAGAATAATAAATAAATTAAACATTTGTACTTAATATTGCACTTTTTGCACTTAGAGCTGTCACTTCAAAGAAACATTCGCTTATATACAAGTTATATAGCTTATACGTATAAATCAAAGATATGAAAACATTTGTATTAGAATAAAGAACAACGTCAAATCATTGAAGCCAGGATCAAAAGCCTAACAAAGGAGATTTTTTTATGGAACTGGTTTTATTCATGTATGCACGCGTAGTACAGATGTAGAACGGTAAGCAGAGCGGTAATTACGTATATAGTAGTTCCGACATTTTCGAGAAGATGACATTAGTGTGTCGGTGTGACACTAATTCAATGATTTGAGGTTCAGCATCGACCTAGTATAAGGCGTATTATTATTAATTTGATATATTCACATAACGATTAAATTTAATTCATTAATTGTTTAATTTTAATAATTTCTTTTATTACATCTGTGAAAGTACATTTTATTACAATTTAATTTATTATATGTACTATAATATATATCTAGCTAACCATTTGCTTAGGAATTGTTAGCAATAGCGAAACAATTCTCTATAAAGTAAGGTTGTTAAATCTAGAACCTACTGTGTCCTCAAGTGCGCTCCAATTGTAACCAAAAATTGGATACTACATCCTAATATAAAATTGAATGCAATATCAGAGCAGAAGTGTCACTAACAGTGAAACAACAGATTATCCACAATTCAGCAGCATGTCTGTCAATTGTAAATCGATAACAGATTTGCGCCAAATATTCAGCAGATCTATGTGCAGAATCTACGATAGATTGGCAACAAATATGAGCAGATATGTTTGCATAAACGACAGTAGACTGCTCACAAACGTGAAGCAGATCTGTCTACAGAAATAATTGTAAATTGGCGACAGATCTGCTGAATTCACGTATATTATATATATATATATATATATATATATATATATATATATATATATGATCAAAAATTTTAAGTTTATGGCCGCCATATTGACGTCGTCATCTTGATTTTTGCTAAGGCGCATATGGCTTTTTATAGCTCTTTGTGCAAGCTTTAAATTGAGACCTCATATGTATTTTTTCGTCGCTTTATAATTATATTTTATATTTAATTTTTTTTTATATAAAAACTTTATATAATAAATTTTGGCGGCAGCACTGATCCGGTTGACGTGGAACGTCCCATATATATGAACGTCCCATTATATATGTTTATTTTGAAATACAATCAATGAAAGTATTGTTTTAGAGTAAGATATTTTTGCACATATCATTCTCAAGTTTCAACTTTAATGTCGTTGGAAGTGTAACTTTTAAAACCTAATTCACTTTATTAAGAAGTGTACTTTAAGCTTACTTATATACATTTCCAAGTAAATTTTACTTACGAGAAAGAGCTTATGGTCTTATGCGACGCCTATCGGCGTAGACGAAAGACAACTTTCAAATCATGTACTGATCACGCATAATCGTCTACAATGGCATAGATTTGCTGCATTTTTGGCGTCAATTTGTCGTCAACATATTCAACATACCTGAACGCTATCTGATGTGTTTTATAACCACCACTGTACTGTTGCATTTATGCGGGCAGTTTGACGACAATTTGCAATATGTAAAGCTACTTTGGTGTTTACCATCAATCTTTCGTCAACGTTGTTGACAGATCTGCTCGCTGTTCCCCATCATTTTGTTCAGTAATATGTTAATCGGTATTGGTGAATTTTTGTTTGAATTGTGCGCGCAATATTTTCAGTGTCAAAGTTTGTTTCACATTTGCAACCTTTTGACAAACAAAATTTGTTGTCATTTGCCCCTTAAGAAATGATTATTGGGGTACATACAGGTTGTTTGACTTAAGGTTGCTAAAACGAGAATTGAAAGTAGATTGGGTTAAACCGAGAAGAAAAGTTTTGTACTACGTTGTAAAATTCCTATTAGTTATCGAGTAATTAATTAAAATGGTAGAGCGAATGAGCGCGTAGAAAACGATAGGTGGGACTCAGTAGGCATGTACAATGGCTTATTTGTTTGTATCTTCTAACGGTGAGCTCTAGTATGTGATAGTAAGAAACAAAACGACGTGCGAAATATGATACTGCGCCAGAAAAATATTACGCAGCAACCGGCGAGTGGCGAGCGAAGCTGCCTGACAATATTTTACATGCCTACTAAGTCCCACCTATCGCTTTCTACGCTCTGATTTGGACATTATAATTAATTACTCGATAATTAATAGAAATTTTGCAAAATGGTACATAACTTTTCTTCTCGATTTGATCCACTCTACCTACAGTTTTCGTTTTGGCAATTTTATATCAAACACTTTATATATTATTAATATTTGCATAATACAAAATTACAAAGTACAAATTTTATACAAAATTATTGTAAATAATTAATAAATTTACGATAATTTTGTATAAGTATAAAGTTTCATTATGCAAATATTTAAAAATATATTTATACTAATATACAATTATATATTAAAAAATTCAAAATAATTATTATTATTTTTAATATTGGTTAATGATTTTTAATATTGGTATAATTTTTTCAACTTTCTTAATATTCATATTGTTCAAGAAATTAAATAAGTTTTTATTTTTTTCTCCTTCCTCCATTTCTTTCTTTTTCTTTTTCTCTCTCTCTCCACTCTTTCTGCCTAAATCTACATATAGGAATATAAATTATTGTTAGATGGACACACATTAATTATTTAAGTAATAGTTTACATTCAAATAATCCATTTATTTCTTCAGCGATTTACTTCTTTATTCTAAAGAACAACATAGATCCTGAATTTATTTCAAGGTCATAACATGTCTGGGGTGGATGGTAACAGCACGGAGGGAGAATCTGCATGTGGTCGTGGACCTGCTCAGACTGGACCCGGTTGTTATCGCAATTATGAGCATTATGGTCTGCGACATCGACGGAGTACGTCCAATGCTTGTTTTCCAAATTTACCTAATGATTTGCCTACTACACCCGACAGCCCAAATCGTCGGCTCCTCGACTTTGTCCAGAATGTACCAGTTGTTCAGAACGATGATTACTATCAGGACGAAATGCCGGTGCAACATGCCAACCAGGGGAATGTGACATCTAGTGTAAGTTCAGACATCAAATATATATTATATATTTTCGCATGTACATGTACAGGATGTCTGTCCTGTATATATAATAAATAGATTTAGACAAATCTCGCAACAGGTTAAAGGTACAAGAAAGTTTAATAAGAGAAATTTGCACGATTTTAGTACGCAACAAAATATATATTAAACAATTATTTTTAATATTGTTTGGGAGTTCTCCGTCACCTTTGATCTTCTCTAGAGCTAAAACTAGTCTTAGAATCAAGTTGGTGTAATGGTAATTTCTCATCAGCATCACATAAAGTATTATATTTCAGAGTTTCGGAAAAATTTACTGAGCACTAATTTCCATAAGAATCTGGCGGAATCCTTTAGATTGAAAAATGCTGCTAAACAATCTAGTTTACTACTTTAACACTTAAAGCGATTATCTCATAAACGATGCATACCAGCAATTTTTCACTAAATATGATTTTTACTTCTACTACTACTATATATGTATACATATATATATATATATATATATATATATATATATATATAGTAAATTCGTAATAATTCTCGAGTTATTAATTGTTAAAAATCGGAAGAAGGGATAGACAGCGCGGGAGACGTGAGCGGGAGCTCGCTGCTCCTGCTGCCATTGCCGCTCTCACGCCGCTGTCACGTTTCCCGCACCGCGCTGTCTATCCCTTCTTCCGATTTTTAACAATTAATAACTCGAGAATTATTACGAATTTTGCAAAATGGTATAGGACTTTTCTTCTCAGTTTAACGCACTCTACCTCCAGTTTTCGGGTTGGCAACCTTAAACCGGACACTCTGTATATATATATATATATATACAGGATGTCCCGTAAAGACCGTAACAAACTTTAAGGGTAAATTCATGAGACCATTTTAAGACAAAAATCTTAATACCAAAATACTCAGACTGTAATAGTTTTTGAATTAGAAGGATTTATAGTTAGCGAATGATGTAGCCTAAAATTCACGCGCTCAGGTGTGGTACAATGCACAGTGCTAGAGGTGAAACTGTCACCCCTCTTGTCAAAAACGATACCGAGACACATACAAAAAGAATAAATTTGTTTTTACTAATTTTTGTGTAAATGCACTATCTGTAAATGCAGAGATTTTATTGAAAATACTCCGGAAAAACATTGTGTGATGCATAAAACATAAACTATCATTCGAGAAATGTCATTTGATAGCTTACATTTGCAGTATGAAATTTGCTATAAATTCGCTGCTAATTTCAGTGCATGTACCACACCTGAGCGCGCGAATTTTAAGCTACATCATTCGCTAACTATAAATCCTTCTAATTCAAAAACTATTACAGTCTGAGTATTTTGATATTAAGATTTTTGTCTTAAAATGATCTCATGAATTTACCCTTAAAGTTTGTTACGGTCTTTACGGGACACCCTGTATATACATATATATATATATATATATATATATCTATATATATATATATATATATATATATATATATATATATATATATATACACATACATACATACATACACACGCACACGCGCACACACACACACACACACACACACACACACACACACACACACACACACACACACACACACACACACACACAGGGTATCCCATTTAAAAAAAGCACCTCGATAATTTTTCAACGAAACATTTTTAGCAAAAATGTTTTAAACAAAAGTTGTATGGTTTCAAGAGGCACATAAGATGGTGTCATTGCTTTCACCTTGGATAGTCGTTTGATGGTCACGTAAAGATCACCTTCAATTTCTTAAATGGAACCTTCTACTGTTTATTGTATATTCTTGTAGTGTATCTCGAGAGCTTTCCAAAACACTATAATTGAGTATATTTTTGTTAAGTACTTTTCCAGATATTTTAAATTTCGTTATGACACTTTTTAATATAAAATATAAAATATCTCATAAAGTACTCATTTTTGGATGATTTTACCTTAATACTTTTAGACGTAGAATAATAAAAGGAATTGATTAATAGTATTAATTTTTAAATATAAAATTTTGTAAAATTCACCAATGCATTTACAAAATGCAATAAAATTTTTAAACTTAATTCTTCAAGTTTTTTTATATTAACTGATTCCTTTTATTATTCTACATCTAAAAGTATTAAGGTGAAGTCATCGAAAAGTGAATATTTTATGAGATATTTCATATTTTATATTAAAAAGTGTCATAACGAAATTTAAAATATCTTAAAAAGTATTTAATGAAAATATACTCAATTATAGTGTTTTGGAAGCTCTCGAGATAAGCTATAAGAATATATAATAAAAAGTAGGAGATTCTATTTAAAAACTTGAAGGTAACCTTCACGTGACCTTCAAGTAACTATTTAAGGTAAAATTAATGACACCATCTTATGTTTCCCTTGAAACCATACAACTTTTGTCTAAAACATTTTTGCTGAAAATGCTTCAGCAAAATTTGAAGAATTATCGAGGTACGTTTTTTAAAATGGGACACCCTGTATATGCAAAAAAATATAAGTATTTATTAAGAAAAATCACTTTTGTATACAATTTGTTACGGATTAAAAGCCATGTTAATTTTTCTTACCAAATTTTCTTGTAGCTTCAATCAGTTGAGAGATATTTGCCCAAACATTTCTGGATATAGTATATTTACATGACTATGTTATAAATCCAAAGCACAGAGCACAGAGAAACCAAAAAGAATTCTTTTTAAATTCCCGACCTTCGAAAAGAATTTTTTTTTCTATTTCAATTTTGCTCAAAAAGTATTCTTAAAAGTTCTAAAAAAATTCACTTTTATGTCACCAATTTTAAGCTCTTTTTCGGATACAAAAGAAATTTTTCCCAGATAGAACAAAGAATTAAAAAAAAATTTTTTCCATTTTATTTCTATTTTAAAAGCATTGTTAAAAGTTCCAAAAAATTTGCTTTTTCTTAACAATATGTAGATTCTACGACCGTTTGGAGAACGTCATAAAAGTACAGGATATCCGATTAAGATTGAATTAACGCTCATGAGCAGATAGCGCGGACTAAACTGTGTCGAAAAATTCTCTATTATTTTGCAATTTTCGCAATAGTTAACGAAATATTACTTATTAAAAATCACCCATTTGGCCCGGCCTACCAT
Organism: Tetramorium bicarinatum; assembly: GCA_928718305.1. NCBI lineage: Eukaryota > Metazoa > Arthropoda > Insecta > Hymenoptera > Formicidae > Tetramorium > Tetramorium bicarinatum. Next base: position 375,280 of record OV788328.1, read on the forward strand.
CGAATGTAAGTGCGTGACAAGATAAGATCGCTCAGGGTCGTTGTTGTTAGGCCCACGGAAAATTGTTTTTTACAAACGGCAATATCTACGAGCGGCGCGTGACTCTGTTCTGAGTTATGATTGTCATCCTGTCTTTTGTCGCTTGTATAAAACTGTTCTCCGTGTTCCTAGCAACGACATTGCGTGATCATATCTTACCACGCCCTTGCATTTGGTAGTAGGCCGGGCCAAATCGGTGATTTAATAACACAGGCCCACAAAAAAGAGTAACGTAGGCTGGGGTGGAGACCCAGCTATTCTTACGTATTTTGAGTCGCTAAATACGAATCTGACGTTAAAACAGGACCATTCAGGTCAAGTTTTAAATCTAGAGCGAATAAATGGATTAAAAATCTTAAAATTCCAACTTTTATTAATATATTCTAAGACCGCTGGCAAAATCTAGATATAGGTTTCTTGAGTCGAGAAATATTTATCTGACGTCAAGAAATACTGTACAAATACTCTGGAATACTAATATGCTATTACAAAATTCACAAACCTTGATATCTCAATTGACGGACAAGATGGCAACAAACGCCGTATCTGCGCCCCTTACACCTCTTGCATAACTTCTAGCGATGAACTCTGAGTGCCTCACATTATAGACAGAGGTTAAACCCAATAAATTAGAGTACCCAATAAATCCAATAATCCCGAGAAGTTACACCACAGACAAGCTAAGGCTGAACCCAATAACTCCCGAGGAGTTACACCACAAACAGACAAACTTTTAGGCCAAGTAGCCATCAGACACAATAACTGCCTGTACATTATATCTCTATCGTTGGACCTGTGAATATTTGAAAATTTCGGTTTATATTCGTGTGCGCTTTCGTACTTTTTTGTCTTTAAATGATCTGTGTAACGGATTTCTCTTGCGCTTGTTTTTTTCGCCGCCATTTCTCTCTTCAATGTCTAACAAAAGTCAGCCATTATATTGATCCCATCTTCCTTGATACCGTCTTTCTATTTCTTTTATGTCTTGATGGAATCGTTCACCTTGTTCTTCACTAAAGTCCTCAAGATTTTCAAGAAAGTACTCAATGTATGAATGGAGGAAATGTATTTTCAGATTCACGAGACAGCCTAATTTGCGGAAATTTTCTATATTAGCTACGTTGTTTTTGTAGTTTTCGCTTTTCTTATTACCTAAAAATTTTTCTACAACTTCTTTGAAACTAAGCCACGCTGCTTTCTCGATGTCAGTCATTTTAGTAACAAAAGTTTCATCTTTCAACAATGTACTTGTACTTAGTACTTAGCTTCAGATACTTGGCTGAACGTTTGTCCCATATATTCAAATCATCGTCCTTCTTTGTCAAGAGCTTTGACAAATTGTTTCATCAAGCCTAGTTTAATATGAAAGGGAGGGAAAAGAATTTTTGAGGGTTCAACTAATGGTTGGTTTATAATGTTCATCGAACCAGGTTCCAATGATGATTTCGTTGGCCACTTTTCTTTTTTATATGATTTTCTCGGTCTCTCCTATCTCACTTACATAGAACACACGAATACTTGGTATAACCTGATTGTTGTCCAAGAATTATAGACAAAATTTTGAGATCTCCGCAAATTTGCTATTTATTTTCTCTATCTATGTACTTACTTTTTTTCAAAACCGTTTTTATATTCGAATACTCTTCTTTCAGCACCGTCGAATGTGCTATTAGTAGAGATGCATATTTATTAGTATTATGTAACACTGCCTTTAGGCTCCGGTTGGAGTCAATAAACAACTTCCATTCATTGGTTCTGTATATATTTGTATATAAATGACGGCGAAAAAAAACAAGTCCAAGAGGAATCCATTACACAGATTATTTGAAGACAAAAGAGTGCAAAAGAGCGCACGAACATAAACCTAATTTTTTTCAAATATTCATTACAGGTCCAACGGTAGAGATATAATATATAGATAGTTATAATGTCTGATGGCTGCTTGGCCTAAAACTTGTCTGTTTGTGCTGCAATTCCTCGGGAGTTATTGGGTTCAACCTTAGTTTATCTGTGGTGTAACTTTTCGCGGTTATTGGGTTTATTGGGTACTCTAACTTGGGTTTAACCTCTGTCTATAATGTGAGGCACTCAGAGTTTATCGCTAGAAGTTATGCAAGAGGTGTAAGGGATGTAGATAGGGCGTTTGTTGCCATCTTGTCCGTCAATTGAGATATCAAGGTTTGTTTTGTAACGGCACATTAGTATTCCAGGGTATTTGTACAATATTTCTTGACGTCAGATAAATATTTTTCAACTCAAGAAACCTATATCTAGATTTTGCCAGCGATCTTGAAATATATCAATAAAAGTTGGAATTTTGAAGTTTTTGACCCATTTATTTACTGTAGATTGAAAATTTGCCCTGAATTTCTATTTTGACGTCAGATTCGTATTCAGCGATCCAAAATACATAAGAATAGCTAGATCTCCACCTCAGCCCACGGTATTTTTTCTTTTTTTGTGGGCCTGTATAATTAATAACTCGTTAATTATTGTGAAAATTAAAAAATGGTACAGGACTTTTCGACTCAGTTCAGTTTACTCTACCTCACGAGTGTTGATTCAATTGGTTGACCTTTACCGGACACCATGTATATTGCATATTCTAACAAAGAGAGGTCGCAGCTAATGACCCACCGATTTGGATTTCCTTTCACGTGATGAATCTATATAGTGAATATATCATGTAAAAGCGTTTCGTTCAATGCGTCTTATAAATAGTATTTTTTTATGTATGAAATGTCGGCGATTTGGCCGCGATGTAGGTTATGAGACCGAAAGTTAGCCGTATTATCGGTCAGTGCCGTGTGACGTAGCAAGTTGGTGCAAGAACTAGTAATAGCGAGGACCCTGGATCGAGACCACTAGTGTTAAACTTATATATGTGTGCGTGCGTGCGTGCGTGCGTGCGTGCGTGCGTGCGTGCGTGCGTGCGTGCGTGCGTGCGTGCGTGCGTGCGTGCGTGCGTGCGTGCGTGCGTGCGTGCGTGCGTGCGTGCGTGCGTGCGTGCGTGCGTGCGTGCGTGCGTGCGTGCGTGCGTGCGTGCGTGCGTGCGTGCGTGCGTGCGTGCGTGCGTGCGTGCGTGCGTGCGTGCGTGCGTGCGTGCGTGCGTGCGTGCGTGCGTGCGTGCGTGCGTGCGTGCGTGCGTGCGTGCGTGCGTGCGTGCGTGCGTGCGTGCGTGCGTGCGTGCGTGCGTGCGTGCGTGCGTGCGTGCGTGCGTGCGTGCGTGCGTGCGTGCGTGCGTGCGTGCGTGCGTGCGTGCGTGCGTGCGTGCGTGCGTGCGTGCGTGCGTGCGTGCGTGCGTGCGTGCGTGCGTGCGTGCGTGCGTGCGTGCGTGCGTGCGTGCGTGCGTGCGTGCGTGCGTGCGTGCGTGCGTGCGTGCGTGCGTGCGTGCGTGCGTGCGTGCGTGCGTGCGTGCGTGCGTGCGTGCGTGCGTGCGTGCGTGCGTGCGTGCGTGCGTGCGTGCGTGCGTGCGTGCGTGCGTGCGTGCGTGCGTGCGTGCGTGCGTGCGTGCGTGCGTGCGTGCGTGCGTGCGTGCGTGCGTGCGTGCGTGCGTGCGTGCGTGCGTGCGTGCGTGCGTGCGTGCGTGCGTGCGTGCGTGCGTGCGTGCGTGCGTGCGTGCGTGCGTGCGTGCGTGCGTGCGTGCGTGCGTGCGTGCGTGCGTGCGTGCGTGCGTGCGTGCGTGCGTGCGTGCGTGCGTGCGTGCGTGCGTGCGTGCGTGCACGCGCACACGCCTATACACATATTAAAAATAAAAAAAAGTTTGGCGTTAGTGGTTTCGATCCAGGGTCCTCTATTATTATTTCTTGCACCAACTTTCGGTCTCTTAGTCTACATTATTGATCGCGACCAAATCGCCTAAATTTCAAATATAAAAAATACTATTTATAAAGCGCATTGAACTAAACACTTTTACATGACGTATATACTGACCATATAGATTCATCACGTGAAAGGAGATCCAAATCGGTGGGTCATTAGCTGCGATCTTCCCTTAAGAATATTCGACATGTCTGGCTATCGGCAGAGGCATGCTTTACCAGCTGTACAAAATAAGATCGGATCGCAAGTCTGGCGGGTAATAAAGCAAAAGAAATTAAATTGAATCATTTTGGTATAGTGTAAAATTCAATTAATATAAAATAAATATTTAATAATAGCAGATAATAATATCTGATCTAATGTATCATAAATAAAATTTAATAAACAAATTTGAACAAAAATATTTTTGTCTTAAAATATGCTAATATATAATAAATATTTTATGTATAACTATTATTTTCTTGTAACAAAAACAAAATCTACATATTAAATTTATAATATTTTCTGGATTGGCATCCAGCATTTAAACAGCACAAAAACTTATGTTTGGTGGTATTTCACGATAACATCCAGATTATACTTTCTTTCACCATTTTTATGAAAAATTTTTCTTTATGAAAACAAATTGTTAATTTTATAAATTTAGCAGGTCAATTCACGTTCCGCAAAAGAAATAGGACTTTTTTGCGTAAGTGCCTTCCTACGAAGTAAAGTACCAATTTTTACCAGACAATATAGAAACTTTTAAAATCAAAATACACTCGTTATTCAGAGATCACTCTTCTTATGATCAAAGAAGTGATAAAAAATTTTGTATGCAGGATTGCGTTATATTTAAAAAAGTGGTTATGTCAAACATTGATTACATAAGCACAAGGATATTCCAAGACAAAAAATATTTTTTGTCTATATTTTATTTAAGTTAGATCAGGTATTATTATTATCTGTATTATTAAATATTTATTTTATATTACATAATTGAATTTTACACTATACCAAAATAATAAAATTCAATTTCTCTTGTTTCATTCTCCGCCGGATTTATGATTCGATCTTATGCTGTACGGTAAACCATGCCTCTGCCAATAGACAGATAGGCAAGCCGACTTACTGATGTGTAGGTTGTGGAAATATCCTGTACATTAAGCTTGTTTATATATTTAAATGAAACGAATTTTACTTATGCGAAACCGTATAATCCTTGCGACTTCTAGCAGCGTGAGCGGAACTTACTCTCTTCAGAACAACTTTAATTTAGTTCCTTAAGAAGTCAAAAGGTATACTTTTATGGAATTCTTTTTATACTACCGGAAAGAAATCCTTTTGAATTTATTTTTGTACAGATTAGAGTAATTCATAAAGAATTTAAAAAAATGAATTCTTTTCAAAACAATCAACTGTGCTATTTGAGAACGTTTAGTGAGAATATAAGGAGTCAGAAGAAATAATTTGTTATAAAGAACTCATGTTCAGAAATGTACTGTCTCATACTATTCTTATTTAGAAACTTTGTTTTTATTGTTAAGATTATGTTCATGTTTATTAACATGATTTAATATATGTTATCAGAATTTGCTAACATGCACTTTGTGTATGGGATAGCTAAAATAGTGATAATAGGAATTGAACAGATTTATATTTCTTGTAAGTTAAATGAAGAAAATGTTATAAAAAGACTTGTAGAAAGTAACAATCGTTAATGTATGTGTGAAGCTGGCGTATTATTTAATGGAAATTCACTAATTATTGAGAGTTTTGGCTTGATTTTCAAAAGTTTTACAGTTTTTGACAGATTAAACAAAAAGTTTTTGTCCATTAAAACAATAAAAGCCTTAGTGCAAACTGAAACGCCAGGTCCACGCAGCATCTCACTTTGTCCTGTGACGATTTCTGACAAGATTCTTGTTAGAATTAAAAAGATTTGTAGTTTTAAATGAGTTTCAGAAAGAGTTCTGGCGAGAAACAATGTTATTTTAATTTTTAAATTATTTATATGCTTCAAAAAATAGACCTTATGTAAACGACGATAAGATTCCAATTTCGATAGTTTTACAAGTTGTACACTTTTTTTCGAGTAATTCTAAATAAATTCAAAGACATTTTGAAGAGTTCTAATATGGTAAATTATTCGTAAATTATTTTTTAAATAATTTTAAACACCACGGAATGCACATTTTGCAACACTAGAACTCTTCAGAAAATCTTTGAATACATTCAGAACTATTCGAGAAAAACTGTACGACTCGCAGAACTGTCAAAATTCAGGTAGCGTCTCATCCACATACTCGAAAACGTGCATTTTGCGATGTTTAAAATAATTTAAAAAATAAACAAATAATTTATCATACTAAAACTCTTCAGAATATCTTTGGATTTATTTAGAATTACTCGAGAAAAATTGTACAATTCGTAAAATTATCGAAATCAGATAGCGTCTTATCTTCGTTCCCATAAAGTCGATTTTTTAAACAATAAAAATTATTTAAAAATTAAAATAACATTTCTCTCCAGAACTCTTTCTGGACTTTATCTAAAACTACAAATTTTTTAAATTCTGACAAGAATCTTGTCAGAAATCGTCGCAGGACAAAAGAGACGCAGCGTGAACCCGACATCTCAATTTGCACTAAGGCTTTTTTTTATTTTAATGGAGAGACCTCTTTGTTTAATCTATCAACAACTATAGAATTATTGAAAATCAAGCTAGAACTTTCAATAATTAGTGAATTTCCACTAAATGATACCTCAGCTTCACACACACACCAATTATTGTGCGAACAATTTTCATTTAGCATTCACAAATGATAAACGAAAATTTGGCTTGCAGAATTGCATAGACACATATATGGGCTTTGGTCTAAATTGCACATATATTTCTGGATATAAGTTTCTTATGACAAATTGTTTTATTTGACTTCATCTATCATAAAAAATTTGTACCATAGTCATGCGAACATCCTGTATATCTGTATGTATATATTTCGTGTTATTGGACTTCGTCCATAATTTATAAATTAAAACTTCATGTTACTTAGATAAAAAAAAGATAGAAAAAAGCATTTAAAGGAAACAAATTCTCTATTTTATGTAAGAACAACATGAGAGTAATTTTTTGAAAGATATTACATTTTATATATGACATTTTAAACATACACATACACATATTTCCTTGCCCTATTTCTGCCCCGCATACATATTCATCGTACAGCTGAAGTATGTGTATTACATCATTTTATCTTCTTACTTTAAAAATATATCTTTAAAAAATGATTTATATCAAAGTTATTTACTATGCAACAGTGATCTGAATGCGCGAATTTTGAATAATTTAATTGGTCATCTTTAAACATTATATTTAAAAGTTATTGTAATCATATTTTGATATTAAAATTTTTGTCTCTGAGTAATTTTAGGAATCTGCTATTATCAGATAATATGAACCAGATAGATCTGGCACTCTATACAGGATGGTCCTTATAACTTTTTACAACTCATATTTCGAAAACGATACCATCGGTTTTAAAGTTTTTGGTGTTGAAGTGTTTAAGTCTGAAGGGCCTCCAAATGTGAATAGTAGTTGGTTCTTAAACTCTGATTGCGAGGGTGGGGCGGAGGTTAACTTTAATGTTTTAAATAACAACCCCTACACAAAGTTACATTTTTTAATTCTATGAAAAAAAGCAACTTATCTGAGACATTTTTTTGTCAGATATTTCCATGATGAAATATGATGTATGAAATTTAAAAAATTGGGAACAAATAGATAGAATAAATAGGATAGATCATGGGAGTCCCATTCAATGGCTTCCTCGATCCCCCAATCTATTACCATTAGATTTTTTTTATGGGGATATGTAAAGTACAAAGTTATGTTTGAATCGCCGACGACAAAAGAAAATATGAAACAAAGGATACGCGCCGCCTGCACTTCAATGAATCCCGAAATGTTATCATATGTTAGAAATACTTTGATGATTCGGATAAATAAATGTTTACAAGTCCATAGTGGACATTTTGAACATTTTATAAATTGAACAAGTGAGAGTAGAATATTAATTTCTTGTTAAGTGGTTATTCCCGAGCGCTTCACGTATCTACAAGTCGAAATTTCAAACCGTCATATCTCATCATAGAAATATCTGACAAAAAAATGTTTCAGATAAAACTAAGTTGCTTTCTTTCATAGAATTCAAAAATGTAATTTTGTATAGGAGTTGTCATTAAAAATTTTACAGTTCAAGATCAAAAACTTTAAAATCGATGGCATAATTTTCGAGATATTGAGCTGTAAAGAGTTATGGACCACCCTGTATATAAAATGTTATCCAAAATCTCGGAATTTGTATGATGCGGGTGAATGAGTATAATTACAACCAAATAATCCTACATTTAGTTTCTTACATCCTTTGTAAACTAGTATGTTATTTCGAACTAAAAAAAAACGTTTATTTTTGGTATTTTCCATAGACTTATACATATAAATTGAGCACTTCAACAAGAGACTGTATGATGAGACCAGAGAAAGATAGAACATATGCACATGCAATTTAGTTTGGCTTTTCTTTTCTTCAACTTTCTTTGTTTTTCGTTCAATAAAGATAGCAGAAAAGGAGAAATAAAGATAAAATAATTGTATGTATACTGCTATTCAATAATGCCTCGACTTCCGTTTGCCTGAAGTAACATTACTGATACGCTTATTCCCATCTATCTATCTGAATCGATGAGGTTCAGGTTGTGCAGGTTATACATGAAAATAATGACCTTAAGTAAATAAACTTAACCTGTTGTATAAAAATTCGCAAATGTGACTTCGCGCTAACGTAAGTAATTAGAAATGATAGAATCCTGGCCTTCATCACGCGTATTTTTCTCATTATAAGTATGTATGTTAGTACATATGTTATTAGTCTTATATATATGGTATTAGTACATATGTTACTTATATTATAATATATACATATATTTACATATTTATTGCAATTTTTTAACTCATCTTAAATCTATCATTATTGCGTTGCCGGTTTTTTAATAATGAACAATTATTGCGTACGAGTATATAGATACGAATGAATAACACGTCCGTAAATGATTTTTAAATATTATTTTTATTGCTCGTTTTTATTATCATGTGCATAAATACTGAATTAAATCCGTTTTTTATTGGGAATATTAACTAAAGATGTTAAAATCTATGAAATTAGTTTTAATGCGATTTTAACCTTTATGAAATAATGACTTGTGATTGGATGTGCAAAGTCCGTGCGCTCATTACGCTATATGGGTACTCAGGGTTCACGTTTCAACGCAATAAAACTGACGGAATACACGTATATCTATACTTACACAGGTATTATATGAAATACAATAAAATATATAATATCCCACATAGCACGTAATGTTACAGAAATATTGCGGCAATATTGTGATACATCAGAAATATTACATATTACAGTAAAATATTACAGAAATATTATTAACATATTACACGTTTATAAATAATATTGAAATATTAGAGTTATATTATACTAATATATCACATATTCTAAATAACAAGGTAAAGTTAACTGATGGTTTAATATTTTATTGATGTTTAGAGATTTACGTTAAGTGAGGTTCTACAATTTTTCTTATGACATAAAGCTTATTACAGCTATTGTAGACTCAGCCTAATGTTGAGATGTTATAAATAACATTAAGATGTCATTAACGCTTGAAAGAGTTTTATATTAACCCATTATAGCGGCCAGAAACCTATCAATAGTTCCATGGTTTCATACTGTATGCCATTTGGGGGTATCTCGTCGAGACATGCTAAGAAGGAAAAAAAATTTGTTTTCTCGTTCAAAATTCAATATGGCAGACCAATATATCAGCTCCAAATTTGGAAAAGTTTTTCAATTTCCATGGAAATGTGTATCCATGGGTTTTTTGGGGTCACTGAATACGAATTTGATGTTTGTTTTGCATTTTTCAATATGGCCAACCCAAGATGGCGCTCTAAATTTGGCGAAAATCGCATTTTTCATACGCTGTCTGGTATTCGCTGAATATTTTCGAACGTACAGTCAAGTCTTTATAAGGGGGATTTCACATAATGACACGAGCTACTGAATTTCGTTGGAAAATAACTGCCCCACTTCATTTTTTCAATATGGACCAATATGGCGATTTGAAAGATTCTTTGATTCTCATAAAAATAAATATCATGGGATTTTTAGGATCGCTGAATACGAATCTGACATTAGTTTTGCACTTTCCAAGATGGCCGAGCCAAATTGGCGATCCAAATTGGCGAAAATCGCACTTTTTATTCGGTATCTGATATACATTGAATATATAGTCATCAGAAGTACAGAGTCATCCAAAAGAGGGAACCGCGGGAAGATTATATGAGTCATTGAGATTTATCGAAAAATTACTGCGCCTTTCTGGTTTTTCAACATGACGGACCAATATGGTGAATAAAAAATTTAAAAGGTTCTTCGATTTCTATGAAAATAGATATCCATGGGTAATTGAAGTTACCGAAAAGGTACCGAAAACGAATCTGACGTTAGATTTTTCAATATGGTTAACCCAACATAGCGCTCTAAAATTATATTTCGAAATACAATATCAAATAAAAATTATTTATAACAATTATTTTAATACACAATTATTTAAATAATTTGTTATAACTAATTCAAAAATTATCATAAAAATATGCTTGTGTGACTTCTTATGTACTTATGCCCTGAATCAGATATTTAGCGAGCACTTTTTTATTTACAACTAGAACAAACATTGCGCGCGCTACGCGCGCGTCATTTATCATTTCAGATATTAACATATGATTATTTATAATCTCTTTCCAAAGAGAAAAAGGTATAAAATGTACTCCTCTTTCTCTTTCATCCTTTTCTTTTTCCTATTCTACTTCTCATTCTTACGTTCTCTCACTTTCTTTTTAACTCTCTTTTCGTTTTTTCTTTTTCTTTTTTTTGTTCGCTTACTCTCTTTAACTTTGCTCTGCTCTAACATCCTCTCATTCTTTCTTTCATTTTTCCTTATTCTTTCTCTCTCAATTTTCCTCTGTTTCTTACATTTTCTTCACATCCTCTCTCTTATTCCTTTGCTCTTGATCTTGTTTCTGTGCTCTCTTTTACACACTTTCTCTCTCTCTTTCTTTTTCTTTCTTTTATATTTTTTCTCTTATTCTATCTCTCATGCTTGCATTTTCACTTCTCCTTTAATTCTCATTCTGTTTTTCTCTTTCTTTTTTCTTCATTTACTGCTCTCTCCTATTTCGCTCTCTACTCTAACATCCTTTCATTCTCTCTTTCATTTTTCCTTATTCTTTCTCTCTCATTTTTCCTCTGTCTCTTACATTTTCTTCTCATCCTCTTTCTTATTCTTTCTCTCTTGTTGTTTCTGCGTTCTCTTTAGCGTGCTATCTTTCTGCCATTCTATTTCCCTTTTTTATTTTCATTCTTATTCTGTCATTTTCCGTTCTCTCACTTTCTTTTTAATTCTCTTTTTGTTTTTCTCTTTCTCTTTTTCTTGTACACGTACTCTCTTTAACTTCGCTCTCTGCTTCGCTCTCTAACTTCCTCACATTCTCACTTCAATTTTTCTATCATTCTGCATCTCTTACTTTTTCTCTGTCTCTTACATTCTTTTCACACCTTTTCCTTCATTCCTTCGCTCGAAACTTGTTCGTATTTCTGCGCTCTCGCTCTCGCTCTCGCTCGCTTGCTCTCTCTCTCTCTCTCTCTCTCTCTCTCTCTCTCTCTCTCTCTCCTCGCATCTTTCTCTTTTTCTTTTTCGTTTTCTTCTTTAGTCTAGTTCTCAATTTCATTCTCACCTTTTTTGCTATAACTCTCTGTTTTTCTCTTTCTCTGTTTCTCACGTACTTTCTCTAACTTCGCTCTGTGCTCAAACCTCCTCTCATTTTCTCTTTCATTCTTCCTCCCATTTTTTTATCTCTCACTTTTTCTGTCCCTCATACATTCTCATCACACACACAGACACACAGACACACACAGACACACACATACAGACACACACACACACACACACACACACACACACACACACACACACACACACACACACACACACACACACACACACACACACACACACACAGACACACACACACACACACACACACACACACACACACACACACACACACACTCTCTCTCTCTCTCTCTCTTACTTCTTCGTTCTTGTTCTTTTTTCTACGTTCTCTTTGACACACTCTCTCTTTCTTTTTCTTTCTTTTACATTTTTTTTTCTTATTTTATCTCTCATGCTTGCATTTTCACTTCTCCTTTAATTCTCATTCTGTTTTTCTCTTTCTTTTTTCTTCATTTACTGCTCTCTCCTATTTCGCTCTCTACTCTAACATCCTTTCATTCTCTCTTTCATTTTTCCTTATTCTTTCTCTCTCATTTTTCCTCTGTCTCTTACATTTTCTTCTCATCCTCTTTCTTATTCTTTCTCTCTTGTTGTTGTTTCTGCGTTCTCTTTAGCGTGCTATCTTTCTGCCATTCTATTTCCCTTTTTTATTTTCATTCTTATTCTGTCATTTTCCGTTCTCTCACTTTCTTTTTAATTCTCTTTTTGTTTTTCTCTTTCTCTTTTTCTTGTTCAAGAAAATTTTCTGTATGCAGTAAAAACTTAAATCTGCTGCATCTCGGTGAAAAAAAACCTATTTGGATGTCAAAATGGAAATTAAAGGGCAAGACTTGTACTTTACGGTATTTTGTTTAGTTTTTGTCGGTAAAATTCTCTGCAACCAGGAATGAACTCCAATAATGGCCTAAAGCAGCCATTTTTGCACTTTTAGGTTAGAATATCTCAAAATCCTGACGTGATGGCGCCATTCTGAGGCCAGATTTGAATTCAGCGCACCAAATTTCTTCGGAAATAAATATAAAGTTTCATGTGATAGTAAATACCCTTTAATTTGTAGATCTGTGTAACCTTTTCTTATCCCAAATTTGCAGTTTTACTCCCTCACCGTCTACCTCCACAATTTGTATATTGAAGTTAAACTAAATATACTACGTTCTATACTACGTTCATTTTACCGCTGTTTATTTACTCAAGGAAAAAAATAGTTATATTAATAGAGTATTTTATAAGTGTGTTAAAACTATTTAAAATATTTTTTCATTCAGATATATTTCTATTTAAAAATAGCGCGGACGAATTTCTAATGTAAATATGGCGGCAAGCGTAGTACGAGATGCCGCCGCTAGACGGCGAATCTTTCTCGCATGTGAAAATCATCCATGGTCCTTATAAGAAGGGGCTCCCCAGCATAGACATCTTAGACTTTTCTGTAGCTCAATGCTGTTAGTTGTAATCACTAATTGTTACTTTTTCTACAGCAAATTATACACTACATAAATTGCTCACGCTTGACTGGAATTAAAATTGATATATCACGATAATATTATTGTGATTCATGTAGGCGGACATTTAAATATTGTAGCAATATTTTGTTAATATTACTGCAATATTTATATTATATTTCACTGTAATATTGTTATGGGGAAATAATATTTCTGCGGTATTATTGTAATATTACGTGCTATGTGGATTATTAACGATATTGTGTATTGTGATTTTATGTGATAATTTATATATTAACAGTCATAGAAAAATTGTTATGATGGATTCTAAAATTGCATTATTATGCAATTTTACAAATTTACAATTTACAAATATTGGAAGAAATGGAACCAATCCCTAGTATATGGTCAGAGAGCAGTCCAAAAAAAGTTGCTTAAATTATATATAATATATAAAAAAATGGTACAACATGAGAAAAAAAAGCAGAAAAGAAAATTTTGGGTTCGTCCTATTTTCACGCCCGAAAGAAGATTTTTGCAGGGTGCCAGTAATAATTTAATTCTTGAAATGTTAAACTCTGATGACAAAAAATATTGTAATTTTCTACGATTACTTCCAATACTATTTAAAAAATTGTTGGAAGTTGTTGGACCAAAAATTGAAAACCAGTACGCCCGCGCCGTCCGAGAACCAATTCCAACACGAATACGATTGGAAGTTACTTTACGATATTTAGCCAGTGATGATAGTATGGCATCTATATCGTATCTATTCCGCATAGGACATTATACTGTATCGAAAATAATTTCTGAAACATACTAATGTATTTGGAATGCATTAAAAGAAAAAGTTTTTCTTAATTCGACAGCAGAAAACTGGCATGAAGTAGCAAAAGTCTTTGACGATCTCTGGAATTATCTGGAATAATTGTATCAGAGCAGTAGATGGCAAACATGTTGACGTCAATGTTAATATTATATTATTTCAGGTATTATAAAATCTAAAAAATGTTTGAAATGCACATGATACACATATGTGTGCGTATATTATGCAGTTGCGCAAAAGGTATTCTGCTAAAACTTGCTGAGAAATGCGGAACGCTCGTGATTGGTTCCGCTCTCGTTCCGCGTTACACTATTCAGTTGCATGGGTTTGCACCTTAAAGTCTGATTTATAGAGGTCATAAACTGTAAACTTATAACTAACTAAAACTATAAAATTACGACCAATGCGTAGTTACGCACAACAAAATCAAGTGACGCGATTAGTCAAAATTTCATAGTTTCGGTATAAGTTAACAATTTGTGGCCTCTATAAATTAGCCTTTAGTCCCGTAAACCGTTAAGACTTTGTATTGGAAGATTTAAAAAATAATTTGAGCGCACCGCGTCCAGCTTTCTTGTCTGGCGGTTGTTCGGCTAGGCGATGTCCGGTTGATGTTCGCCGAACTTAACGATGGTTTCCGGGGCCGTTACATGTTTATTAAAAATATTATTTTATATATTATTTTATTTATGAGCTGACTTATTTATTTATTAGTGTATTTTTATTTACAATAGATTATTATGTGTACCATTACATATATACCTATGTATACAGGGTGTTAACAAATCATCGCATTGGCTATATACCGTTGGGTAGCGCGTGAAAATCTAAAAAAAATGCCATTTGTTTCAAGTCGATCCGATCATTAGGTTCCGAGTAATTAATTATTGAAAATAACGCACGAGAGTCAATAAGCGCGCGAGTCCAACGGAAAGTAAGAAAGGTGCGCATGGCGAGCACGCGTGGGCGTCCGTATCATCATTACGTTGCTGGTTTTTGAATAAAGAACAGTCATAGCGTACGAGAATATAAATACAATGCGCCTGAATGACCATGATATCTTGAGAGTTTGACATGGCATTGTTGATGTCCAGGCATTTGTGCCGGTCTATGTACATGTACGTGCTCTTTTTCTTTTTCTTCGATTTCAACATTAAGGCTCGAAGTTATAGTCGAGTCTCAATACTTAATACAGCAATTGATACTCAGTTTCCAGATTTCAATCAATGGAATGGCTGAAATCTAGAAACTATGTATCAAATGTTGAGTTTTGAGTGTTGAGACACGGCTATAACTTCGAGCCGTAGTTTCTTCTAGAAGTGCTCAGTCTATAAGTTTATGTTTTCATTATTAGGCGTGTCATACGTTGCAATTTTGACAAATGTGAAAGAGCAGTTTGTTCGTATTAAGTTAGTTTATGAAGTACAGGATATGATCTTTCAGGATCATATCCTGTACTTTCATGACATTTTCTGGTTGTGATGTTAGTTGATGGTCACTCTGAACAATTATTGACATTATTCATAAAGCTTATATACCTGGAGATACTTTTGTAAGGGATATCAGGATGGCTAACTAACATACACAGAACTCGTATTCGTTTAATATGGTAAAGTAACAAAGATGTATTTAGAAAAGATACATATCGGAGACGACTGTCCCGCTCGCAAGGTCTCGCTAGACTGACTCGCACGGACGTGATCGCCCGGTCTTCACGAAAACAACCGAAAAACGATCTCGTCACGCGCTCGGAACGCATGGCAACAAGAGCTCTGGAAAATTCCTTGAAAATTGACTCTATTTATGCTAACACATAGACATATTCAGTTCGATCTTACTATCTCACACTTTGTAGCTTAAATGACATGCCGACTGATAGAGATATACTTTTTCTGGACTTTTATTTCCATTTTTGATGCGCAAGCGCAGACAATAAGTAGACCGCAGTTATAAATGATTAATGAGTACTAAATAAAAAGAGATCTTGTTCTCTTTCTTATATACATATTTTATTTAATATTAGGTGAAGTAAAAAGTTCTGCGCGTTGTTCGCTAGATGTTTTTAGTGAGCCATATCTCACGATGTATACATCGCATCGGGTCATACTCTATGGCGATTTCAAGGTGACGTTACGCTTCAAAACAAGTTCGTTGTTCTTGTGTTTGGTGAAGCCAGTTGTGTGTTACAGCGTTCCAAAATGGAGGTAAAAAAAAAAGAAAATTCGATACATTCTTCAGTACCACTACGACCAAGATGAAAAGGCGGAGCAGGCAGCCAAAAAAATTTGTGCTGTTTATGGATTCAATACAGTATCGAATGCAACAGCAAAGCGGTGGTTCCAACGATTCTGTTCTAGTAATATGGACGTCAAAGGTGAGGCACGCTCTGGTAGGCCAATCGTCGAAAATGTCGATAAAATCATGGAAATCGTCGAGTCGGATCGGCATGTGAGCACTTATTCCATTGCCCAGGAACTGAAGATTAGCCAGAAAACCAAAAAGTTTGGAATCATTTGCATAAGGCTAGTCTCAAAAAGAAGCTCGATGTATGGGTGCCACACGAATTGACGCAAAAGAACCTTTTGGACCGAATTGATGCCTGCGATTCTTTGCTGAAACGTAACGAAATCGACCCATTTTTTAAGCGGATGGTGACTGGCGATGAAAAATGGGTCACATATGAGAACAACAGCCGAAAAAGATCGTGATCCAATCGCGGTGAGCCGGCCCAAACGATCGCCAAGCTCAGATTAACGGCCAAGAAGATTTTATTGTGTGTTTGGTGGGATTGGAAGGGAATCATCCACTATGAGCTGCTTCCATCGGGCCAAACACTCAATTCGAACCTCTACTGTCAACAATTGACCAGATTGAAGCAGGCGATCGACCAGAAGCGACCAGAATTGGCCAATAGGAAGGATGTTGTGTTCCATCAAGACAACGCCAGGCCGCACACATCTTTAACGATGCGTCAGAAGCTCCGAGAGCTTGGATGGGAAGTTCTATCGCACCCGCTGTATAGTCCAGACCTGACACCAAGCGATCACCTTTTCAAGCATTTGCAAAATTTTCTTGATGGTACAAAACTGGCCTCAAGAGAGGCTTGTGAAAATGAGCTGGTCAAGTTTTTTATCAATAGGGACGAGGACTTCTTCAATCGCGGAATTATGAAATTGCCTTCAAAATGGACAAAAGTTATCGAACAAAACGGCGCATATTTGATCTAAATCAGATAATCCTAACTATGTTAATTTCATCGTCGAAATAAAGCGAAAAAACGCTCAGAACTTTTTACTTCACCTAATATTTTTATATCTTATATATAAGTATAAGGTTCTGAGGAGTATTTTAACTTCGGCGGTTAAGGGGATCCTAAAGTGACGCTCGAACTTGATCGAGGTCGATAATGTAGGCCGGAATTCTAAGCTATAATATTATAAATTATTAAATTGGCTTTACAGAATACAAAATCTTTTTGCAGGATTAAAGTATAAGCAAAAACGAATCAAACGAGTATCGACTTCATATAAAAAACGAATAAAAACTGTTATTTTTCACTCTTCTTTATCTACAACGCATCCACACAATTGCTCGAATCGTAGTTCCAACCATACATCTATATTAGACTTCAAATCTCGATTTGGAAGGTTCGAAAAGATTCTTTAAGAGAATTCAGTCCTAGGAAACTCATTTTCTGATTTCTATAAACTGTACAGCTTATATCAAGTATATATTATGATGAGTTGACAGCTCGTCTGCATCTCGAGACGCCATATTGAAGTAGAAGTAGGTAACGAAAACTACAATTTAGTAATTATTTCTCGTTTTCCATATGAAATTGGAATTTCCTGGGATCATTTTTGTATACATTGTTATCGTGGAGAAGGATTTTAGGTTTTATCAATTTAACATGGAATACGATTAGAACTACGAAAATGATAATTTTGATGGTAATACTGAACGATTTAGGATCCTTTAAGGGGATGCTGGAGTGACGCTCGAACTTGATCGAGGTCGATAATATAGATGGAATTCTAAGCTATAATATTATAAATTAGCAAATTGACTTTACAGAATACAAAATCCTTTTGCAGGATTAAAGTACGCGCAAAAATGAACCACGTGAGTATCGACTTTACATCAAAGACGAAAAAAAATTGTAAATTTTTGCTCTATTTTATCAACTTTTGCACGCCTATCAGCATAAATTTTCGTATCGCAAATACATCTTATTTAGGCATCAAAGTCTAATTTTATAAACTCAACAGTATTTGTTTGCGTTATCTATGTATCTGGAAATTCGAATTTCGTGAGTAAAAACTGCAGATCTTCTATATCAAGCAAATATTATTACAACGTGACAGCTTCAGACGCCATTTCGACTAAGAAATGATAAAAATATCGTAAATTAAAAAATTTTTTCTGTTTTCAACATGAACTCCGCAATCCAGACCGAATTTAATGCTTATGCTTTAATTCTGGAGAAGGATTTTCTAACCTACAAAATCAATAAGAAGAATTTACGTGACAAAAATTATTGTGTTTAATGGGTAAAACAGAACGCTCCAGTATCCCCTTAAATAGACACCGAGCTATGTATAGAAAATAGAGAACTCGGGGATCCTTAACGTTGTGCAGGGAATCAAAATGATGAAGTAAAACTCAGCGGTACGGTTATTAAAACTTTATTGTATGTGCTTGCTCGTATTCTTGGGCGCGCAATCGCGAACGGATACAGCGATAATTCTGGACAGTCGCGGACAAGTTGGAACGTTGCACCAAAACCCGTAAAAGCGATACAGCTATGCTTGCGAGGGATTAAGCGCAAAGAACGCATTCTTAAACCTTGTCTTTTTCTTGTTCCATTTCACTCAGAAACGCTGGCGCCGTATGCTATTGCTCAAGCAGAGACGCAGAAGCCAGCCAACGGCATCGAAGTAGCCGTGACGTCAGCGCAATCAGCGACGTGACGATAGTGCATGAATGGCGTGCGCGATTAGCGCGTAAATCGAAATCTTAAATAATCTTACATAAGTGATACAAACGGCGTCATTAATATGGAATTCCAATATGGAAGCATGTGGAAAGAGAAAAATACACTCTGAGCAAGTGTAGTTAGTATGGCTAGGCATTAATGATGCAGTGTGTACAACGTACAATTTAAGTACACAGACTCTATTTTTAGTAAGTAATTATTAATTTTTGTCGCAACTAAGTATATACGGGGTGTTCCAGTCCTGATGTACGATCCGTTAATAGCAGATTTCTGAGATCATTTTGAGAAAAAAATTTTAATACCAAAATGCCGAGGCTATAATCCCTTTCTAAAAAAGGTGTGTTAACAGTGTTAAATTCGTTTGTATCGAAGCGTTGAGGCCTCTTTTCCGCGATGCTGATTGGTTGTCTCGAACTTTGCATTGCGGACTGCTTCACTATGTCGATGTCATATTTGATTGTCAGTAATAAAAGGTTAATTAAAAAATTAATTAAAAGGTTAAAAGATTAATTTGTCATTCTACTAACGATAGCTGTTAACAAATACTATTATGATGAAGAGATGAAAAGAACAAGAGCATAATAATAGAAAAGAAATAGAGAGAAACAAAAAGAATAGAAACAGAAAGGAGGACTTTAAAGAAAACACAAAGAAGATAGATAGAATATATAGAGGTATTTGAAATTAATGATTTAATTTGAAAGTATAATTTAAAAAAGTTTATTAAATCGAAATCTAAATGTGTGTGTGTGTGTGTGTTTGTGCGTGTGCGTGTGCGTTTGTATGTGTGTATGTGTATGGTGCGTATGCGCGCGCGCGCGCGCGCGTGTGTGTGTGTGTGTGTGTGTGTGTGTGTATATACATATGTGTATATACATATAGTATGTATATACATAAGTAGGAAGGCCGGTTTCGACCCAGAGGCTCCGAGGAGGGAGCGGGGCAGGAGGGGGGGTACCCCGCGGGCGAGAGGGGCATGATGTCACAGGGGGGAGGGGTGATGACGTCACATGGGAGGGATATTTCAAGGATAGCCTTGAAATATGATACTGCGAGATGGCCTTGAAATATGATACCGCGAGATGACCTTGAAATATGATACCGCGAGGAAGGTCTCATCTTCGCTCGCGTTCTCTCTCCCACCCTCGCGTTCTCTCGCGCACCTTCATCTTCGCACGTGTTATACCTCGCTCGCGATAGCGTTTGCACACTCCTGTTCACCTTCTCTCTCGCTCCCACTATCGTTCTCTCTCTCGCTCCCGTTCGCGCCACCATCTTCGCTCGCGTTCTCTCTCTCTCTCCCACCCTCGCCTTCTCTCGCACGCTTTCATCTTCGCACCTGTTATTTGTCGTTCGCGTCTCCATCTTCGCCCGCGTTATCTCTCTGTCCCACCCATATGTCTATGATCCCACCCGTTCGTGATCACGTAATCCAGCGCTTAGTTTATCAATACTTATCGATTTTTTATTAGAATAAGTATTTTATTTTATGAATCGCATCTTCGGAGAGGAATGGGATTAAGAATGAAAAAAACAGAATAAATGTTTTTTAAATTAATATATTTTTCATTACGTTAACACATCATATAAAATATTATTTATCACATTTTTTCATTATGTTAACGCATCATATAAAATATTATTTATCGCATATGCTAATAATTCGCAATCAATGAGCGAAGTTTTGTCTGAAACTTTATGCAAGATTTCAGCTGCATCACATTTATCAGTAATACAATTAGATTTTATAATATTTACAAAATTTTTATATTTTTTGCTAATGTTTTGCGTATTCTCACATAACTGGAAATATACATGCTCTACACAAGTTTCAATTTCAAATAAAAACAATAAAGTTTGTGGTTGTACATACATATATCGTGTAATATTAATTTTACAATGTTGGCATCATACATCTTAACGCGCTCAATCATCAACTCACGAATCGATAGCGATGAGGCGATACTCGACTGTAGAAATCGTTTCACAACCTCACGTTTTTCGATGAACGCTGTCCACGTTGCATGAGGCAATATTATTCGATTTCCTCGGTTATCGCCAAGAATGATTTACACATGTGATATCAGTCCCACGCTTCCAATATCCAAATATTTATAGGCAGTTGCAGTCAGCGCAAATCTCCGTCCTAGGATACGAGGCGTATAACGAGGTTTATCAAAACTAGAAAAAATATAAACAACTATAGAAAAAATGTAATTAAGTATAACACATATAAAAGATTTATTAATACTTACTCATTACACTGTTTCTTGCATGCTTCTTTTTGGTCATTAGCAACGTAGTAATTCATCTTGCTAGTGCCAACAGTGTTTATAACAGATTGAAAGCGACTGATACATTTTATATATCAGATCTTGTTTAAATACGGATATGCCCGCCTCTTTATTTCAGAAAAATGCAAATTTTGCAATTTTGAATAGCGCCGATGTTTGGCTGCTATGACTCCTGGATCTCAAGGGCAATCGGGATCAAATCACCGAACGCGTCATAATCTTAAAACAGTCGCGATGAGATTACCGAACACGTGTAAAAATGCAGCATTTAACAAAAAATGCTGTATGTGTCAATACGATGCAACATTAGAATGATATAAAATGAAAAAATAATTTCGAGAAATGCAAATCTTGCAAATATGAATAGCATTGATGTACAGCTGCGGTGACAAAGATTATTATGTATAAGTCAATGATATCATTTCTCAAAGACAATCGAGATAAAATCGTCGACCGTGTCAAAAATGCAATCTCGGAACAGCGAGATCATCGAACACGTGTAAAAATGCAACATTTGCGAAAAAAAATACTGCAAAACGAGGCAACATTAAGATGATACTTTTTTCTTCAACGTCGACAATATCAATGATTTCTCGTAGAAGAGTGTAATATGATATAAGACATGGAACAAATCGAACGCGACCTGCTGGAGCAGGCGAGTCACTACCTTGGGCGAATATTTCGCGTGGGTGCAACGATGCGATGAGTGTGTGGAACGGCTCGAAGAGCACAGTCGAATCAAGCGTCCGCGGCCCTCGATCGGAAATAGGGAATCTATGGTGGCAAGCATCGCGCGACTTGTGGGTGCAAAGACTCTGTTGGAGAGACGCTTTATACATATCGGTGGTGGATATGCAGGCTGTGGCGAGGAGAGACTCGTTTGGCGAGAGATCGATACCGCGTTTGAAAATCGTATTTTGACAGGTGCAGTGATTAACACAGACTATATCGAGCCGCGACAATTTTTGGAAGACGCTTGCGATGTAGTGCTCGAGCGAGTGCAAGACGTTCTAAGAAGACGCAACAGCGTAAAAGTGAATACCATATTCAACGGCGAATTTGTGACGGGTGATAAACGCGCGAATAAAAGTATCAACACACGAAACTGCGAACTTTTTCGTACGACAGATTTGCACGAGTGGTACGAGCAACGCGTCATCGAGCCTACCCTTGCGTCTCTCGAAAAGTTTCAGGAACGCGACAGTGGGTGGGCGTTGTCGCGTATACTCAATTTAATTGTTAACGTAAACAAATATAATCCGTTGCATGCGGGGTGTTACGTCGAGTTACCGCAAGAGATCAAATTTAAAGGAGCGATTATCAGTGTTCAATCTAAGGACAATGCATGTTTTGCGTGGTCGGTGGTGGCTGCTCTGCATCCGGCTGAAAGACACACAGAACGAGAATCGTCGTATCCGCACTATACGACGCTACTAAATCTACAAGACATTGAGTTTCCTGTGACACTTAAACAGATTAAAAAATTTGAAAATTCAAACGATATCTCAATCAATGTGTATTGCATTGAAAATACGGAAATCCTGCCGATACAACTTACCACCCGGAAGAGGGAAGCATGTCAACTTGTTGTACTTGCAAGGTGACAACAACGACGTAGGACATTTCACATGGATAAAAAATATGTCTCGTCTCGCGAGCTCGCAACTCAGCAAAAGAGACCACAGGAAATATTTTTGCGACCGGTATGTATAATTTTATAATTACATAATTACATAATAATTTATGTCTATGTATAAATAAATTTTCCAGATGCTTGCATTACTTCAGTTCGAGTCAAAGGTTGGAAGCTCACATTATAGACTGTGGAGAGATGAATGACTGCGCGATCCGATTATCGAGCGATAACGACAAGTTGACCTTCAAACATTACGACAGGAAGAACCGGGTGCCATTTGTCGTATACGCTGACTTGGAGTGCACACTGCAGAACGGATAAGGACCCTGCAACATTCACATATGCGTACCAACATCATCAGGTATTCAGTGTCGGATACTACGTGCGTTGCTCCTACGATGACTCATTGGCCGCGTACCGATTTCGTCGCGATAAAGATTGCGTCGCATGTAATAAAGATTGGTTCGCCGAGCAACTCAAAGCGCTATCAAATCGCGTAAATGATGTATTATCCGCTAATATCCCCATGGAAAATTTGCCAAAGTGGGAGGCATACCGTAGCGCGACGCATTGCCACATATGCCAAAAACCGTTTGCTAGGTGACAATAGAGTACGCGATCATTGCCATTTGACTGGGAGATACAGAGGTCCCGCGCATTCGAATTGCAACTTAAATTATAAAGATCCGTATTTCATTCCTGCGGTCTTTCACAATTTATCCGGTTACGATTCACATTTCATTATCAAAGAAATAGCTGCAGCGTATGAAGGACATGTAGAATTGCTCCCAATAACGAAGGAGAAATACATTTCCTTCACAAAATATGTCCAAGACACTGCTGAAAAATCAGATTCGCGAAAGTGTATGAAATTGCGGTTTATTGATTCGTATAAATTTTTAAGTGCTAGTCTCGATAAATTGGCGTCTCTTCTCAGCAGGGATGAGTTGAAAATTGTACGTTCAAATTTTTCAAATTTATTGATCGAAGATTTTGAATTATTGACGCGAAAAGATGTCTTTCCTTACGAGTATGTCGATTGTGTCGAAAAGTTGGAGGACACATGTTTACTACCGCGCGAATCATTTTATAGTTCCTTGACCGGTGACACAGTAACCGAGAGCGATTACGCGCACGCTGCGAACGTTTGGCGACGGTTCTCCATTCAATCCTTAGGCGAGTACAGCGATCTGTATCTAAAAACGGATGTCTTGCTGTTGGCGGACATTTTTGAAAATTTCCGCGACAAATGTGTCAGGAGTTGCGGTCTCGATCCCGCGTATTATTATACATTACCAGGATTCACGTGGGACGCCATGCTTAAACATACGCGTATAAAATTCGAATTGCTCATGGACATTGATATAGTCATGTTTATTGAGCGTGGTATTCGCGGTGGTCTGAGTCAATGCTCCGATAGATATGCGCAAGCCAATAACAAGTATATGCAGTCGTACGATCCGTCGAAAGCTTCCTCCTATTTGATGTACTTTGACGTAAATAATCTATACGGATGGGCAATGTGTCAACCGTTGCCATACGCCGACTTTTGGGCGATGGGTCGACGATGCCGCGGATTTTGACTTTAGCGTGATCGCCTCGGACTCACCCACAGGTTATATTCTCGAGGTCGATCTCGAATATCCGCAAAGTATACACGACGAACACACTGACCTACCGTTCTATCCAACGCGCGATAAGCCGCCCGGCAAGCGGCAGGCTGAACTTCTGGCGACTCTATATGATAAGAAGCGTTACGTCAGCCACTACCGCAACCTGCAGGAATGCACACGTCATGGCCTTCGTGTCACAAAGATACATCGCGTATTGTAATTCGCGCAATCCGCATGGCTCCGCAATTACATTGAACTAAATACACAATTTAGAACGCTTGCCAAGAACGATTTCGAAAAAAATTTATACAAATTGATGAACAACGCGATATTTGGCAAAACTATGGAAAATGTACGAAATTACGTCGATGTAAAATTAATAACCAAATGGGAAGGACGACACGCCGCGGAAGCAATAATCGCGAAACCAAATTTCCACAGCCGAAGCATCTTTTCGGAAAATCTGATAGCCGTTGAACTGCGCAAACTCGAAGTGAAATTCGACAAACCGATCTATGTAGGTATGTGCGTCCTCGACATATCCAAGGTCTGCTTGTACGAATTTCATCACAAGTACATGCTACCTTTATATCGCGACAGATGTAAGATCATGTACACTGACACAGACAGTCTCATATACCACATCGAATGCGAGGATGTGTATGAGACGATGAAACGCGATATTCATAGATTTGACACGAGTGATTATCCTGCAGATAACACGTACGGTATTCCGCTCGTTAATAAAAAAGTGCCGGGTTTAATGAAGGATGAGAATAATGGTGCGATAATGACGGAATTCGTCGGGCTCAGAGCGAAGATTTACGCGTTGAGGGTAGACGGTAAGAGGGATACTAAAAAGGCGAAAGGTGTAAAGAGTAACGTGGTAGCGCGAACGATAACGTTTGACGATTACACGCAGTGTCTCAACGATGAGATTGAAATGACGCGACAACAGACTTGTATAAGATCGAAAATGCACGAGGTGTACACCGTAGCCGAAAATAAAATCGCTCTGAGTCCGTATGATGATAAGCGATACATTGTGTCCGATTTTACTGAAACACTGCCATGGGGGTATTATAAGATACCATTGTAAATATTTTATAAATTCATTTTATTTGTATGACGTGTAATCATCATGTACATAATAAATGTATGTTTTTCATTTATAAGAAATGTAATCAACATAGACATTATAATAAATGTATGTTTACAAAACATTGTCCTTGCGTATCCATAAATTGTGCGACTTATCGAGTCCCAGCCATTTCACGTAAAACTTCATTTCCTCTTTTCCGTAACACTTTCTCAACGAGATACACATCAGGATTAGCTACGCGATACAACTCATGTTCATAAAATCCTCCAGCGATAGGTTTTCCATGGAATCCTCCAGTATATACGTCACGGGATTAGTTTTCTGCACTTTGACGATTTTAAACACCTCCGTCGACCAATTTGGCGTGTAACCTTTTTCAAAGACGGTCTTAAATTTATTCACGCGTACGGGGTCACCCAGTCTGAATCGCGCGGGTGCAGCAATCTTTATGCTATTGTACACTGTCGTTAAGAGTTTATCAGCGATCGCGGGCGTGACGTCGACGGGCCGCATACCGATAGTTCGATGCTTTCGCGCGTTGTAATCTGATACGAGACGCGGCAGCGCGTCGATCCATCTATAGTTTTCGTTGAGCGTAAACAGTTTCTACATTTCGTTCTTTAGCGTGCGATTGAATCGTTCGACGACCGATGCCTTCATCACGGAATAGGTAGAATAATTGTTAATATTGTGTTTTTTCAAGAGTTTTTGCATATTCGCATTATAAAATTCCTTTCCCTTGTCAGTTTGTAAGTTTTTCGGACATCTTCCATCGATTCGAATTATCTTTGCGATTGCCGCTGTAACTTCACATCCGCTCTTGGCCTTGAGCGGTACGGTCCATGCATGCTTGCTCAGCACATCGATAACAGTAAATATGTAGTGGTTGCCTTTGTTGAATCGCGTGTAAGGACGCATCTCGACAACATCAGCTTACCACAGGTCGTCGTACCCACGCACTATGACACGTCTTCGCGGAAAATTTCTTCTCGCTGGAGCGTGCAGTTCTTTCACTAACTGTCGCTTCTCAGAGGTTTTCTTCTCAGCCATGAGCGAATGAATTTATGATGTTAATGAAACATAACAAGGAGCGATTGTATGTCGAACGGGAACGCAACGGGAACGCACGTTTGTCGAACGGGAACGCAACTGGAACGCACGTTTGTCGAACGGGAACGCAACAGGAACGCATGTTTGTCGAACGGGAACGCAATAGGAATTCACGTTTGTCGAACGGGAACGCAACAGGAACGCATGTTCGTTGAACGGGAACGCAACAGGAACGCACGTTCGTTGAACAGGAACGCAACGGAAACGCACGTTCGTTGAACGGAAACGCACGTTCGTTGAACGAGAATGCAACGGAGACGCACGTTCGTTGAACGGGAACGCACGTTCGTTGAACAGGAACGCAACGAAAACGCACGTTCGTTGAACTGGAGCCGATCGTGAACGCAACGGTGTCACGTAACGGAGAGATTTTACTCGGCGCGATGAGTCATACGCTAAATCATCACGTGAAGGTCGTTTATCATAATCTGTACGCTATTTTGATTACGTTAATATTTTACTCTCCATTTCATCCAATCGATCTTTCAAAACTTGTTCTGTTGAACGTACCGTTTGTTGACAGCATCGCCATCATCCACAGGCGGTGCTACACGTCGAATCTTGCGTGACTTTGCGTCAAAATCTGTGGCGACCACACAAAAAGCATTATCCCGAACGTAGTTTCTAATTAAACCGCTATATTGATAGTACGGATCCGTTCCGCTTCTTCCGAGCGATATTCCAAACTTGTTGATCGGCATTTCGATGTCAATTGTTTGAATAACTCACGCGCAGTTTAATTTATAATAAGTCCAGCCTTGCGGAGTTCCTCGATGATCGACATGATTTCGTTATCGTGAGCATTGTGACCTGCTTGGCGCAATGCCTCAAGCAATCGAAAACGATCTACAAGCTCGTTGGGATCATCCCAATGAACGTAATCGATCTTGTTGTTGTTTAATGTCACGGCATACCTTCTCCAACACCTGTTAGCAAAGGTACAATTATATTTTTATACTTGTGTCCTTTGTTACTCTTTACGGCATTATGCGCGTTATGATTACGCCTATGTGCATTTGTTGCCAAGAGTATACTTTTGTAGTTGCGGTTATCAGAGTTCGTGTAACTATTTTTCTCTGGAAATTTTTTGAAAATCAGTTCGTAAAGACCTCGTGTACCTGGATATCTTTTTCCATCAATGAATATATCATTGTTCTTGCTCAAGTCGATACGTTTGTTACCAATCATCGTTCTGCCGCTGTTGAAATAAACTCCGTAAACTTTATCTATATTGACCGTTTTTTCATCGCTTAAGACAGCTCCTAAATACTTTTGCCCCAACGGACCGTAGTTTGTTTCTATTTAATAAATATAAATTTTTCGCCCCTCGGACGTGTGTAACAGGTCTCAAACGGACGCCACAAGAGGTTCGTTAGCGATTTCGAAAAACTTCTTCGACGGAGAGCGCGTGCGGGTGTTCGTACGATAATTCGCGCGGTTGTAAAATTTTAGCTGTTTCATTCAAAGTAGCTGGAACGATGCTCGATCGTTTCAATATTGTTTTTATCGGTGTTGAAGCCATGAGAGAATTGCTAAACGAAGTGCTTGATCGTTTTTGTTTAGGATTTGGTTCCACGTTCTCTTCCTCTCCCGAGGATAATGTTTCAAACGACGCGTTTGATTGTTTTCGTTTAAGTTTAGATTCCGCATACTCCTTCTCTCTCGAGGATAATGTTTCATTCTTGATGAAATTAGATTCTTCGCCAACCGTATTTTCGACAATTTGCTTTAGAGGTTCAACAACGGGCTTAAAGTGTCTCTCCAATGCCATATCTTCCTCCATCTTACCAGTTTTCAACGCGCGATATTTTTTGCGAATCGAATCACTCGTTTTCGCAATCTGTTTTGCCAACTTCTCGCGATCTCTAATCTCCTTGCTGCCATCCATATTGCCTAATTGACGTATCGATGACAACTAATCGCGTTATGATATCACAAAGTCGTTAAATCCATTCCTATAACGACCATTCGAAATCGCGCTATCCTTGTCTATCACTACAAATCCATACTTTTGCTGCCAACAGATATGACACAATTTACAAAAATCTTCATAAGACATATCAGTGTTTACGTGATCGATGTATATGTGCTTTAGGTTGGTACCATCCTGTTTGAACAGGATCAGCAGGTTCGCGTTGTCGCGTATAAGATGCTTCGGTATCTTTGCATACGTCTGACAAAGATAGAAGCAATCGACGTCCGCGTGTCTGCCCATCGCAAAGTATTCTCTTATGGTATCCTGCTTGTCACATGCCACGTCATCAAAAACAAAGATCGAGTTTGGACGTGTATCGCTCGGCGAGATGACGTCACTGTTATTCGAAAATGTAAAATAACCAATTTCTTCTATCGATGTCAATATATTTTCCAGGTATCGATATTTCGATTGTTGCAACGATTTCGAGTACACGTACACGTTCTCGAAACGTACACCGTGCGGACTTTCCAGCAGGCTAATCACTACATTTGTCTTGCCGCAATTTGACGGACCGCAAATAATACCGCGTATAGAAATTGGCAGCAT
This sequence comes from Tetramorium bicarinatum, assembly GCA_928718305.1. Classification (NCBI taxonomy): domain Eukaryota; kingdom Metazoa; phylum Arthropoda; class Insecta; order Hymenoptera; family Formicidae; genus Tetramorium; species Tetramorium bicarinatum. Next base: position 404,589 of record OV788328.1, read on the forward strand.
GTTTCCATGTTTGCGTACTTCTTTCTCGGACATTAACCTTTCATCGAAATTAGTCACCGCGATTGGCGGCGATTGTCGCACGAACCGCATGTTATCTTCGAAAAAAATAAAACGGTATCGAGAGAGCTGGACCTATTTATAGCAGAGCATTCCGCCCAAAACGCTCAGAAATGTTTCTGCTTCTGTTGAATAATCGTGATATATACGATTTAACCGTCGAGCAGTTGAAGTATATACCAAAGATTATTCTATTGCAAAAGTTATATAATTGTATAGATTATGTGTGGGATAGACTTCCCCCCATATCAAGGCAGATTCAGAAGTTCAGCAGTACCGTCGTTGCCTGGAGCATTATAATTTACCGTGCCATCGAACGCATATCGATGGTCCGCCGCCGTTGATAAAAAATTGCAGCGAATGTCAACGAAGATTGGAAGAGGCTTGTTAAATCGTGCGATAAACGCACTTCCGATCGAATTACATATTCCCGGTTACCAGTTTTGCGGTCCGGAAACTCACTTGAAAAACGTTTGGCGAGAGGTGATCAAGGTATTACCCCGCTGGATGCAGCGTGTCGCGAATACGATATAGCCTATTCGCATAGCAACGATATCGCGGAAAGACACATTGCCGACAATATACTCGCCGCGAAAGCGCGAAAACGTATTACCGCGAGGGATTCGACTCTCGGGGAAAGAGCTGCTGCTGCAGCCGTTTGGGCGGCTATGAAAGCCAAAACAAAATTCGGTATGGGTCTGAAAACGAAGAAAAAGAAAACAACGAAGAAACGAATACTTTCAATAGCGAAATGCGGTGGTATCCTACTGATTCTACCATTACTGGGAGTTATCGGTTCATTGGTCGGTGGAACTGCGGGAGTCGCAAAGGCTGTGAATGATAACAAGGTCGCGCAGCGTTAGCTGGAAGAACTAAAACATCATAATCGTGCTATGGAAGGTCATGGAATTTATCTCGCTCCATACAAACGTGGACGAGGAGTATCGATGAGAAAAAAAGAAACGTCAAAAAGACGTTAAAAATCCCAACGGGTGCAACTATCGTCGTGCAACTACAACAACTCGCAAAACGTATGCGCATTCCGTATTTTAGAGGTATATTTATGCGTACTAGCCTGTCAACGGGTGGAGTACGTCGAAACGAGAGCGGCATCGTAAATTTGGACAATGCCGAGGGACCGGATACTCACTGGGTGGCGTATGCGAAGAGAGTAGTTCGCGTCATATATTTCGATAGTTTTGGTAATCTTCGGCCTCCGAGGAAATTGGTGCGATATCTAATAAACGACGTGACACGAATCGAGTACAATCGCATGCCTTATCAGCGTTACGATCAGAGCAATTGTGGACAACTTTGTCTACAGTTTTTACAAAAGGTCGATGATCAGTTTAAAGGCTGACGTTGCGCCATTTGAACTCACAGTATCAAGTATGTCACTGACGTTTACACTCACCGGCAAGAGTAGCATTCTCTCGGTAAGCTACTTTCCAGCTGTGGATTTGGGCGATGGTGATTACGAACTCGATCTGACGGACTTTGAAACCTATTACACGGTTCGAATGTAAATTCATCGAACAATAAATTCTACTTTGACAACAAGGAGATTGTCATTCCCGAGGGATCGTACGAACTGCGCGACATTGACATGTATCTGAAATGCACGCTTTTACAATATCGTTCCAAAGATGTGAGAAAAAAAGACATCGGGGAAGATGATGACGAGTACCCGCTGACGATTCGAGTTAACAACAATACAATGAAAAGTGAAATCAAGTGTGCTCGCAGGATAAATTTTACAAAACCTAACAATATTGGATCGCTGTTGGAATTTTCGACGAATCGTGTGCTAGAGCCGCGACAGTGGCACGAATCGGATGTATCGATAAATATCATCAACGTAAACATTATTCGCATAGAGTGCAATGTGATCGCGGGTGCATACAGCAACGACAAGTGCGTGCATACGATACACGAGTTTTCACCGAGCGTTCCACCAGGATATAAGATATCGGAAATACCCGCGCAGATCATTTATCTTCCGATCATCGTACGGAGCATTACGGATCTGACGATTCGTATCGTGGATCAGGACGGCCAACTGCTCGATTTTCGCGGAGAAGAGATCACCGTCAAATTGCATGTGCGGAGGAGACAACGATAACGGGAGATGCTAGTGTTGAACGAAGTGAAACAGGTGAAAAGTTTTATCAAAGGAAAACAAATCCCATCACCCGATAAAAGGAAACTCACTGCGTCGAATATTGAATTTTTGAGATCATTGGGTTTCATTGTAGGAATGGCTGATATCTTGAATATTGGAAGCGAGCCAATTTTTGACGATAGCATTGTCAAAATTGAAACTCATACATACAATCCGTATGCCAATACGACGTTTGGACATAGTGATGAGATAAGGATACCCATACAACAGCAGGATTTGTATACGTTGCCGTGTGAAAGCTTACTCTACATCGAAGGAAAATTGAAGAAGAAGAAGAACAATGATGCGGAGAAGAACGATAATGTGGAGATTTTTCTTGCAAATAATTGCGTGGCATTTATGTTTGACGAAATTCGATACGAGCTCAACGGCGTGGAGATAGACCGCATCAGAAACGCTGGAATAACCAGCACTATCAAGAACTATGTATCGCTATCGTATGACAAAGCGCTGATCTTGCGGAATGCAGGATGGGACACTACATTTACCATACCGGAAGGATACTTTAATTTTTGCGTACCGCTCAACATGCTTTTGGGCTTTTGCGAGGATTATAAACGTGTGGTTGTTAACGCTCGTCATGACCTGATTTTGATACGAGCGCGCAACGACACAAATTGTATCAATGGAGATTCGAAGAACCAGAAATTGAGCTATTCAAAGTACAATGGCGAATGCCTCACGTTATGTTGAATGAGGTCAATAAACTGTCCCTGCTGCGAGCTTTGGAAAGCGGGCGATATTTGAGTATGAGTTTCCGATCATGGGAACTGTACGAGTATCCCTTATTGCAGAGCACGACCAAGCATTCGTGGGCTATCAAAACTGCAACACAGTTAGAGAAACCACAATACGTTATTTTTGCTCTGCAGACTGGTCGAAAGAATATCATTTCTCAAGATGTGAGCATATTCGATGATTGTAATCTGACCAACGTGAAACTTTATCTAAACTCTGAATTTTATCCATATGATGACCTGAATTTAGACTTTAACAAAAATAGATACGCTATACTTTTTGACATGTACGTTTTCGTAAAGCTTATTATGGATACGACTGCTATGAAACGCTTTGCAACGTAAGCACATTTTTGGCGAATGGACCTTTTGTAGTCTTCGATTGCGCACGACAGAACGAGTCTATCAAGAGTGCCACTATGGATGTACTGTGGATCCTATCGTATACGTAAACGGACACAAGAAACGAGAATGGTTGCAGAATTTACTCCTAGACGATGCGCGAGAGGATATCTACGTCGAGAGCATCGACGCATTACGAAAACATGGAATCTCTGCAGAAGTTGGACGCTACACACACTTTACGTTGTCAAAAACATGTATCGAATTGTGCTTTGCAAAATGTATTCAAACTGTTCAATTGGTGGCACTACCATAACAAATAAACGTATATTATCCGTAGATATATCGTCGATTTTTTTATTTCTCCTACCGATAAATTCATTTTAATTGTAAGTTCTTTAAGATCTTTCCCACGTATATGCCTGTTGCAGTAGATATAATTTTTCATGATGTTGCGCTTGCATCAATTTTTTATCACTTTCTTCTCAGTTAATTGTAAAATAATATCATCAAGACAGAAGCGCAGAGCAAGAATCCTTCCCACATATGCGTGCCGCAGCAGTAGATATCATTTTTTTCATGACGCGGGTTTTGATTTTCTTCTCGGTTCAGACAAAATTTCGCTCATTGATTGCGAATTATTAGCATATGCGATAAATAATATTTTATATGATGCATTAACATAATAAAAAATGTTATAAATAATATTTTATATGATGTGTTAACATAATGAAAAATATATTAATTTAAAAACATTTATTCTGTTTTTTTCATTCTTAATCCCATTCTTCTCCGAAGATGCGATTCATAAAATAAAATACTTATTTTAATAAAAAATCGATAAGTATTGATAAAATAGGCGTTGGATTACGTGATCACGAACAGGTAGGGTCATAGACATATGGGTGGGACAGAGAGATAACGCGAGCGAAGATGGAAACGCGAACGACAGATAACACGTGCGAAGATGAAGGCGCGCGAGAGAACGCGAGGGTGGGAGAGAGAGAGAGAAAACGCGAGCGAAGATGGTGGCGCGAACGGGAGCGAGAGAGAACGATAGTGGGAGCGAGAGAGAACGCGAACAGGAGCGCGCAAACGCTACCGCGAGCGAGTGGTAGTGGGAGAGAGAGAGAGAGAGAACGCTAATGCGAATAGTAGTGGGAGCGACAGAGAACGCTAATGCGAGCGAATTACCACTCCCCACGCCATAGTATTCGCGATCGTAGGACTCCCTTTCCCTCCCGATTCCATATTTCGTGGAGCCTTCCTCGCGGTATCATATTTCAAGGCTATCCGCTCCCATGTGACGTCATTACTCCTCCCTCCTGTGACGTCATGCCCGTCTCGTCCGCGGAGTACCCCTCCGCCCCGCTCTCCCCTCGGAGCCCCTGGGTCGAAACCGGCCTAACCTTCCTACTTACATATACATATACATATATATACATATACACATATACATATACATATACATATACGAATTTTTTGAGCCGCTGTATGTTAGGATTTGTTGCACTAATTTTTGAAGAGAGAGGTGTTCCGGTTGACGTGGAATGTCCCATATACATATATATATATATATATATATATATATATATATATATATATACCTCTCTCTTCAAAAATTAGTGCAACAAATTTTAACATACAGCGGCTCAAAAAATTCGTAATTTCATGTACTTTCGATAGATTTGTGGCGTTTTTTGAGAATTCAATATGGTAATCCAATATGGCGCCGACAACTGCCGAAAATATTATTAATTTCTCAACAATCTTTGGAATTGAGAGTAAGAGAATGAAGGAAGAGTTAGAGTAATATTGAGAAGATGAAAGAGAGAAAATACGGAAATGCCAAAAAATAAAAAATGAGAGAGAAAGAGAAAATCAGAAGCAATGGATTAATATGATTAAAATTAATTAGTGCAACATGGAAGAATAATTTGTAAAGAAATTCATAAAAGGTAAAAAAGAATATTCTTAATTTTATTGTAATAATATTGGGACATAAATTTCTCTTTCTTTCTCTATCTTTCTTTCGCCTGGGTTTATCATACTTTTCCAATCTCTCTAATTTTTCTCAGTTGCTTTTTTTTAGCTTTTTCTCAAAGGAAAGAAAGGGATTGAGAGTAAAAGAATGAAAGAAGAGTGAGAGCAATATTGAGGTAAAGAATGAGAGAAGATATGGAAATGCCAAGTAATAAAGAAATGAGAGAAAAAGAGAGGGAGAGAAGGATACAGAGAACGATAGAGAAAAATAAAAAGAGAAAGGAGAAATGAAAAGAAAATGGAGAGAAGAGAAATAAACAGAAAGAAAATAAGAGTCAGAACGAGAAAAAAGTGTGAAAAATATGAATGAGAGAGAGAGAGGGAGAGGGAGGGGGAGAGAGAGAGAGAGAGAGAGAGAGAGAGAGAGAGAGAGAGAGAGAGAGAGAGAGAGAGAGAGAGAGAGAGAGAGAGCAGAAATAAAAGCAAGTTTCGAGCGAAGGAATGAAGGAAAAGGTGAGAAAAGAATGTAAGAGACAGAGAAAAAGTAAGAGATGCAGAATGATAGGAAAATTTAAGTGAGAAGGTTAGAGCAGAGAGCGAAGTTAAAGAGAGTACGTGAACAAGAGAAAGAGAAAGAGAATACGTGAAAAAGAGAAAGAGAAAAATGAAAAGAGAATTATAAAGAAAGTGAGAGAACACAAGAATGAGAGGTAGAATAAGAAAGAGAAAAGAATGAGGGAGAAAGAGGAGTGCATTTTATACCTTTTCCTGAATTTATACTTTCGTATGTTTTTAAATTCATTGCTTCCTTGCTTTTACGATTTTCTCAATTGTTACAATATACGTTTTAAAATTTATAAATTTTAACCATACACAGATGTATATGTAATTTAATGAAAATTAATCAATAGTTAAATTAATAGCTATTAATAGCTAAATGAAATATTGCAGTTCTTGGAAAGAGAATATTTATGTACATTTTCATAATTATAAATATAATTATGATTTTTACATGGAATTGAAAAACTAATAAATGGCGCGCGCGTAGCGCGCGCTTGTTCTGTTCTAGTAGTTTTTAAATAAGAAGTGTTTAAAATTAGCCAATTCATTTGTCAGAAGTTCGCGCGCTCAGGCATCTCACATTGCACAGTAATGAAGGTATCTCAGGGCATCAATTTTATTTTCGAAACTAATATAATTTCATGTATTGTTTGCATTGTTATAATATTTCTTATCTTTATTGTATGTGAATTATTAATTAACTGTAATAATAAGAAGACACGAGTACTTATGATACGTATTGAACTGTCAAAACTGTCACATGAATTTTATCATAAATGTCCCTAACAGCACATGTAGATACTGAGAAAATTCGTAGAATATCTTGTAGAATATCTCAAAAGTATATTGAGTAGATTCTCAGATTATTCGAGATACGTACTACGACATTCTGAGTACATAATGAGAAAGTTCCTATGTCCCGCGTATTCTAGTTCGTAGTATTTACTGTAATATCATGCAGAATATTCACAGAACATTACCAGTACGTTATCAGTATTTTATATCTCTGGATGCGCATGCGCTCTCATACACAGACACTCGTCCCAGTGAGAAATAGTTGGTCAAATCGATGTCGAATCGATATCGATTCGGTATTTTTTGCATCGAAAAGGCATCAATTCAACATCGATTTGATGCCTTTTCGATGAGCATTTCTCAATATACATTCAACGCACATACGCAAAGAAGCGTTGTGCTTTGATTAGTTAAAGGATGAACTTTAAGCTTATTTATATAGTTTCCGACACGGACTTTATTTACGAGAAAATGAATAATCCTTACGATTTCTAGCGGCGTAAACCAATCTTATGCGAGTTTGTGAATCTAACCTAACTAACAAAGAAAGAGCGCTTTCTTGCAACGCAACGATTTTTTATGAAAAGATTTTATAAAAATTTTAAAATGATATTACTTATGTATTTTGTTACACACATTACTACACATATATCCGTTAATGACTAATTTCTGCGTAATTCAAACTATATTATAAGAGATATTACTAGTATATACTGAGGATATACAAGAAATAATATACTGTAAATGATGTTATAGTGATGTTCTCACATTCAGTATATTACACATGTGACGTATATTCACAGTATGAATACGGAATATTCGAATGATATCATATGCTGTTAGGGGTATGACAACTCTGATGCTAAAAATCTACAGATCAATTATAAATTAATGAATTACTTTTCTTTTTTATAACAAAATAGAATAAAGTATCGGTAATAATAGCAAAGACATTTTTTACAGCGATAATTTATCTGAAATCGAATTAAAGGTTAAACGATGTTGCCGTGTTCGAAAAATGCGATAAACATTAAATAAATTTAATAATTTAAGTAATAATAACTAATTTAATATTAATAATAACAGAACATATAAATAATAGTGGACTTCCGTTTCCGGAGAGCGAGTGTTGTGTGTGTGGCAGGGAGTGTGTGTGAGAGCGTGTAGGGAGGAAAAGAGAGAAAGGGTAAAGACACAGAGAGGTGGAGTGGATAGCGGAGGGTCAAGTGAAGTAGAGAGAGTGGGGGAGTAGAGCAGCAGCAAGGTAGAAGAGAAATTAGACAGGCGGAAAGGTAGGTTAGGAGCGGCGGGAAGGAGCATAGAGTAGCGTGTAGCGAAGACGGCAGAGCGGACAGAGTAGAAGAAGGTGTAGAAAGTGCGGGAGGGTGAGAAAGTGTAGTAAAGAGGCAAGTAAGCAAGAAGGTGTCAGGATGATGGACGAGAGAGCTGTAAAGGGGAAGGAAATAGAAGGGAAAGAGGAAGAGGGGAAGGAAGAAGGCAGGAAAAAGGTAGGGAGACCAACAAAAATGGAAAAAATGATAAGAGAGAGATCGAATAGTCTGCCAATAGTGGAATTTATGAAAAGAGGAGAGAAAAGAAAAGGGATGCAGGAGGAGGAGAGAGAGGAGGAGGAGTTAGAAGCTTTTAAGAAAAGCGCGAGAGTGGCAAGATCACCGGTAGAGACGGAGGAGGGGAGATGGAAAGAAATGATAAGAGAGATGAGAACGGGCTTTAGTGAAATAATGAGAGAAATGAAAGTATTGAGAAAAGAGAGAGAGGAGATGAAGAAATGGATGGAAGAAATGAGAAAAGAATGGGAGAAGGAGAAAGAAGGCTTGGAAAGAAGGTTGAGCGAAATGGAAAAAAAGCTGGAGGCGTGGGAAGGAGGAGAAAAGGGAAAAGGTAAAAGAGAGAGGGAAAGAGGAGAGGTAGAGAAGGAGATGGGAGGAAAATGGGAGGAAATAGATGGAAGAATGAGGAGATTAGAGATGGAGGGAGAACTGAAAAAGAGAGAAGAGAAGAAAAGAAACGTGATAATAAGAGGAGTGGAAGCAAAGAAAGAAGGAGAAGAAGGATTGAAAGAGGAGGTGAAGGAGATAATAAAAGAGACGGGAGCAAGAGTGGAGATTGAGGCGATAAGGAGGATAGGAAGGAAGAACGGAGAAGGGAGAGAAATGGTGTGGATAAGGTTTGGGAGTATAGAAGAGAAAATAGAGGTGATGAAAGGAAAGAGAAGGCTAAAAGATAGAAAAGAGTGGATAACGGACGATTTGACGGAAAAAGAGAGAAGAATAGAATGGACGATAAGAAGAGAAGCGGAAAGGAAAAGGAGAGAAGGGAAGAGAGTAAGAGTGGGGTATATGAAGATGTGGGTAGAAGGAAGTTTGTGGATGTGGGACGAGGGAAGAGAAGGATGGAGGACGAGTGATGGAGGAGAGGTGAGAGAAAGAGAAAGAGAGGAAAGGGTGGTAGGAGGAGAAAGAATGGAAAAGGTTTTCGCCTAGGGGAACCTGGCGAGGAGGAGAAGAAAAGGAAGAAGAGAGATAAAAATAAGAGGAAGGGGAAGAGGAAGGAGAGGAGGAAAGAAGAGGAGGAATATAAAATAGGATTCTGGAATGTGGCAGGATTGGAAAACAAAGATAAAGAGTTCTGGGAGAAACTGGGAGAGTGGGATGTGATAATTTTAAGTGAAACGTGGATACAGGAGAAAGGGTGGGAGAGAATAAAGAGAAGAATGCCAAAAGGTTTTGTGTGGGAAGTGCAGGAAGCGGGAAGGAAGAATAAGAAAGGAAGAGCGATAGGAGGAATGGTGATGGGAAGGAAAGAAGGGATGGAGGTGAGAGGAGAGAAAGAGGGAAGGAGGAGGAGAGAGGAGGGAATAATGATGGAAGAAGTGAATCTAGGAGGAAGATGGTGGAGGATAATAGGAGTGTACGTAAACAAGGATATAGATCAGAAGATGGAGAAATTAAGAGAATGGATGGAAAATGAGGAGGAAGGGGTGAGAGTATTAATAGGAGGAGATTTTAATGCGAGAACGGGAAGAGAAGATGGAAGAGTGGGAGAGAGAAATGAGGAAAAGATGGAGAAGGAGGGAAGGAGGTCGAGAGACAGGAAGATAAATGGGGACGGCAGAAAATTGTGTGGTGTTTTAGAGGAGCTGGGATGGTCGATAATGAACGGAAATATAGAAGGGGATGAAGAGGGAGAGTGGACATACACAGGAGGGAAGAACGGAACGGTCATTGATTATGTATTAGGAAATGAGGAGACAAGAGAAGGAGTGAGAAGGATGAAGGTGGAGGAAAGGATTGACTCAGATCACCAACCGTTAACGGTGTGGATAGAAGGAAGAGAGAGGAGAGATGAAAGGAAAGAATGGAAGAGGAAAAAAGGAGGAAAAGGAGTATGGACGGAGGAGGGAAGGAAAAGATTCGAGGAATATTTTGGGAGGAAAGAAGAGGAAGTGAGAGGAGGAGAAGAGGAATGGAAAAGGCTAAAGGAGAGAGTGGAGGTGGTGATGAGGAGAGTGGAAAAAGAGTTGAAGGGAAAGAAGAAAAAAGGATGGTGGGATGAAGAATGCAGAGAGAAAAAAGGAGAGGTGAAAGAGGAACTAAAAAGATGGAAAAGGCAAGGAGAGGATGGAGAGAAGTATAGAGAAGCGAAGAGAGAATACAGAATAATGTGTGAGAAGAAGAAAAGAGAGGAGGGAGAAAGATGGGAGAGAGAAATGGAAAAAGTGAAAACAGAGAGACAGGTGTGGAAGGTGGTGAGAGGAGAGAGAAAGAGAAGGAGGGGAGGGGGATAGGGCAGGGAATAGAGATGGAAGAATGGGAAAGGTATTTCAAGGAATTGCTGGGAGGTGTGAACTGGAGGATAAGAAGAGAAAGAGAAGTGGTAGAAAGAGAGGAGGCAGAGGAGGAGGAGATAAGCAAGGAAGAAATGGAGAGGGCTATAAGGAAATTGAAGGAAGGAAAGGCGGCCGGGGGAGATGGTATAGGAAATGAAGTGTGGAAGTATGGAGGAAAGGAGGTGAGAGAGTGGTTGTGGCAGATATGTAATAGAGTCTGGAAAGGAGAGGGATGGCCAGAGGATTGGAGAGAAGGAGTGGTAGTGCCGATTTTGAAGAAAGGGAAAGGGGGGAGGGTAGAGGACTATAGAGGAGTAACGCTGACGCAAACGGCATATAAGGTGTACGCAGCAATATTGGCGGAGAGACTGAAAGAGGAGATAGGGAGGAAAGGAATATTGCCACCGAGCCAAGCGGGATTCAGAAAAGGGATGGGAACAATAGACCAAATCTATGTCATAAACTACTTGATAAACAAGAGGGTGACGGAAGGGAGGAGAAAAGTGGTAGCCACGTTCATAGATATGAAGGCGGCGTTTGACTCGGTGGACAGGGGAATTCTGATAGAGAGTATGAGAAAAAGGGGAGTGAGGGAAGGGCTGGTAGCGAGATGCGAGGAGGTGTTGGAGGAGACAGTGAGCAGGGTGAGAGTAGGAGAGAAAGAAGGAGGAAGATTTTGGACAGAGAGGGGAGTGAGACAGGGGTGTCCCTTGAGCCCCTGTTTATTCACTCTGCTGATAGCGGACATGGACGAGGCGCTGGAGGAGGAGGGATGGGGAGGAATGAAAGTAAAAGGAAGGAGAATTTATTCATTGGCGTATGCGGATGATGTGGTGGTTCTGGCGGAGGAGGAGAATGGGATGCAGAGAATGTTAAAAGGATTGGAGAGGTATGTGGATAAAAAAGGCCTGGAGGTAAATGTGGAAAAAACGAAGGTGATGAGATGCAGAAGGGACAAGCACCCCGAACGTGAGAGGCGAGGAGACTCACGCTAATCAAGCACCCCGAACGTGAGAGGCGAGGAGACTCACGCTAATCAAGCACCCCGAACGTGAGAGGCGAGGGGACTCACGGTAAACAAGCACCCCGAAAAGTGAGAGGCAAGTTATTACTACAGTCAGATGAGTTTCATTGCCCTGAACAACTTTTTTTCCACTCCATTATTTTTGTATCTGGCTTACCAACAGATATATTCAGTGTCGATTGTAATTTGAAGGTCATTAAAAAAACTCGCAATTACCCACCTTACTTTTTAATGAGATGCTAATAAGTTCTAATTAAATCGTTCTCTCAAAAATTCCTTTTTTAATGGTTTTTTGGTGATTTTCGATATTTTTTTGTATTTTGACCTTGAAATGACCTCTAAAAGTCATTTTTTAAAAACGGCAAGTACCCATCCAAACGTAAAATTTTCCGCTCATTCTGAATCCAAGGTCAAAAATAGGTGTTTCTATTTAAAAAATTCAACGTGACCTTTAAATGACCTTGAAGGTCAAGTTCAAGGGCAAATTAAAGGTCACCATTGAATTTCTCATTGAAAGTTACCTTAGGAATGACTTTGAGCTTTTTCGAAAATATCTTACCTGAGAAAATATTTAGCTGTCCCGGGACTTTTTTGACACCCTGTATATATACAGGGTGTTTCTTAAAGACCGCCCACTAAGCATATAGCATTATTCCTTATGAAAAATTGAGTCGAAAAGTCCTGAACCATTTTTTTCTATTATACTTAATAAAGCAGTAATTATTTTGTAAAGATAATCCAATCGGTATCGTTTTTTAGCCGGAAGAACGTTAGTGAGCCGCGCGCCTGGTAGTGTGCGTGAGCGATTTGTTGCTACATTCGCTACGCATATTATTAAGCGCGACTCACGGACATACTTCCAACTAAAGGACAACACCGATTGGATTGTCATTACAAAATGATTACTATTTTATTAAGTGTAATAGAAAAAAATGGTTCAGAATTTTTCAACTCAATTTTTCATAAGGAATAACGCTATGCACTTAGTGGGCGGTCTTTAAAAAACACTATGCACATATATATATATATATATATATATATATATATATAAACAGGGTCAGCCATTTTAATTAACGCACGTAATTATTTCGGAAACAAAGCATTTTAAAGAAAAATGTTTCAGACAAAAGTTTTATGGTTTTGAATAGGCCATAAGATGGTATCATTGGTTTGACACTGAAGAGTCATTTGAAGGTTACGTTAAGGTCACTTCAATTTTTTAAAATTGCAATCCCTATTTTTTATTGCATATTCTTATAGCTTACCTCGTGAACTTTCCGAAACACTATAGGCAAATGTCTTTTTGTGAAGCACTTTTCGAGTTATAAAGCTCCAAAGTTGCAATATTTTGATAAAAATACAAAATACCTCGTAAAATATTAATTTTTCGATTTTACTTACTATAATACTTTTTAGCACATAATAATCATTAAAAAAGACATAGTTTTTCTTTTAAAAAAAATTTGCAATAAACAATTACATAATTTTTAATAATTTTTTAATAAAGATTATTTAATAAAATTTTTAAGATAATTTAAAGTTTCTTATGATACTTTTTAAATAAATAAAATAACTATTTAATTAAGGCAAGATAGAGGAAAGTTTTTCATGGCTACTCAAAACCAGTTGTTCTCACGACTCAAAATCAGTTGTTTTCACGACACCTTGAAATCAGTTGTTTTCACGACTACTCAAAATCAGTTGTTTTTGCGATTATTCAAAATCAGTTGTTTTCACGACTGTTCAAAATCAGTTGTTTTCACGACTACTCAAAATCAGTTGTTTTCGCGACTATTCAAAATCAGTTGTTTTCGCGACTATTTAAAATCAGTTGTTTTCACGACCCCTTGAAATGAGTTGTTTTCACGACTATTCAAAATCAGTTGTTTTCGCGACTATTTAAAATCAGTTGTTTTCACGACCCCTTGAAATCAGTTGTTTTCACGACTATTCAAAATCAGTTGTTTTCGCGACTATTCAAAATTAGTTGTTTTCACGGCTACTCAAAATCAGTTGTTTTCGCGACTATTCAAAATCAGTTGTTTTCACGGCTACTCAAAATCAGTTGTTTTCGCGACTATTCAAAATCAGTTGTTTTCACAGCTTCCCAAACCCAGTTGCTTATATCAATAACTACATTGACTTCTTTTTTAAAAAATGATATTGCACTGAATTACATATTGATATTCCTAACTAACTATTTAGTCAAAATCCGATACTATTGCTGATTATTATAAGCAACTTTAATTCAAACCGTTAAGCTTATAAACTTTTATAAGGCTGATTATACTTCTTCAGAAACTGTCGATATTTTACTAGTTTTGGGAGAAGCTTTTGGCAATTATCATCAAGCTGCGAGACTTTACCAAAATCGATACTCAAACAGACGACATCCAAATGATACTGTCATACGGCGTCTTAAGATAAGAGTCCAACAAGGTAAGTTGATCGTAACCGACCGTTGTCGCGTAAATCATGAATATGGTGATGACGATGTACGTGTTTTTGCTATCTTAGCGGCTATTAACATTAACCCTCATATTAGCAGTCGTCAGATAGCTAGACAAACCGGTATATCTCAGAGAACAATCGTGAGAATTTTGAGAAAAAGAAAATATCATCCATACCATATTACATTAACGCAAGCACTAACTCCAAATGACATGCAACAGCATGTACTATTTTGTCGATGGGCCATACGGATGATTGCGCATGACGCAGATTTTTTCAAATATGTTCTATTCTCTGATGAATCGACATTTAAAAATAACGGAGAATTGAACACACATAATTGTCTTACTTACTGGGCAGATGCCAATCCATATTGGTATAGACAAGTAGATAATCAACATCGTTGGAGCGTAATGGTTTGGTGTGGAATCGTCAACGATTATTTCATTGGTCCATATTTTTTTGAAGAGAATATGAACAGACATGTCTTTTTGGAGTTACTAAGGGATCATTTACCTGTTTTACTCGAAGAAGTCGATTTGGAGACGAGGCGAAGAATGTGGATTCAGCTGGATGGTGCGGCACCACATTATGCACAAATCGTAAAGAATTTTCTGGATCAAAACTTCAATGACAGGTGGATCGGACGAGGTGGGCCAGTTGCATGGCCCGTTCACCAGATTTGACTTCTCCTGATTTTTACTTGTGGGGATACTTAAAAAATATTGTGTACGAACGAGAACCGACGACAAGAGAAGACATGATCGAACGGATTCGAATTGCTTGTAGAGTGATACCAAAAGCCATCTTACTTAAAACGGTCGATCATTTCGCAAAGAGAATTAGATTTTGTGTTCAAGTCAACGGGGGCAACTTTGAACAGTTTCTGCGATAGATGCTAAAAGAATGCTCGGGTCTTGCCTTGACTGGCTGGATCATGCTCGGGTCTTGCCTTGACTGGCTGGACTATGCTCGGGTCTTGCCTTGACTGGCTGGATCATGCTCGGGTCTTACCTTGATTGACTGGACCATGCTTGGGTCTTGTTTGATTGGTCGAATAATGTAAGATAAGGCTATCAGAAAGTGAATATTTTACGAGGTATTTTGTATTTTTATCAAAATATTGCAACTTTGGAGCTTTATAACTCGAAAAGTGCTTCACGAAAAGACATTTGCCTATAGTGTTTCGGAAAGCTCACGAGGTAAGCTATAAGAATATGCAATAAAAAATTGGGATTGCAATTTAAAAAAATTGAAGTGACCTTCACGTAACCTTCAAATGATTCTTCAGTGTCAAACCAATGATACCATCTTATGGCCCATTCGAAACCATAAAACTTTTGTCTGAAACATTTTTCTCTAAAATGCTTTGTTTCCGAAATAATTACGTGCGTTAATTAAAATGGCTCACCCTGTATATATAGAAAATAAAATAATAAAATATATATATACGTTCTTTTACTGTAAAAAATAAAAAAATAAATAAATTTACAACTAATTCATAAACAGTCATTTATTTAAAAAAAAATTGTCACTGTGCGGATTTGAACTCGCCTCGCAGCGGACGCAAAATAGTAGGCGCACGCCTAACCTCCACAGCTAACGCGCTTCATGCAAAATCATGGCTATCCATACTTACTGTACAGTTGAAAAATACACACTTTTATAATTAATTTTCTCTGAAACTAAGGCCCATACATCCAAAAGTCCTGGCTTATACGGTTTATACTCGCGACCTACCCTTTCGAATGCACTATGCCTCATTTAAAAGTAGAGTTCGCAGTTGGCGGTATCTCTTTGTCAGAGCTGGATCATCTGATATAAAAAATTCAAAAGGATTCAGCTTTCGTATAAAGCAATCTAGTACATGAACGAAGGATTTTACAAAAAATTGATTTTTGACAAAATGATAGTTGTTTAACGCAAAAATGCAAATTTTTCATGCACAAAAATTTTCGTTTTTATTAATAAAAAAAAAGTTTTCGTCAAAATAAAAATCTCTTCGTTCATGTCTAGGTTACTTTATACGAAAGCTGAATCCTTTTAAATTTTTGATATCAGATAATCCAGCTTCGAGAAATCTTGCTCACCGAACAAAGATCTCCGGAAAAATAGCTACTGTGCCTATATTCCTTGATATTTTAAATTGAAAAAATTCAAACTTCTCTGATAGATGTGTATTATGATAGAGAATCAATCAAATAAAAATACCTAACAGTTTAAAAAAAAATTCCCAAAGATCTCGGTCTGCTGACTAAGTATATAACCCCTTAAGAAGTTATAAACAAATGAATTTTCACGAATTATACAGGGTGTCCCAGATCTAACGCACCACCTGCTAATGACAGGTTCTTGAAGTCATTTAGAGACGAAAATCCTGATACCAAAATGTTGAGACTACAATAGTTTTTAAATGGAAAGCGTTTAAAGACAGCCAATCTGGTTGTTAAAAATTCGCGCGCTTAGGTCTGTTACACAATGAAGATACTTCTAGAATTATTACTCAAATTGATTATTTATATTTATGACATACTTCATGTGACAAATTTGACAGTTCGACACGTTTTAAGATTAATATTCGGTAAAATAATTTTTGCCGTTCTTAATATTATCAGCATACACAGCAATCGAATTAAATGAGAAAAGTAATAAATAGATAAATTTTAAAGTGTATGCAAATCGTTAATATTTAAACGTTAATATTTAAATATTAATATACAGGAGTACCTTCACTATGTATAACAAACCTGAGCGCGCGAATTTTTAACAACCAAATTGGCTATCTTTAAACGCTTTCCATTTAAAAACTATCGCAGTCTTAACATTTTGGTATTAGTATTTTCGTCTCTAAATGACTTTAAGAATTTGCCATTAGCAGGTGTTGCGTTAAGTCTGGGACACCCTGTATACAATTTTTAGGCACCATATACGTAAAGATTAGCAAAGATTCCTACGCAAGAATCTAGTAGAATCTAACAGACACTCAAATTTTTTGCCTATCTAAATATTTTTTTGCTTTAATTTCTAATTGTATAGGCATATTTTTATCATTGTGATATATGGATAATGATAATAATCTTGGATAATTTTTACAAAATTTTTAGTATACTGTAGACTCATCAATAAAGGAAGGCAAAAGATTTGAGTGTCTGTTACATTCTCTCATTTTGCGTAGAGGTCTTTATTAATCTTTATATATTTAATTTTAGTATACAATAAACTCATTAATGTAAGAAGATGAAAGATTTGAGTGTGATGTCAGTAATTTTTTCATCTTGCAATTGAATGTATTATTTTAAAATTTGTATATTCCATTAAAGCAGAGAATATTTTTTATTTAACTGTTTGTGTTTTGGGTTAAAGCAGTAAATAATTTGTATTTAACTGGTTCCTAGTGAGAAATGATGATCGAAAAGACATCGCCTCAATGTCGAATTGATGCCTTTTCGATGCAAAAGACATCGAATCGATATTGTTTGATTAATCACGTAATTTTGGTTGTTCCAACGCCCTAGAGAAGGTATTCAAGTCCTCACTTTATTATTCAAGGCTTAAGTAGGCGTTCGAGAGATGTTCCTCGTCGAAACTTTTTGGTCGCCCTGAAAAGGGCGGATTGCGTCCTTAGAAGGACGGTTAGAATTGGTATTTAAGAGGCCTGCCTGGTGGTGAGTCAGAACTAAACAGCTCCTAAAAGAGTTTCCTTTGTGTGGAGTTTAGCGCTTCCTCCTGCCCCTTGGTGTGTGAGGGCGTCCCTTTGGTGTAGATGGCAATAGAGAAACCGAGAATCGACAGGTGTTCGTTTGTAGGCCAACTTGATGGAGAGAGACCTGCGGAGAGGTCTGTATCGCCACTTCTCGTATTGAGAATGGCCCAGATCTCCCTCCTTGTAGACAAAGGAAATACCTCCAAGCTGCAAGAACGCGCGGCTCGTTCAGAGGTACCACGATTCACGGCAGAAGGCTTATACTTTGATCAAGCCGTGGTAAGACGCACTCGGGTGATGGAATGCCCCGGTTGTTATTGGTATCGGCAATGTTATTTCTTGATCCTTGGTGGTAGAGCGGTCCTCGTCTTGCTCTTCTGTTCCCGTTGTCTCGGCACTGTGCTTGGTTGTGGAGGAAGGTCCGAATGGAGCTCACGTTTTTGTTAAAATGGAAGACCTAAGGAGCTCACTTTCCCGAGGGGAAGGCTTGTCTAAGCTCGCTTCTGGTTAAAGAAGGCCCTGAGGCTCATTTCCGTGGGAGGCTCGTATGGAGCTCACCCCCTTCGCAATTGCCGATCTGCTGGTTATAACACTCAGGCTGCGGTCCGAAATGCGCTCACCATATCATTAGTGCTTACAGCGATTATGATTGGTCCGAATCATTAATATGCTAAGAGCGTGCTAACGACGCTTTTATTTTGGACCGTTTGTGATCATCATAAGCATATAACATAACCTGTGTCATAACTTTAGTGAAATTTATAACATAATGGATATTCAACGTAAAGCACCGTTATTATAATCAATGGACATTGCTTTCAAAAGTTCAGACGAAGATAATGATTTTGCTCTTCATTTACCAGATTTAATGCAAATGTATCATCTATATGGTTTTTAATGGAAAACCAAAAATGAAATAATAAGCATTGATTTTTTATTTTGATTTTGAACTTTGCACACAAATGTAAAATTATAACCTGTGCAAAGTTAAGCAAAATAAAAAATCAATGCTTATTATCTTATTTTTCTTACTCCCAGCTGCTCTTACAGCTTCTGCTGGTGTTGAATATAGTTTAATAATTTTCCCATTATTTTCAATATAAACTTTTTAAGCTGATTTTGTCATTTTTAATGATATTGTGCGCCAATAATCCAACGGCTGCTTACGGTGACCCACCTTCAGATCATGGGTATCGTGAGTATGTCGTGAGCATGGATTCATGACGTCATTTCGCTCATGAAAAACGCTTACGGAGTAAATCGGACCTACCGTGAGCGCGCTAACGGCGCTGTGAGCATATTTCAGACCGCAGCCTCAGAGAGGTCCTGTGGACAAAAGAACTCACTCTCGCAGAGTGCGGCAAAGAGTCTCGAGGCGTTCTGCGGGAGGTTCCTATCCATCCGTGATGCATTTTACTTACGAGTTGCACGCAGCGTGGATCGCCACGTAGCGGCGGCACTTCGTACTTCCTTCGTGTGCGCGTGCCCGGCGTTACGGCGGGGTCCGATGTGTTGTTCGCCGTGTGGCGGCGTTTCGTACTCGTCTCGTGAGTGCACGCCTGGTGTTGCAGCGGTGCTCGAGGTGACGGCTTGGCCGTCACCCCAAGAGAAGCGTGACACTTTTGAATAGAATGACGACCTATTGATTGCCGTCTCCGCGGGATGCGAGAAGTCGCATTTTTTTGAGAGAATCGACAGCATAACGATATGTAACATCGCCAGCAGGAGAGTAGTACTTCCTTTCCAAGAATCAACAACATAACGATATGCAACGTCGTCAGCGGGAGAGTAGTACTCTTTTTAACTAACCATGACAGCCTTGACCTATTGGCTGCCGTCTCCGTGGGATGCGAACACTGAAATATAGTAATACTGGAATGCGTACGGCTATGTAATCCTTTGTTAGAAAAAGATCCGACAAAGAGCGTTGGTATCTTTATCTTTGTTTACGGTGTATTTCGCATGCGCCGTAGACAGTAGTGGGAGTGGTACAGTCTCGAGAAAAGTTTAGAACCTTAGAAGACCAGCTGTAACTAATCAAGATAATATTGTTATTAATTTATAACAGTTATTATTTATAAATAAAAAAATTGTCACTATCAACATTATTAAAGATTTAAAGAACCGTTTAATTGAATCTAATTATATATATATATATATATATATATATATATATATATATATCTATATCTATATCTATATATATATATATATATATATATATGTATGTATGTATGTAAGAATGAAACTTTTGACAAGATTATACTAGAAAGAGACAGAAATATCAATTAGGATCTTTTTTGTCGGATCGCGACACTAGCGCCCGTGAGCGTTCCAGTATTATTATATTTCAGTGGATGCGAAAGATTGCATCCCTTTGCTTATTTCCCGAACAGATATCGATTTGACATCAATTTGACCAACCATTTCTCACTGGGTTATATTTGTAGTTAAAGTAAAGAATATTTTGTATTTATAATAAATTGTATATATAATAAAAAAACTATTCTGTATATTAACGATTCACTGCTTTAAATGATTTATTTTTGTTCATACATATATTATTTCCATATAAAAATTAGTCGTTTATGCCTTTTAATATTTAAAGTAATTACTATATTTTCTAATCTTTTTTATTATTAACTTTTTAATAAAAAACGAGCGACGGTTAAAACCTTTTAAAGGTTACTCAGAAAGATGACTTTGATAAGTCATATATCATATGTCAAGTTCATTGATTTTCAGAAGGGGTGACCTTATGTGAATATTTATCGAAATCTGTTGCCTTTTTGGCATTCAGATTCTAGCAGCAGTCTCTGCACATAATCTGTATTTTCAGGTTTGACTGTCCGGATACGAAGCTTGAAATTACGTCACACACTAATTCGCAAAGGATGCATGAAATTAAACCAAATAGCATTTGGTTGTAATTGTATTCGTTTGCGCATCATACAAATTCTGCAAACTTTTGGATAGTACCTCATATAGAGGAGGATTCAGAACGACCTTACATTTGTCTTTGCAATATCATATTCTGATTAAATTTTTGAGACGATCATTCCTTTTTAAAAATTTTCTCCGAAGTTTATAAGCTTGTAAGTTGGAAACTGTATATAAAAATGATATAGAAATATTAAATAGACATAGGCTATCACAATTCAGCTCGATCGAAAAAGACATCTTTAATTATACAGTCCCACAAAAAAGTGATCTGTCCGACCATACCAGTGTATCCTTATGTATTTTGATACGCTTAATCCGAATCCAAAGTCAGAATTGTTACATTGGCTCGTTTTTCTTCCCTAATCTCAAAAATACCCGTAAAAAGCTGTTTTCCGCCTTTCACACTCAAATGAGTAGTTAGAAAAAAGTTTTTTAATGTTAACTTCATAACCTCATAACGCCATAACCCTATATCACTGTAACCCTATAACTCTATTAATCGTGGCGTGCAAGTTTCTATAACCACAAAACTCTGAATAAGCAAATTTTACCCATCTAACTCCAAAAACCATATAACTCGGGGTGCGCAGGCTTTTATAACCCCATAACCTCTAAATCTCGTAACCTTATAACTCCAAAATCCTGTATCTCCATAACCTCATAACCCCAAACCCTGTAACATAAACCTTGTAAAATAAAAAATACAATATATCTTAAATTGCATTTCTTGGATTCTCATATTGACTACTTCCCAGAAAATCTTGGTGATTTCAGTGAAGAGCAGGGAAAGATTCCACCAGGACCTCAAGGATGTGGAGCGTCGATACCAAGACAGGGATAAACATGATGGCTGATCACTGCTGGATACTTGCGAGAGATATACCTGACAGAGAACGAAAACGTAAAAAACAGCCATTGCACAGATCTTTCGAGAATAAGAAAACTCGATATCACAAAAAAAAAGAGTGAATTGTATACGCTATTCATGCGCAGAAGCTCAGATTTGAGCTGATGAATACTAGATACGAAAAGTAAATATTCCCTGGTGATGTATTGATAAAAGCCTGCTTGCTCCGAATCATGATGTTAAAGGAGCTTTCATGCTCTGGGTTATGGGATTTTGGGATTATGCGATTATGGGGTTATGGGGTTATAAGATTTGGGTTTATAAGGTTACAGGGTTTGGGAATATAGGGTTTTGGAGTTATGGAGTTACAGAGGGTTATGCGGTTATGGGAATATAGGGTTTTGGAGTTATGGAGTTACAGAGTTTAGGGGTTATGAGATTATAAAAGCCTGCATACCTCGAGTTATATGGTTTTTGAAGTCAGATGGTAAAATTTCTGTTTACTTAGAGTTTTGTGATTATAGAAGCTTGTACACCCTGATTAATTGCGTTATGGGGTTACAGTGATATGGGGTTATGGTGTTATGAGGTTATAAAGTTAACATTTAAAAATTTTTTCTGACTACTCATTTGAGTGTGAAAAGTGGAAAACCGTCTTTTTATGGGTATTTTTTGAGGTTAGGGATGAAAAGACAAGCCAATCTGACAATTCTGACTTCGGATTCGAATTCAGCGGGTCCAAATACATAAGGGTACACTGGTTTGGTCCGTTAGATAGACCACTTTTTTTGTGGAGCTGTGTTATAATTGTAAGATTCGTATCGGTTCTGTTTTACTTGTTATTATGCAGAGTGTTCTATAGAGAGTATAACAACGCTTAAGGATTTTCTGAGATTATTTTAAAATTTTTACAAAAATCTTTATACTAAAATATTTGAGCCTACATTTGTTTTTGAATTAGAAGTATTTAAAATTAACGAATTAAATAACCTAAAATTCGTGCACTCAGGTATAGTACAACACAATGGCTGCGTTCAGCAAAATAAACCGCTTAGTAAGCGCTTTGTGATTCTTTAAAATAATTGGCTCTTACCTTTGATTTTTCTTTGGATCTAAGTGTAGAAACCAATCGTATTAAAGAATCACAAAGCGCTTACTAAGCGGTTTGTTCTGCTGAACGCAGAATAATTGAAATGAAACGTTATTTAATTCCGCTGAACGCCAATGTTAAATGCTCCTCTTATCAAAGTCGATATTAAGACAGGTTTGTTAAAGTTACTTTATAAAAGTAACTCGTTACATTTACAGTTATTTTCTCTAAAATGTAACTCTCATTACAGTTCCTAGTTACAAATTCTGAAAAATAATTTGTTATAGTTACCGTTATTTAACGTAACGAATTGTTATTTTTTCATTACTTTTTGTAAATGCTGAAATAAGACTAATAATGAGTTTTACGAGCAAAAAAAGAGAGGTTTATTTGGAGTATAGAATTTGGACAAAATTGAAATATAGAATATTTTAACAAATGATACTCAATTATTTTCCTCATCTTTATCTGTGATTGAATTTTTTAAAACTTAAAGCTTACTACAGCTCTATTGTAAATCCGGGTTTACGCTTCCTGCACATAAAAGACAGCACCGTTTATGGCCCCTGTACATAACACGCAGTAGCCAATCATAGTCATTGATTGCAATCTACTTGTTTAAGAATGCTTGTCATTGGTTACTGTGCTTACTGCTTCTTGCTTATGACGTATAGACAAGTTTAATAAATAGCTTTACAATTACTAAAAAAAAGTAACGATTAAAATAACAAATGAATCGTTATCGTTATTAGATAAATGTAACTATGTTACCGTTACAGTTACTGATTAAAAGAAATAACGTTTTACCATTACAGTTACCAAAAAAGTAACTATAACTGTAACTACGTTACATGTAACTCGTTACTTAACAATTCTGGATAATACATATAATAAGATGGCTTCAGCGACATTCGCGTTAATGAACTATCTATGTAGACATTTCACTGAAAATATAAATAAAAAAAATTATTACAAAATATCTGAAACGCAAACTGTTAAATGATATTTCTTTGCATTAAACCTGCTTTGTATTATATCTATTACTAGTTTCATACTCATATAATACAAATCATTGCAATTACATTATGCAGCAACATTGCTATGTTGCAAGTTGCAATGTAACATTACAAAGACATTGCAGAGATATAGATCTACAAAATACCAGCATACTTGCAGCAATATAATATTAATATTGCGGAGACATTGCAAAATCGAAATTCCATAATTTAATACAATAGAGGAGAAGGTGATATTATGGCCACTGTAAGTATTATGGCCATACATATTATCTTTATTATTAAATGACGAATTCTAATAATGATTAATGAAATCATTTGTTTAGTAGCCTGTCGTTATGTAGTGGTAATGTGTCAATACATAATAGCCGAGATTTTTTACAAGGCATTTTTATTTTTGAGCATTTCGAAACTTTTTTAAGATACATTTTAACATTTAATTATACATACTTCCTCATTATTTTTAATCTTAAATGTATTACGGCATGAATATTTGTACACTTGAGATTTTTTGTTAATTAACTTTTTATTCGGTTGTATATATTTTGAGTTATGCATACCTAGTAAGCAAAATGTTCGCAATTTGCCAGCAAATTGTCAACAAATTTAAGCAGAAATATTTAGCAAATTGGCTACAACTATGTCCGCATTAAGCTTAGATTTTCTTGCCAATACTTGCTCACAAAACATGACATCAAATTGTCGGTAAAAACTGAGTAAAGCTTGGCGACATAACCTGATACCAAATTGACGCTAAATATGAACCAAAATCTGCGCGATACAATTTGTCAGCAAACTGAGTACAAAAACCGCGCAAAGTTTGTAGTTCAGCCATATTGGGATTTAAATATCCTGTATCTATTCTTACGAATTATTTTTATAATAATTTTAATTTTTTAAATACACTTTAGTTTTTTAAATACACTGGCGATCAAAATTATCGCATAGGTAATTCCATGCCAAAATTTCGCATGATTTTAAATAAGCGTAACTTCGTCGAAAGTACTCGTATCCTAAAAAACTTTTTTTGTTTTGAAAATTAAAGTCTCTACTTTAAAAAGCAGTTAAGACATTTTGACTTTATCTTTCTCCCTTCGAGCCATCTCTTCATAAGGACGTGTTTTATTTTCCAAAATTTGCATAGTTTGATGCCCTCCACGTGCTCGAATAAATTTTTTTCGCAAATGTTATTACAACTATCGAAAAATTTGGACTTTTACGTAAATTAAAAAAAAATTGAATGTTGTACGATTTTTTTCACGGAGTTATGTTGTTTTGAAGTTAGCCATACGTTTTTGTGCAATTACTATCAGCATGATCATTATCCGATGCACCACGAAGAGATTGGTTGGTCGGATTTGGCGCACCATGTGTGTAAAAACCTTTGCATTTGAAAATGCGTATTCTGGTCTCGTCTTTGAATAATCTCTTGTAGACGATCATGCATATTAATGTAGGCTCTAATAGTGTCTTGAGGAATTTCATGCCATTGTTACAGCGCTGCCTCTAATTGTTGAAAATTAGTTGGCAGTCTCTTTAAATTTTATAATCTC
This sequence comes from Tetramorium bicarinatum, assembly GCA_928718305.1. Lineage (NCBI taxonomy): Eukaryota > Metazoa > Arthropoda > Insecta > Hymenoptera > Formicidae > Tetramorium > Tetramorium bicarinatum. Next base: position 429,723 of record OV788328.1, read on the forward strand.
CTACTCATTATGTCCCACACATGTTCAATCACAATCACATCAATCACATTAAAAATTACAAGAGGACTACAAAACTTTGTAGGACACACTTTGTAAGACGCGGTCATTCAAAGACGAGTCGGAAATACGCATTTTTAAATGTAAAGGTTTCCACACGCACACACACACGACGTGCCAAATCCAACCAGCAACCTTTTGTTGCGCATCAGGTAATGATAATGCTGCCGGTGGTAATTGCACAAAAATGTTACTGAAACTTTAAAACGCCATAACTCCGTGAAAAAAAATCGTACGACATTCAATTTTTTTTAATTTACGCGGAAAAGTCCAAATTTTTCGATAGTTGTGATAGGTGGAGCCAGCGGCGTCACGACCGCGATAGGTGGTGGAGATAGCGGCGTCACGACCGCAATAGGCGGCAGAACCTCTGCGTCCCTTGGACGACGGCGGAACGTTTTCCGCGGCAGCTTGGCAGTGTATCCGGTTGCCTGATGATATAGGGTGGAAGGCCCTTAAGCACGCTTCCTGATGAGGGGAAGGCCCGTAGGCACACTTCCCTTTTTGAAGGATTCCTGGAGGAAGGCCTTGTTAGGACTTCCTCCACCCAAAATAAGAGGACTTAGGTCAAAAAAGTGCTACTTGGTAGAAGGCCCGAAAGCACGCTTCTTCGTTACGCAACACACGGAAGGCCCGAAAGCACGCTTCCAAGAAGGTGGAAGCCCTAGAGCACACTCCACAGAGCAAGTGGGGAGCTCCGCTGGGGGTCCCCTACTTATAACCGTGCGTGTCGACATTTGCAATCGAGTTAGCGGTATGCGGCGGCCACTAGTACTGCTCGTCGCGCGGTCGGCGGTGAGCGCGGGCGGCCCCTGATGGCGGCGGCGGCTCGCAAAGGCGTTACCGTGCGGGGTCGCACGGCAATACCGTTGCCCTCAAATGTGTCTGCATGACAGATATGGTGCAACTTTGTGCATAGAAGCACGTCGCGACCTTATGCATCCGTTCGATGTCTCGAACGGTCATTATGCCGTAGGTAGACGCGGTTATTGAAGAGTCTTTTGGCATCTATATATCGGCTCGTAGGCGTGAGCGATTTCCAGCCCGTACGCTGGACAGTCTTTTGCCCGTAGGCGGAGGCGATTTTCAGCCCGTAGGCTGGTCAAATTCTGCCCGTAGGCTGAAGCGGGTATCTGCCCGAAGACGTAAGCGTTTGAAGCGGGAACGGATTGTTACTTTACGCAACATCCTGCCTACGCCTACCTATCGCGAACGCACACACGCCCTGACCTACATACTCCTACCTACCGCAACCTCTCTCTCCGCCGCCCTAACTCACTTCGCGCTTAGGAACCTCTGTTTCCGATTACAAACTTTTCCGTCCACGCACATCTTCTCTCTCACACTCACACCCTCTCATCCATCACTCCGCCACTCTCTTCTCACTTTCCTCTCTTACCTCTCTCTCTTCCTTTTCCCACTCTTCATTTCTCTAACTCCTTCCCTTCCTCACCATCTTTCTTTCTTCTAAGCCTTTCCGTTCCTTTCCTACTCTACCCCTCCCTCCTCTTGAGTACTCGCCTCCAGTTTACCCCATCCTCCTCCTACCCCTATCCTCTATTATCTCTCTTCCTCTTTAAGTTCTCGTCCACTCCTATCCCCCATCTCCTCCTTATCCCCCCTCTATTTATCAATTCTACTGTGTCTATTTCCTTTCCTATCTCCACTGTTAAAACCCACTTCCCTACCTCTCCACTCCTCTCCTCTCCTCCCCCCGATGTCCACTTTCCTTCCCAGCACTTTCTCCATCACCTTTTCTACATACATCCTCCTTTCCTCTCTGTCCTCTTCTTCTATACCTCTCCACACCACGTTCCTTTCCTTCTTCTTTCTTCTTTCTTCCTTGTCCCTCTCCCTCTTCTCTTTCTCCTTTCTCTCCTCCACCTTTCTCCGGATCCTTTCTTCCTTCTTCCTCTTCTCCTCTTCCTCCTCCGTTCCTCCTTTCTTTCTTCTTCCTCCATCAGTCCCTCTCTCTCCTCCACTTTTCCCCAGATCCTTACTTCCTTCTTCCTCTTCTCCTCTTCCTTCCTCCTCTGTTCCTCCTTTTTTTTCTTTCTGCATCAGTCTCCACTATTCTAACATTCTTTCCTCCTCCTCGCTCTCCTTTGTCTTCGTTCCTTCTTGCTTTTCTTTTTCCCTATCTCGACTCTCACTCCTCCTCCCCCTCCTTCCCTGCGTTTCCTTCTACTTTCTCTTCCTTCTTTTTTCTAACCTCTCTCTCCTTTTCTTTCTCACTTGCGACCGCCACTTTCTCCTTTATCCATCTCTAGACACCCTTTTATTATTTTCACGTCCTTCCTACACTCCGTCATCTCCTCTTTGATTCCTCTCACTTCTTTCTCCAACCTCTTTCATTCCTCCATGTTCACCAAGACCTTCTCCATTTCTTGCCTCCTTTCCTTATCTTTTATGATCTCTCACTGCTCTCCTCGTGCTGCTCTTTAACTTACTCTTACATATTCTTTCCACTATCGATCTATCGATCTCATCTCGATTCGTATTCGACTATCTCTCTTCTCCTTGCGCCATCTGTACCGACTTGCTCATCTCAGCACGCGCACTACCTGACCGACTTCCCGGTCCTCCTCCTTCCTCTTCCTGTCGCCTTTGTCTCTACGAAATCTCCCTCTCTTTTTGTTTCTCCGCAATTCTTCCACGTCATCTCACATTCCTTCTTCTCTTCTCTTCCTTGCTCCACTTTTCGATTCCTTTTCACTTCTCTTATCCTTACTTTTCTGCCTTCCCTTCACTTGCTCACCCTCCTCTACTCCTCATCCTCCACCTTCCTATCACACTCACCCCCTTTACTTTCACTTTACATACTACTCTTTATCATTTTTATCATATTACATACTCTTAATCGTCCTTTTTACGCGTGCTCACTTTCCTGCCCGACCATGTCCTCCGCCATCTTTCTCCCCTCCATGTAAAAAACATAAAGGTGTCTATAATACCACCTTCTTCTCTAAAATAGTTTAATAAGATAATACTGTAATAAAATTATTTTCTGCAATATTTGTACATAACAAATGTTAACAATAATGGTTAATAATAATTTTATAATAAAAATATTATATTTCCGAAATATTGTTTTAAATAGCTATTTAAGGCTATTTTATTATCCATATAGCACAGAATCTTGCCGTTATATTGCAGAAACGTTGCAGAAATGTTGCAATATTACAGATTGCGGCGCAATGTTTCTAAAATATTGTTAAGATTAGCTCTTGCAATATATCAGAAATATTACTATGTAAGGTGGCAACGTGATTGCGGAATCATCACAGCAACTATTCTCTTTTTCATTAAAACATTTAAACTTACTATACTTTAACTTTTAATTTGTAATTTGCAACTTACTTTTAATTCAATTTAAAAGTTTCATTTAAAAGAAGAGAATTTTTATTTTACTGTTTTGTACTTTTCTAACTTTTAATTTTATAACCTTAAAAAAGTTTAAGTAAGTAAAATTCACTTGGAAATATATATATATATATATATATATATATATATATATATATAACCTCCTAAAGTGTATTTCTTGATGAAGTGAAATAACTTTTGAAAGTGTAGCTGTTCCAACGACATTAGTTTTGGAACTTGAGAATAAGATGTGCAAAAATATCTTATTCTAAAATAATATTTTCAAAACATACATATCCACTTATCATCTACCTTCTAGCAATACAACAGGAATGACTTTCACGTATATAACTATAATGTAACAATGTAATATTAAATGTTATATTCATGAGGAAAATTATAAAAAACTGGTATGTTACTGGTAACATTTTTGTAATACTACTTGTTACATCGGGTTACATTATAATTGTAACATAACAATTATATAACTGTGTTTACTGGGGATGTTATTTTTTTATGTTCCTATGTAACTCAAATAAATGTAAAAATATAATAAAAGTAATATTCTTAATGTTTATTGCAAATATATTGCCTTGCAATGTGAACGCAATATTGCAGAGTAATTTTACCCAGAGCGAACATTCTCTTATTGCTGCAATATTGTCACAATGTTACAGTTGTACAATCATTCTGCAATATAACAATATTGCGGTGCAATATTTCTGCAATCTTTCTGCAATCCTTCGGTGCTGTGTACCCATATAGCACAAAAAGATTGCAGCAACAATGCAACAATCTTTCACTGCAACAATGCAATATTGCAGTTTCATTGCGAAATCTTGCTGCAATGTTGCTATTGCATTACAACAACATTGAAATGTCCGCTTTTGGAAGATTGCAAAAAAACATTACAGTAATATTGCAATGTAATGAATCTGCAATAATGCAATGCTACTGCAACCATTAAATAATATTGCATATAAAAATATTTTTGTTTTAGATACATAAATATCAGAAACATATGGAGACATATAAAATAACAAAAAGGTAAATGTAAACAAATGTTTGCAGTAATTTTTATTAAAAAAATATATAGCATAAAATTATATATATTATATACATACTATTGTATATTTTGGATATTGCATTGGATATGCAGTATCCAATATATACAATAGTATGTATATTATTTAATTGCGCGAATGAGCAGGAGATTCAAGGAGGGTTGAATGAGGCGTCACCAGAGTTTTGTATTCGCTCAAATCTTGTCTTTTATTAAAAGTCTTTACAAATTCGTATCGCAAGCAATGATAATTTCAAGGAAGCTCCGCGAGAATCCATACACAATGGATTCCACGGAAACTACTTGGAAACGGCGTGCTTCCCGGAGAACAGAGCGATTTTATAGACCCCCCGTCTATCCCGGTATGCAAAGAGCAAACAGAGTAGCTTCTTCTGCGAACCAATCAGCTGTTGCCATATTCGGGCTTTGTCTAGCGCGACCTAAATATAAACAGGTGCCGAAGGCCGTCGACGATCGGTCAAAAACACCCTTTTCGCGCGCGTTCCACGGATTCCGGTAAGGCCACTACTTCTCTATAGATAACGGCTCACCTATCCTATCTGTCTTGATTCTCAAATATATATAATATTGTAGGATTTCATTCAAGCGTGCGTTCATTTTTATTTTATATTCTTTTGTATTTTTATATTAAGTCGTTAAATTCAATGTAATATGATTAGATTAGTAGTTCGGTCGCTGATTTGATCTCAAAGTAGGCGACCTGAGGTGCGAGAGAGAGAGAGAGAGTATGTCGAGGTACGACCGTCAGGAGAGACGGATCACGTTTTTGGAGAGCGAACATTTTCTTTGTGGTGTTTTTAGTGCGACACTTCCTGTAAACCTATTAATTATTAATCTACGATATTGTAACGGAGTTATTGGAAATACACCAACATCTTCCTATAAATTGGGGGCTTGAGCCGGGATACAGGTTAAGTTGTCGTACGAAGCAGGACGAGTGCGCTGAGACGAAGCGTGCGAAGCAGACGAGTGCGCTGAGACGAAGCGTGCGAAGCAGGACGAGTGCGCTGAGACGAGGCGTGCAGAACGGGACGAGTGCACGAAGACGGGGCATACAAAGCAAGACGAGGCGTGTAGAACAGGACGAGTGCACGAAGACGAGGCGTACGAAGCAGGACGAAGACGTTAGAACGAGCGGTGGAAAGCGCGCGAAAGGAGCGAGGGCGGCATCGTCGCCACAGTCAGTACGCAGACGATATATATATAACGACGAGTATAGACAAGACGATCGGAAGAACGGCCATTAAGGGTAACAAATCTTGACTCGCGTAGTTGGTTAGACGTATTGACATGGAGAAGTTAGGACAGATTCCCGCCGTTGCTGCCAAGATCAAATCTGCGACATCTAAGGCTGTCAAGATGCTCCATACTCTTATTTTCGGGAATGAAGGTGACAAGCATAATCGCAGAAGGCTATTGAAATTTCCAGGCTTTACGTTTCCAGCTGGCTCGAAGGAACTGACGGTTAAGATGAAACAGGTCCCAGCAGCTGAGCGTAGGCGATCTAGTATCAATCTGCAATATATTGGCCATAGATTATTCAGGCACGAAGCAAGAAGTGGTAAGTCGCATATGCAGTGGCCTTGCGGATTTGAATCAACTTGCACGAGAGGCAGAAAAAGACGATGATGAACAAGACGACGATGAAGATGACGAAAGCAGCGGACAAGAGGAGGAACAGGTTGACAGAAAGCGAATAATCGAACAACCCCAACAACGAATAGTGCTGCAACCACAACACTTCACATTGAGTTACAAGGACGTGGAGAATACTGTTCGTGCGTTTGATGGTACTGATGTCTATCCTATGGAGCGTTGGATCAACGACTTCGAAGATTCTGCTGTTTTATTCGGCTGGAGTGAAATACAAAAATTAGTATTCGCCAAGCGGATTGACTGGACATTGACTGGACATTGACTGGACTTGCTGGACTTGCTAAATTGTTTGTTCAGAGTGAACGCGGATTAAACACGTGGCACGAGTTAAAGGAGGCCTTGCATCAAGAATTCCATTAGAATAAACAGTGTTCAATTGCACGAATTGCTTGCAAGTCGTCGAAAGAAAAAGAATGAGTCGGTCCAGGAATATTATCTGTCGATGAAGGAAATAGCTGCTAAAGGAAATATCGAAGCTGAGGCTTTGATAAAATACGTTATTGATGGTATCACGGATGACATCAATCACAAACTGATATTGTCCGGTGCCAAGACTCTACCTGAATTCAAGGAGAAGTTACGATCATACGACGATACCCAGAAGAAGACGGGGCAACGGAGCTTCGACCTCAACTCTCGTAAAGGTGCAAAGGGTAAGGAGGCTGTATCAACGGGCTCGACAAACGCACAGCAGAAGAAAACTGCTGACCAGAAGCAAACGGGTAAATCCGGTGTTATGCATTGCTATAATTGTGGTGAAAATGGACACAGATCTAAAGACTGTAAGTCGAAATCGTTGGGCCTTAAATGCTTTAAATGCAATCAGTTCGGACATGTAGCAGCAGATTGTAGTGACAATAATAATAGTAGTAAGCCTGTCGTAGCTGCAAACAAAGACGCGAGTAAAGACGTAAACAATATTGTAACTTCCTCGGGTATTAAAGTCTATAAAGTCGTAAAGATAAATGACGTAAGTGTGAATGCTTTGATAGACACCGGTCGCGAAGTAAATCTTATACGTGAAGATGTGTATAAGCAGATAAATCTATCGGTATTAAAAACGACGCATATTTCCTTAAGAGGTTTTGGAAACGGTGAAGTTACCTCCCTAGGATATTGAGACGACGGTACATTTTGACGAAGGAGAGTTAAAATTAAAGATATATGTCGTACCAAGTAAAGCGATGTCCATGAATATGATTATAGGTAGCAATATTCTAGAGCAAGCAGAGTTAACATTAAAGCAAGATGAAGTAGTTATTTCAAAATTCTCACGAGATGTCTTTCTGACCCAAATCGAAGTAATTCCTGGATTAGAAGTTGATTTTAATCATATTACGGATAAATCTATAAAGACGGAAGTTACAAAATTGGTGACGTCTTATAAACCGGAAAAGACTAAGACTACAGAAGTAACCATGAATATAGTGGTTAAAGAAGAACGACCTATCTATAATCGACCTCGTAGATTACCATTGCCGGAGCGCGAAATTGTAGAGAAGCAGATTGATGAATGGCTGAACGACGGCATAGTCGAAGCATGTTCTTTCGAATATGCTAGTGCCGTGCTAGTTGTAAGAAAGAAAGACGGAAGTCCGAGAGTATGTATAGACTATAGAAAAATTAATGAAATAATTATGAAGGATAGGTATCCGTTACCTTTAATTGAGGATCAGCTCGATAAATTGAAAGACACTAAGCTTTTCACAACTTTAGATTTGCGTAATGGGTTTTTTCACGTAGCGATTGATAAAGAGAGTCGGAAGTATACTGCCTTTGTGACGCATTGCGGGCAATATCAATTTTTGAAAGTACCGTTTGGTTTATGTAACTCTCCGGCAGTCTTCCAAAGATTTGTAAATCATACTTTTCGATCATTTATCACCGAGGGAATAATCCTTACTTATTTAGACGATTTAATTATTCCCGCGTGTAATGAAGGACAAGCGTTAGAGAGATTAAAGTCGGTTTTCAAAGTTGCAAGCGAAAATGGACTCGAGATTAACTTTAAAAAATGTCAGTTTATGCAAAAACGCGTTGAGTTTTTAGGGCACGTAGTTGAGGATGGTAAAATTTATCCATCTCCAGATAGCTGCAGTCAATCGTTTTCCTAAACCCCGTTCATTGAAAGATGTTAGAAGCTTTTTAGGTTTAACCGGGTACTTTAGAAAATTTATTCCAAGTTATTCCTCTATTGCTAAGCCGTTAAGCGATACCCTAAAGAAGGATCAAAAATTTAAATTTAACGATGCTCAGATACAGGCATTTGAACAGCTGAAACGTTCTTTAACTGGAGGCACTGTATTGAAGATATACTGTCTAGAGGATGAGACGGAAGTACACACCGATGCCAGTCAAGACGGATATGGTGCAGTACTCATGCAACGTTCCAATTGACGACGGTCAAATGCATCCTGTTTATTATACAAGTCGAAAGACGACACCGGCTGAACGAAAGTATACAAGCTACGAACTGGAAGCCCTAGCTGTGATAGGAACTTTAAAAAAATTTAGAACATACCTCTTGGGAATCAAGTTCAAAATAATAACTGATTGCTCTGCTTTTCAGAAGACGCTTAGCAAAAGGGATCTAGTCACGCGAGTAGCCAGATGGGCTTTGCTGCTAGAGGAATACAATTTTACAGTGGAACACAGGGCCGGTACACGGATGAAACATGTGGATGCCCTTAGCAGATATCCTGTCATGTATATTGACGTCAACGGAATAATTCCCAGGCTCAAGAAAGCTCAAGGGGATGATCACGAAATTATGTCTATTATAGAGATATTAAAAGACCGCAAGTACGAAGATTATTTTATGCGGAACGGAGTGCTGTATACCCTCAAACATGGACAAGAGCTGTTAGTTGTACCACGAGTAACGCAACAAGAGATAATTAGAGGCTCTCACGAGAAGGGACATTTTGCAGTGAAGAAAACCGAAGAGTTAATTCAATGTAGCTATTATATTTGGGATCTAACTAGAAAAATAGAGAGAGTTTTCGCTAATTGTGTACACTGTATACTTGTCAACAAGAAGGCTGGAAAGCAAGAGGGATTTCTGCATTCTATAGAAAAAGATTCTGTACCACTTTATACTTACCATGCGGACCATTTAGGACCGCTGGGGACGACGAACAAAAACTATAACCACATTTTTGCTGTGATCGATGGGTTTACGAAGTTTGCATGGCTATACCCTGTTAAATCGACCACTTCAAGAGAAGTCATTAGCAAGCTTGAACTACAGAAGTCAATTTTTGGTAATCCGGCGCAAATAATCTCGGATAAAGGAACAGCCTTTACATCCAGCGAATATCAGGAGTATTGCAAAGGCGAAGGTATAAAGTCGTATGTGTTACGACGGGATTGCCTAGAGCTAATGGGCAGATCGAAAGATTGAATCGCACCATTATACCGGTTATTAGCAAGCTTTAGATAGAGGACCCTTTGAAATGATACAAGCATGTCAACCGAGTCCAACAAGTACTTAATGCCACGTACCATCGTAGTACGAACACTTCGCCATTTGAGTTAATGTTTGGAACCAAGATGAGAGATAAAGCTGATTTCGATCTAAAGAATCTGATTGAAGAAGAGTTCCAGGAGCAGTTTGAGTTAAATCGTGACAAACTGAGGCAGTCAGTGAAGGAACAAATCGTAAAGGTACAATCGGAAAATCGGAAAATTTATAATCTACGACGGCACAAACCAAGAATTTACAAGATAGACGATTTGGTGGCTGTTAAAAAAACTCAATTAGGTACAGGGACGAAATTAAAAGCGAAGTTCGCGGGACCTTACAAAATCACTAGGGTAAAGCCCAATGATACGTAGAACGTGTAGGCGGAAATGCAGGTCCTTTGCGTACCAGTACCTGCGCCGAATATGTTAAACCGTGGATTGATTGCAATTTAGAATCGTTGTCCGAGTCGGACACCGAGTCGGATGGCCGAGTGTAGGATTTTATTCAAGCATGCGTTCATTTTTACTTTATATTCTTTTGTATTTTTATATTAAGTCGTTAAATTCAATGTAATATGATTAGATTAGTAGTTCGGTCGCTGATTTGATCTTGAAGTAGGCGATCTGAGGTACGCGAGAGAGAGAGTATGTCGAGGTACAACCGTCAGGAGAGACGGATCACGTTTTTGGAGAGCGAACATTTTCTTTGTTGTGTTTTTAGTGCGACACTTCCTGTAAACCTATTAATTATTAATCTACGATATTGTAACGGAGTTATTGGAAATACACCAACATCTTCCTATAATATATATAATTAATTTTCAAGTTTATATAACCATAAATAAAAATTTAGTTTGTATATACGCATAACTTACAAACAAAAAACAAAACTTATAAATCGTAATTAAAATGGAATTTCGAATTTGCAATGTTTCCGCAATATTAATATCATGTTACTGCAAGTATGCTGATATGTTATGGATCTATATCTCTGCAATGTCTCTGCAATGTTATATTGCAACTTGCAACGTAGCAACGTTGCTGCAATGTAGTTGCAATGGTCTGTGCTATATATATGGGTAACTTAAGGAGATCCTGTACCTGCGTTACTGAATTTTTATAAAAGGATTAAACTGACGTTTAGGGGAGACAGCCGCGATAACCTTGACCTTGACATATGTTGTTAAGGTCATCCTCCTGAGTGACTTTCAGAAGGTTTTAGGCGTCACTCGTTTTTTATTAATAAGTTATTAACAAAAAAGTTTAGAAAATATAGCAGTATTTTGAATAAATAAGTATATGAAGAGACAGAGGATGTAAAAAATAGTCGATCAGTATTTAAAGTGAGACGTTAACGTCACATTGCGTTTTTAACGTCACATTGTGACGGCACGCCATGCTTCATTTCTGCTGCGTTCCTGCTGTTACATTGTGGCAGCAGATAATACTACCAGAAAATAAGCTTAATGCGGACGCAGTGTACAGGAATCTGTTCAATATTCATGCTTCGATCTACTGGTATATTGCTAGCATTCTGCTAGCATTTGACTATTAGGATATATAACTATTGTATTTTAAACTAGTGTATATGTTTCAACTAGTGTATTCAGTAACCCGGGTTATGGGGTTACAGTAATATGGGGTTATGGCGTTAGAGGTTATGAAGTTAACATTAAAAAAAATTTTTCTGACTACTCATTTGAGTATGAAAGGCGGAAAACTGGCTTTTTACAGATGTTTTTTAAAATTAGGTTAGTTAGGTTGTAGGAATGAAAAACGAACCAATCTGACTATTCTGACTTCGGATTCGGATTCAGCGGGTCCAAATACATAGGAATACACTTGTCTGGTATACAGGCCAAAACACTTTTTTTTTTATAAATCTGTGTTATCAATGCCTTCGTGTGAAACATGCCGCGGAATGATATTTCTTTTATGATGAAAGAAAAACGATAGAGATTAAAAATTCTGTTCTTCATATGCGATACAGTAATCACAAAACTACATTATAATTAATTCCATAATAAAAAAATATTTCTAAATATATTAATATTTTTTTTCTCGTAGATTTTTTATTCTTGGCATATTTTATGCAATAGACTTACTTCGTATTAATCATATTGATTTTCTCTCACCATATGAGAAATGTCATTTGTCCGCGGCATGTTTCACGCCAAGATTTTGATAATTCGACGCGCATCGCATTTCCATATTTTAAAGATATTATTACCATGATATTCGATCTTGCAAACAGTATACAAATAAAGTGAATAATAATTTCAAATTTTATTATCACAAGTATTTAGTACTAACCCACACGGCACGTAATATTGTTGAAATGTTGTAATATTTGGAAATGATACAGAAATTTTCATTAACATTTTAATTGTAACTTTCCATCAGAAATGTTTCGGAAATATATTTGCATCATGTTTTTACAATATTGTAAACGCAATACTTCTGAAATTTTTTAAAGATAAAAAGTTCGCTTTCTGTTTTTATGTTTCTGCAATATAACAAAAGAAATATGGCAAGTACAATATTTCAGAAATAACTTCGAAATTTTATAAATTAAATGTGGTAGCAAGTGTAGTACAAGGCGCTGCCGCTAGGCGGCGAATCTTTCTCGCATGTGAAAATCATCCACGGTCCCTATAAGAAGGAGACTCCCTTAGCATAGTTTTTAGAATTTTCTGCATCTCAGTGCTGTATAGCCGTAACCACTAATTGTAACTTTTTCTATAGCAAACGGGCTCCTAAGCCTTCGTTTGTATCTACAATTTCTCGGATATAAAAATATTTTTTTGATATTAATTGTAAAATGTCTAATATAACGAACTTGATTTATATTAATATTATTTAATAAAAATCTCTTGATTGAATAGTACCGGAAATGTTTATGTACTATTTCTGCAATGTTTCTGAAACATTACATAGATGGTTCAGAATATTTCAGTAATATGTTTGCAATATTGTTGAAATCTTTTAGCAAAATTCGATTTGAAATGATCTCGGACATTGAAATATTGTAGAAATTTCACATGTAAATGTTCATGAAATATTTCTGTAACATTGGAGCAATGTGTAATATTTCAAATGAAATATTAAAACAATGTTTCACAACTATTACATGCCGTGTGGGAAAATAAATAATATTGAGAAAGGGCTTTTTCGACATGTGATGTCTTTGAGCGGGCGAAATTTTGACAAGCTAATTGACCAACTTTGAACCTTTTCCGTTCAAAAACTATAATAGCCTCGACATTTTGGCATTTCGTCTCAGAATGATCTTAGGAATCTACCATTAACGATTTATATGGTAAGTCTGAGTCACTCTGTGTGTGTGTGTGTGTGTGTGTGTGTGTGCGTGTGTGCGTGTGTGCGTGTGTGCGTGTGCGTGTGTGCGTGTGTGCGTGTGTGCGTGTGTGCGTGTGCGTGTGTGCGTGTGTGCGTGTGTGTGTGTGTATATACATATAAGGATGGATAAGTAAATTAATTACAGCACAAAATGTTAAATTTAAGTAATATTGTATTTCTCAGTTCCGTTTTAGTAAAATTTTACTTGGAATTTAAAAATATTGAAAATTAGAAAGAATAGGATTTCTGTCATTATTGGTGCAGAAAAAATTAAATACATTATATGTATATACTACTCAAAAAGAAATAGGGAACACTTTTCGTATGCTAAGAATTTGGGCTTTTTAAACCATTGAAGAATTATTGCAGAGAAAATTAAAAAGCATTTTGAAACTTCAAACTTCTTCTTTCAAATTTTTTTTGCGGATTCCAATTATCTCTTTCCTTTACAAAACGAAATAATTATGAATCTTGAGCCGTCAAAATAAAAATTTTTAATGCAACTTTGCTGCGTAACATCTGACGTAAAAAAATCATAGAGAGTGTCTGTTCTTTGCGTCTCTTGTAGCGGAATTTTTTTTCTTTAATTTGAGTGGTTACTCATTGCTGTAACTCGGTCAAAAAAAATCGTATAGGAATCAGTAATCATTCAAATTAAAAGGAGGAGATCCCGCTACAAGATTACAGAAATTCTCTACGATTTTTTTTAAATAAAAATTGTCAGATGTAACGCAGTAGCATTAAAAATTTTTATTTTAATGGATCAAAATTCATTATTGTGCTGTTTTGTAAAGGAAAGAGATACTCGGAATCCGCAAAAAAAATTTGAAAGACGAAGTTTCAACTTCAAAATGGTTTTTGAATTTGGTATCTGCGATGATTCTTCGTTTCAGCGGTTTGAAAAAAAGTCCAAATTCTTAGCACACAGTGTTGCACACAGCAAAAGTGTTGCCTATATTTTTTGAGTAGTGTACATACATAATCCGATTAATTTTATCTGAAAATAGCCTTAAGTATTACACTAACACTTAGCCAATACAATAGCCATAAATAGCTATTTAAAACAATATTTAAAAAATATATTTTTATTATAAAATTATTCTAAACCATTATTGTTAACATTTGTCGGGTACAAATATTGCAAAAAATAATTTTACTATAATATTATATTATTAAAATATATTATTATACTAAATTATAGAATTTCATTTTACAATGTTTCTGCACCATATAGCACGTAATGTTACAGAAATATTGCGGTAATATTGTAATATATTAAAAATATTATATATTACAGTAAAATATTACAGAAATATTATTGACGTATTACACGTTTATAAATAACATTGAAATATTAGGGTTACACTGTAGCAATATATCACATTCTAAGTAGCAAGATAACATTAAATGTTTTAATATTTTATTGATGTTTAGAAACTCACATTAAATATCAAATAAGGGTTTAGTCCGGATCTACAATACATGTAGTAAGCTTTAAACCGTAAGAAACTGACTGATTACAATTAATTATTCTTTTCATCTTTATCTGTGATTATACATTATAATAAATGTAGTAAGTTTGAAGCCATAAGAATTATATTTTTTATAAATACATTTATTGTTTATTATTTTATAAATATATAAAAAAATATATATTTAAAAAATAGTAACATTAAAAATCATACATATATAAGTACATATAATTAAATTTTACAAAATAAAACGTTATTAAAATCAGTTTATTATACACATAGTTTTCAAAATGATACAATAATACGTAGTAGTAGTATTAATTTATTCGTCTCCTTAGAGTTTGAATGGCGTTTTTCTGTAAGAACAATCCCAAATCTTTACAACCTTACAACTTTCCATCTCTCTTATTCTATTCTTTCACGCCTCTCGCACGCCGCTTGTCCCTCGCTTCTCCTCCCTCTATAGCCCTCTCTCTACCCCCCTGCCTATGCCTAACTTATCGCGCCCTCACACACATGCCCTGACCGCTCCCGCACAACCCCTCTCTCCTCCACGCTCACTCACTCATTCACTCATATCCTATTACTTCGCACCGCCTTGCACGCTGCTTGTCCCCTCGCTTCTCTTCCCTCCATACTATCTCTCTCTATCCCCCTACTTACTCCTATCACTCACTCACACGCACGTTCTGACCGCTCCTGCCTACCGCATCCTCTCTCTCCACCACTATCTCACTCCGCGCTTAGAGACCTCCGCTTCCGATTACACACCTTTCCGTCCACGCACACTCTCTCTCTCTCTCACCCTCCCCCCCTCTCATCCATCCCTCCACCACTCTCTTCTCACTCTCCTCTCTTACCTCTCTCTCTTCCTTGCTTATCAATTCTATCCTATCTATTCATTTTCTATCTCCACTATTAAAACCCCCTTCCCCGCGTCTCCACTCCTCTCCCCTACCGCCTATGACCACCTTTCTTCCCCGCACCTTCTCCATCACTTTTTCTGCATACATCTTCCTTTCCTCTTTGTCCTTTCCTTCTAAATCTCTTCACACCACGTTTCTTTGCCCCTTCTCTCTTCTTTCTTCCTCGTCCCTCTCCATCTTCTCCTTCTCCTCTCTCTCCTCCACCTTTCCCTGGATCCTTTCTTCCTTCTTCCTCTTCTCCTCTTCCATCCTCTTCTGTTGCTCCTCTCCTTCTTCTTCCTCCATCAGTCTCCACCATTCTAACATTCTTTCCTCCGCCTTCTCCTCCTCACTCTCCTTCG
The DNA here is from genome assembly GCA_928718305.1 of Tetramorium bicarinatum. Classification (NCBI taxonomy): domain Eukaryota; kingdom Metazoa; phylum Arthropoda; class Insecta; order Hymenoptera; family Formicidae; genus Tetramorium; species Tetramorium bicarinatum. Next base: position 445,444 of record OV788328.1, read on the forward strand.
TTTCCGTTCCTTCTCGCTTCTCTTCTTCCCTATCTCGACTCTCACTCTCCTCCTGCCCCTCCTTCCCTGCGTTTCCTTTCTCTTCCTTCCCTTTCCTAACCTCTCTCTTTCACTTCCTTCCTACACTCTCTCAACTCCTCTCTCTCTGGTGCTCTCCTTGTACTGCGACCTAATCTCCTCTTTCATGTTCTTTCCGCAGTCAATCTATCGATCAATCTCCTCTCGATCCGCCCTCCGCTACAACTCTCTACCTTCCGTCATCCGTACCGACCTACACCTCTCCGCGCGCGAACTACCTGACCGCCTTCTCGGCCTTCATCCTTCCTCTTCCCAGCACTCTCGCCTCTACGCCCTCCATCTCCTTCTCTCTCTGCATCTCCGCGGTTCTTTCACGTCACCTTCTCTTCCCTGTTCTCTCCGGAATCGATCTATCGATTGATCTCCTCTCGATCCGCCTTCCGCCACATCTCTCTTCCTTGCGCCATCTGTGCCAACTTGCTCCTCTCCGCGTGCGAACTACCGACTTCTCGGCCTTCTTCTTTCCTCTTCCCGACGCCCTCGTCTCAACGCCTTCCATCTCCTTCTCTCTCTGTTTCACATCGATTCTTCCACGTTATCCCACATTCCTTCCTCACATCCTTGCACCACTTTTCAAGTCCTCTTCACTTCTCTTACCCTTGCTTTCCAGCCTTCTTTCCAATTGGGTTGAAAAAAAAAATAAATTGACCTCAAACTATTTTTATATGATAAAAATAAACTTAGATTTGGCGATAATTCAATTTTTTTAATGCTCAATTTGTTGTAATTTGTGACTGTACCCGTCACACAATTTAGCAGGATGTGGTCCAGATACAGGAGAAAACGACACAGCTTCTTATAATATGATTACTTTATTATATAAGAATATATATTTGAGAAAAGAAAAATAAAACGTCTTGTTAGATCGAGTGAGTTCAAAATAAGTGAAAAAAAAATGCGGATAATACAGAGCATAGAAAGTGCCCTCGGTAGAGCATCCTCTTCAGATTAATGAAATATCCTTTGGAAAGAAGCCGATATTACCGGTCAATACGTGTCCGCTTTCTCAACACTCCCATTACATGAATTAATCCATTCAGCGCCGCTGACCATTCCAATTCTGCTTCGTAGACGGTTGAATACTTCTTTACTTAGGCCCTTCGTAAGAATGTCAGCGAGTTGCTCCTCCGACTTGATGTAAGTGATTTTAATGAGTCCTTCCTTGACCATTTCTCGAATGTGTAGTGAAAACGTACATCTATATGTTTCGTGCGTTTATGGCAGGGTTGTTGTGTTTTAAACGTTTATATTTAATAATTATTTAAAACAACTGTTTAAAACATGTTTTAAACATTACACCAAATTGAACATATTTTTGTTTTAAGTGTATTTAAAACAAATGTTTAATACATGATTTTTTTAAATGTATTTTTAAGAACATATTTTAAAATTTTAAAGTGTCTGATGAAACTATTAAATAATTTTAATTTGCATATATGTTACAATAAAATTTATTTCACATATTTTCATACAACATAAATTGTGTAACCTTACCTATAAACAATTTACAATATTAGTTAATATTATAAATTTAAAATAATATGTAATCTTAAATTATTTTAATAAAGAAAATAATCTTTCCAAACTTAATGCAAACTATGACTGCAAAGAAAACATGTATCATTAATTTTGAAAAAAAATATTTGTATTTGTTCCGCGAGAACATTGTAATCTTTTGCTGGAATATTAAGTCAAGAACAAGTAGAGAATAATATAACGTATAACATATTATATAATAACATTATATTATAAAATAAGAATGAAAATCAACTTTAAAATAAACATAAAAATTAAAATCAATTATCTTTTAGAATAGAACTGTTTGAATTTAAAGTTCTCATTATAGATACTAATTTGGATGCTTTTTCTGTTCCTAGTCTATTACGTAGTTTACTGTGAATTAAACCAAAAGTAAAAAATAATCTTTCAATACCTGCAGAGGATGCAACAGCTGTATGCAATTGCATACATAAATCAAATAGAACATCATTTATGCCACTCCGAAGAGCGCCCCACCATGATATCAGATTAACATTATTTATATTTTGAGTTGAAAATAAATATGTTCTAAACGGTGAACTTTGTGCTTGATATAAGATTATGAATGGCATTGCGTCAGGATGATATGCAGCTACATATTCTAATGCTTTTTTTACTTGATTTTGACTTAATTTTTTACCTCTGTAACGATGATCTAATAAATTAGCTAAATAATGAAATGGTGTCATCGCCATATTAAAGCGAGCCTTAAAACAATTTAATTCAGAGGTAGAAAGGTTTTCTTTTTCAACACTTTGCAATAAGTCTATCCATATTTCAGTAGCTTCTCCAATAGTACATGTTTCACTCTGAATTTTATCCAACGCTTTTGAAATTTTCTGCAGCTTAAATAAATATTTTTCAACATCGGTTTTTAAATCAAGGTTTTGAACTTTGGCCTGTATTTCTGTATTAATTGAAACACGATTTTCTGTACATACTTTTACAAGAATATGCCAATTTTTTAAATATGATTCAAAGCAATCGGACAAAGTATTCTAACGAACATCTATAGGTAAATTAAGAGAAGTACCACCTGCCTGTTTATATTTAGCTGTTGGGAAATGAGTATATTTGAAGTACTTTATTATTTTCTTTACTTTGTCTTTTAAATCTGGCACATCTATATCTTTTGCTAATAAATTTAGAATATGTGCAGAACAACCATATGTTATTATATCTGGCATGTCTAAATCTTCACGCTCTGAAAGTTGATTTCTTATTTTAGTCATATTACTTGCATTATCGGTTACAAAGCTTTTAATTGAGCAACCAAATTTTTGACAATTCTTGATTGCTGTAACAACTAACTCTAATAAATATTCTGCAGTATGTTTATTTTCTGCTGTATCAATTGTCTCAAATAAATGAATATTTCCATCTGATATGTCAGTTATAGAGATACAAACAATTGGTTCAACATGAACGTTACTCCAACCATCCATCGTCATAGAGATTGTTTTACCTTTCAAATCTTTCTCAATATTTTGTCTTATAGAAATATAAACCTCATCTAATAATTCGTTAGCAATTTCATGACGATTTGGTGGCTTGTAACCTGGACGTAAAAGATTAATCATTTTTTTGAATTCTTTATGCTCTACATGTCTAAACGCTGAATTTGTACTATATATAAATTTTGCAATTTGGAGATCTATATTTTTAGTTTCCATTTTTGTAGTTTTTGTTACAAAAGAATCCAATTTAGAGATAGATATTCCCGAAGAAGTTGGAAGTAATTGTGAAGATTGTGTATTATTTCCAATAGGTTCAGCAACTTTATTTCGTTTATTTTGTGAACCTGTAATGAAATTAGAAAATATATTTAAAATTATATTACTTTATTACTAAGTGTTAATACCTTTATATTCTTCGAATCAATGTTAAAGAATTTATAGATGTAATAAAACATTTGATAAAACCCTTAATATTTTAGTAGTGTGCAATATAAAAATAGTAATAAAAAATGGAAATATTTTCATATCTTCAGAATAATTTATTTAGAATAAATATAAATGTGCAATATGTAATATTAATATCTTCTTTGTATTCTCAAACACACATGAAAATTTATACTATCAAAAAATATATATAATATACATAAACATATATATTAATACTATAATTCTGTTTCATCACAATTTGATAAGATTAAAAAGTTAAATTTTTCTAATAAATATATAATAATGAAATAACAAGAAACATAAAATAGTAATAATAAAATATTAAGAGGAATACAAATGTACATATACAAATCACAGGAAGATTATTTAATAATAATATATTGTTCTACAAAAGTAAAAATGTGTAAAAATAAAAAATATTATACATACTCACAATCTTGTCTTTCCGATTCATCATTATTATGTTCAGTGTCATCCACTTCAAATTCATTATATACTTCTTTATTTACAGAATTGCATTTGTGTATATGCAACTTCATACGTGCAATTAAAGCACTCATTTCTTTCTTACAATGTTTACATATAGCTCTTAATGATTTATCGTCTCTTTGTAATTTATTAAATTGTTGCCAAATTGCATCTTGTCGTCTGCCAGTCATATTTTCTTATATAAAATCTTGTTTTTTAAAGTATGATATAAAATTGTATCAAACAAAATCGCGGTACACACGATGTACACTTGAACACGTTGTAATATATTACTTCGACAATGAGCAAGATTCGTGCGAGAATTTCACGCGTGCTGCTATTCTACAAGAATAACTGAAAGATTTAAAAACAAATGAGCGCGCTGTGTTGCTAGGGGCTCTTTAGTTGAGTAGCAGCACGTGCGATTCTTATGCCCGTATTCATAGTCAGGCCTTATACTTAAGGCTATAACACAAACATTTCCGTAAGACGTAACAGTGAGATTCAACCAATCATGTTGCTTAATTCTTACTGTTACGGTTATACACGGGTGAATTGAGCAATGATGCACCATTTGATTTATCTGTGCAATTGCTATTGTATCCTCTGCTATCTGCAGATATTAAAAGATTTTTTTTCTATTTTTGGTTTAATTTGTAGTATGCTACAAATAATAGGGACAGGAAAAAGCATCCAAATTGATATCTATTATGAAAATATAAATGATAAATAAATATATGTTTAAAACTTTTTTGTTTCTAAACATGATTCTTTTTAAGGCTGTTTTAAACACATTTAAAGATTAAAAACATGTTTTAAACAAAAAAAAACAGAATGTTTAGTTTTAAAAGAAAAAAACATAATTTTGACCAACTCTGGTTTATGGAACTCAGGATTTTGAGCCAGCTTTATTGCACCCTGATTGTCTATCTTGAGTTCTACACAATATTTATTGTCTTCCATTGGTTCAAGAAGTCTTCTCAGTCAGATTGCTTCTTTTGCCCCTTCAGTAACGGCTACATACTCTGACTCCGTCGTACTTAACGCCACAATGCGTTGTCGCTGAGACATCCAAGACACGGCAGTGTTTGAAACGGTGAATATATATCTGCTTGTTGATCTTTTGGTATCTACGCAGCCAGCGTAGTCCGAGTCCGTGTATCCTAGTAGACAAGTGTCATTACCCTTGTACAGTAAACCGTAGTCTAGAGTACCTTTGATATAGCGAAGTATTTTCTTCACTGCTAGCCAATGTTCTTTGCCAGGCTTCTCCAGGAATTGACTTGCAACGGCCACTGCAAAAGCGATGTCAAGTCTGCTCACTACTGCTGCAAACATAAGAGAACCTACCATTTGTCGATATGGTAATGTTGACATTTCTTCTTGTTCTTCTTTAGTAATCGGGCTCATTTCACAGCTCAGACCTGAGTGAGGTTCCGCCGGTATTGAAGTTTCCTTGCAATCCTTCATACCATACTTTACCACTACCTTCTTCAGATATCCATGTTGATTTATAAATATTTCTCTGTTCTTTCGCTTTCTTGAAATCTCCAGACTGATATAATAATCAGCCTTTCCGACCGTCACTTTGAAGTCCTTTTTCAAGTTGTCCAGAACGATATTCACTGTCCTCTTCGTTTTTGCTGCCAGCAACCCATCATCAACATACAGAGCAGGACTTCTTCGCCGTTGACTTCTCCTCGGTAGATGCATCCATCCATAGGATTTTGTACAAAATTGTACTTTGACAGGAATTTATTAAATCTCTTGTTCCACTGCCGGGGAGATTGTTTCAAACTATATAGTGACTTCAGCAGCCAACAGTGTTTCCTCTGTCCTGTGTCGCAGCCGTCTGGTAGTTCCAAATATATTTCATCCTCTAATTCGCCATACAGGAAGGCTGTAGTTATGTCGAATTGACCTAGCTCGTAATCTCTAGTAGCGACCACTGCCAATATTGTTCGAATTGATTCATACCGCGCGACTGGTGCAAATGTCTCAAGGTAATCAATTCCTTTCCGTTGTTGGAAACCTTTTGCAACCAATCTAGCCTTGTATTTAATTGGTTCACCTTCTTTATCGGGCTTAATCTTGAAGACCCATTTAGCCGTAATCGCCTTTTGATTTATTGGAAGTTCGCACACCTCCCAGGTGTTATTTTCTGCTAAGGCGTCCAGTTCCTTCTTCACAGCTGTCTTCCATTCTTTGGCTGAATTTCCCGATATTGCTTCAGCTTATGTCGTTGGTTCTTCTAGTTCGCAGCACAGAGCTATCAATTTTTCACCTGCTGCGAGCTGACTTTGATATCTTAACGGTGGTCGAAGGGAAGATCGATCTCGTAGATTTAGTCCCTGATCCGTTGATTGTGACGGGGTCTCTTCATCTGAAGGTATTTCATCCTGTATCGACGGTGGTTCACTATCTTCCAAGTTGTCGTCAATTATTACGGGCCATTCTTGTTTCTTGCCATTACTAATTGTAGTTGATGCGTCCTCGTTAAATTTCATATTCTTTGATACGGTGATTTTACCTGACGTTGGATTGAACAATTTATAGTTAGGACCTTCTCCTTCGTAACCGATGAAGACTCTCTTAGCTGCCTTTGACTCCCATTTATTTCGATGTTGAGCTAGCACTTGTTCGTATGCGTCGCATCCAAAAGTTCGAAGATGATCCAGTTTCGTCGTCGTTTGTCATCCTGTCCACTTCTCAAATTGTGTTACTATGTCATCTTCTATTGGTGTTCTGTTTAGCGTATATACAGCACAATCTACCGCACACGACCATAGCCGTTTCGGTAATCCTAATGCGTGAAGCTCTCGCTGCTTCTACAATGGTACGATTATCACGCTTACTTCTTCCATTTTGTTCCGGAGAATGTCGACCAGATTTCCGCTGTACCTCGATTCCATTTTCTTGCATGTAAGCTGCGAACTGTTCGTTGACGTATTCCATTCCTCTGTCCGACCGTAAATATTTGATCGGCCTACCGAATTTCGTCTTCACTATTGCCTGTATTTGCTTGAATTTTTGCAATACTTCATTCTTCTGGTACATGAAATATACAAATCTGTATCCAGTTGCTTCATCCTTAAATAACACATACCATTTAGCTCCTCCGACTGATTTCTCGTGTGGACCACTGACGTCGGAATGAATAAGTTCACCAGGCAAGTAGTTATGTTTGTCCTCTAGCCTCTTAAATGTCGCTCTTGTTAACTTTCCGTACATGCACGCTTCACAGAATAATTTTGACTTAGACGGAATTTTCAGATTTATTAATCCTAAATCTGACATCTTATGCATTTTATTAAGCGAGATATGATTTAATCTTTGATGAGTCAACATTAATTCCTCGCTTACCTTTTTGCCATTTGCAGGCATTTCGCAAGCGTATGCTGCAGTGCCGGGTTTCTCTACCCGCGCATTGAGTAGATATAATCCTTCTTTTCTGAAGGCTTCTCCAATAACTTGTCCATTACTGCCCAATGTCATTCGTTTTCCTCTCGTATGCCACGATCTGCAGCAGCTCCACAGCTAAACAGCGACCTAGGCAATTCTGGAACCCATAGTACATTCTTAAGCAGTTTCTCCGACCACTTACCTTTGAATAAAAAATTCAATTGTACGGTGCCACGTCCTTTGACCATTGTAAAATTTCCATTGGCCACATTAATTTTTGCGTCGTACGTTTTCATGGTCTTGAACCAATCCTGATGAGACGTCATATGATGTGTTACACTACAGTCGACAACCCAGCTATCCTCAGCACTCGTTAACAATGCTTTCGCACTAATTTCCGCTGATCAGGCTCATCTTTGATTGACTGTTTCTGCTTTTCTTTCTTATGGGCTTGCCCCTTGTCCTTCTTAACCTTTGGACAATCTCGTTTAAAATGTTCCGTACTCCCGCATTTGAAACACTTCCCTCTGCTTTCACTCGTCTGACGATTTGATTTCTTATGTGCTAATCTTGTCTTGCTTGCTGTAAATGCCTCGGTTTTCTCACGTTGAGTATGCGTAGTTTCTTCTTCGTTTAATCTAGCAGTTAAATTTACCAAATTTCTATCTTCTTCCTTTTGCATCTTCCATGCTGATATGAATGCACCGAATCGTCCTGGAAGAGTCGAGATGATCCTGCTAACGATCGCAGCCTTACTTTGCTTTTCATTCACAGTATTTGGGAAGGGATTAGAAAGGGAAGACATACAGGGAGCATGTATTTATTTGTTTAATTGTGAAGGAGAGTTCCAACGAGTAAATCGGTTAGGCGCCCTGAAAAGAGCGGTTTGCTTTAGTCTTGTAGAGTGATCTGGCAATAAATTTTCTAAGAATCCATTGGGAAGTCCGGGCTGAACATGTCCAAGAGGAGCTGAGTGCGACTAAGTCGCTTGATTCCCCGTTCCAGAACCGGGGTTGCGTAGAGGTAGTCATAGGAGTGGTGGAGATCTTGCACCAGTGTACGGAGGATCTGACGAGGTCTTGTCCAGGCTGTGGTCGTTCCGTCATCGTGGTATCTACGTCCTGCGTATCCGATACAAAATCCTTCCTTCCGTTTGATGATGATGGTGGCCTCGATTGAGGCGATGCTGTGGTCGCGGGTTTTGTTGCCCAAGGTAGTGCATCCTTGAGGGGATGGCTTATTGCACGACGAGGCTGATGGCTCGGTTTATTTAAAGAGAAAATGGGGATACTTTGGTAGAGATTATTTCTGGCTGCTATCGTGTAAATGTTGCCAGAGGCTTTGCCCCCTGGTGGTGCGGTTTTTCGTGGACCGCGAAATGTCCTGCGAGGCAGGGTTGCGGGTATCGTATCGTAGTACGAAGGATGTCCTTGCTTGCGGGGGGCTTTGCCCCTTAGCGTTACGTCCTTTAAAGAACGTCTGATAGTTTTGTGCGTTTGGTCAGTTAGTCTTTGGTGCTGTTCTTCGTAAGGCTGGATCCCTGAAAGAAACTTATTAAAGAGGAAGGCCCTCAGGGGTACTCTTTCTGGAGTGGAAGGCCCATAGGCACGCTTCCAAGGTGCGGAAGACCCGTAGGCAATCTTCCGGGGTGTGGAAGCCCCGTAGGCACACTTCCGGGTTGTGGAAGGCCCGTAAGCACACTTCCGAGGTGTGGAAGGCCCGTAAGTACGCTCCCGAGGTGTGGAAGACCCGTAAGCACTCTTCCGAGGTGTGGAAGATCCGTAAGCACTCTTCCGAGATGTTGCAAGGCCGGTAAGCACGTTTCCGTTGTTTTGCTTAGTTTCTGGAGGAAGGCTCCGAAGAGCACGTTCCTCCGCAAAACTAGGTAGAGCGTAGCCTTTTTGTAAAGGCCCGTAAGCACACTTCCAGTGGAGGCCCGAGAGCACTCTCCACTTGTGACGAGCGTCACAGAGCAAGTGATTTGCGTCGCCGCGGGTCCCCTATTCATACTAGTGCGTGTTGACATTTGCACACGAGTTTGGTGTAGGCGGTACGCGGCGCCTAGCGGTAGCGCCTTATACTACTCATCGTGCGGGTGGCGGTAAGCGCGCGGCGGCGCGAGACAAGCGGCGGCCCGCAGCGGCGTGGAACTGTGAGGACCGTGCAGGGGCGTGGGACAGTCGGGGTGCCGAGCCGAGGCATTCGAATGATTGTATGTCTGAAAGCGTATAGCGATGTAGCGTGGAAAACATTTCAAACTTACGACTGATGTCGTAACACACAGCTTCTAAGTTTGCTGCAATATTCTTTACTTTCGTTACATATGATACCATGGTATCTCCTTCTTGATCCGTGTACGTGAAAAACTCATGAAATAATCCCGACTTATATGCGGACGAAGCTTGTTCGTTAATTGAATGCAGAATCTTCCATACTTCCGAGGGTCTTGTGCATGTAACCACGTAATCTAACTGATCATCGGCGATTGTACTGGAAAGAATCGCCATTGTTTTATTTTCTTTTATTGATCACTCAATCCACTCTTTCTTAATATGATCTTCTGGCTCTTGAACGTCCCGTTCGACATGCTGGAAAACATCTTTGGCTTTCAATAATGCGGTTACTTAAAATTTCCACCGCTGCCAATTACTACCATCGAATTTCGTGATCTGACCACGATCGCAATCCATGTCGTTTCCACTTGTAACAGTTTTGACGATAAACTCGAACGTACGCTTCTCGCTCGCGCTGCCATAGATAACTTAATCTTGTTTGTCCAATCGTTACCTGCTCGAGTTAATTCCTTGCGCAGTGAAAGCGTTCCTGGGCCCATAACTTGTGACTGTACCCGTCACACAATTTAGCAGGATGTGGTCCAGATACAGGAGAAAACGACACAGCTTCTTATGATATGATTACTTTATTATATAAGAATATATATTTGAAAAAAGAAAAGTAAAACGTCTTGTTAGATCGAGTGAGTTCAAAGTAAGTGAGAAAAGAAAACGCGGATAATACAGAGCATAGAAAGTGCCCTCGGTAGAGCGCCCTTTTAATGAAATGTCCTTTGGAAAGAGGTCGATATTACCGGTCAATACGTGTCCGCTTTCTCAACATAATTATTATTTAAAAATAATGAATTCTTAGACCTTTTCAAATGACTTTGTCTTGCAATCCTATTGATTAGTTCATGCATGACGTCACGATCATAAAGAATATGATCTCTATAACAACCAACGTAGTAAATATCACACCGTTTCATGATAAATAACTGCTATAACAGTCTTTTCGAAACTTGACACATTTTCTTCAGATTTAAAACTACATGAAGCTATATTTAAATTAAAGTTTTGTACTACACTAGATGGTAATAAATTCAAAGTTTCAACAGATGAACTTTCTTCATTTAATGCTACAATATTTTCTTTATCCATGAATAAGAAGTCGCTGACACATTGCATGTAGTTTTTTCGGTTTCTATGACTGGAATCCTTTGATCGTCATGACTTTGTTACTCTAATAAAATTTCTTGTATAACTCTATTATGTTGTAGCTTTAAATGTGCTTGCCTAGAAGAAGGTTTAGCAGCTCTGATACGATCTGGCTAACAATAAAAAAAGCGTGGTACTACATTTTGTTTTATTTTAATAGGATTTCTAAGTAACTTAAATCTTAAATAATTTTCCAAATCTTTTTCTAGCTAAAAAAATAAAAATATATTTCATAAGCATTACCAGTATGTTTTGAGGTTAGATTAGGTTATATTTATTATAACTACATTATTTTAATAATTAAATGTCTCTACTTACATCAAAATGATCTTGACAACAGTAAAAATGAGAATTTGTAGGTAGATCTGGACGACGTGCAAAAGTAAACCAAAGTTTTTTTCTTTTGTTGGTCATTTGGTACATGAATGAAAACTTTATCAGGACAATTTTTTGAATTATTTTTACATAGAGGAACAAAACATGAACGATAACCACGAGGAAGTTTTAATTTGCTAATCTGCATTTTATCGTCGCACATGGTAAAGATTAAAAATTAAAATATCGCATAAAACATATAAGAACATCGAGAGAACTGTGAGAGATTTATGATCGTGACGTCATACGTATGTCTGCTACACGCTCCATATTTTCGGCGTGTAATTGGCCGGTTCAAAAATTACTAATTTTTAATCATTTTTTTCTGCGTAATTATGCGTTTTACAAATTCCAAATTCCAAAAGACAAATTATTATTATAATTGTATGTAAAGTATAGAATGGCATTATTATTTAAAAAGACTTTTCTGGTCAATTGCCCACCTTCCACACCTCGCCCTCCACCTTTATATCACACTCACCCCCTTCACTTTCATTTTCCATACTCTCAATCCTCCCTTTTAAGCGTGCTCATTTTCCTATCCAACCATACTCTCCGCCATCTTTCCTCAATCCCCCAATAGTACGTAGTATTTGCAAAATAATGAACTTATTTTGATATGGAATTTGTGTATGGAATTTTTGTAAGCTTTTGCGCATATATTTTCACACAGCCATGATTCTACATATTTGTTTTGTTTAACTATTATTATTCCTAATTATTCCAAGATGTTGTGATTCGCATATCACAGTAAATAAATTTTTATTAAGTGACAATCTTTTTAAAACAATTATAACAATTATTACATACATTAATAACAAATATAAAATTTAATAAATATAAAATTGATGACAGTTTAGAAGCGTTTTATATTAATAAACTTATAATGAAAAAATTTTAATTGCGTTTCAATTTGAAAAAACTGTGAAAAATATTTGATATATTTTACACAAAATAATTTCTACCCTTTTGTAAAATGATTACGTGTGTAAAATAACAATTCAACGACAAAACAATTGTTATTGTAATTAACATAACATTTTGTTATTTTTTTAGAGATTTTATAAAAGCAATTGCAATATTTATATTTGCAATATAAAAATATTAAATTGATTTAAGGCTTCTGGGTAAGGATCCTAAGGGTGCATCCCGATAGAGAAATAGCGAAACGGAACAGTAACGGAAAGGAAACTAGATAGAAGGTTAATTAATCAGAATGATTCCGTACCGCTTTTTCGTAGCCGGGTTCTCCATGGCAAACATTTTAACGGAACGGAATAAAAACAGAAAGCATACTTAACCTTATCCGTGATATATCTATAATAATCTGTAATAATAGCCACACTTATATTGTTATATTGTTTACGAACAAATCTCTAATAAGAAAGATCCATCCTGTTAAACATTTTATTCATTATAGGTTAAGGTTAAGGTAAAGAAGAGCGAATATTTTTAATTTTTTTGTCGTTTTTGATATGAAGTCGATACTCGCGTGGTTCATTTTTGCGTGTACTTTAATTCTGCAAAAGGATTTTGTATTCTGTAAAGCCAATTTGATAATTTATAATATTATATCTTAGAATTCCACCTACATTATTGACCTTGATCAAGTTCGAGCGTCAGTCCAGCATTCCCTTAAGAAGAATTGTAACGAATCTTCGAAATATAAATGTAAGTGATATCAAGCTAACTTGTTGATTGTCGAAACCTGGAAAATTTCTTATCTGCACTCCTTGAGTTCTAACTCTTAAGGCGGAACAAATCCCAAAATTTTCTTGTTGTGTCGAGAGGCACAACAGGTGCAATAAGCTTTAAGCCGTAAGAAATTGACAATCACAAACGGAGATAAGGAGAATAATTGACTGTAATTGGTCAATTATAGACCGGATTTACGTTTTTGTTATATAACTGTTACATTTGTGTTTGCTGAGAGTTATATGCCACACAGCAACATTACAATAATATTGCAACAATATTATTATTATACTAAATTCTGTGATGTCCCACATAACACATAATATAACAGTAATATCACAGAAATATTATTTCCTCATAACAATATTACAGTGAAATATAATATAAATATTGCAAGAATATTAAAAAAAATATTGTTACAATTTAAAGTGTTCGCCGAAATGAATCACAATAATATGGTGATATATCACAAACATATTATTGTAATATTTACGTAATTATGATATTTTTATAATATTGCGAGAAATTCAGGCCCCTGAACACTCACTCGTCATTATGAGAATTGTAATTCCCGCCAGGTGTGAGCAATTTATGTAGTGTATAGGCTGTTAGATAGGAAGGCTCAGGAGCCCGTTTGCTGTAGAAAAAGTTACAATTAATGGTTACGGCTAAGCACTGAGCTGCAGAAAAGTCTAAGAACTTTGCTGGGGGTCCTCTTCATATAGGGACCGTGGATGATTTTCACATGCGAGTAAGATTTGCCGCCTAGTGGCGGCGCCTCGTATTGCGCTTGCCACATTTACATTAAAAATTTGTCCGTGCCATTTCTAAATAGAAATATATTTGAATGAAAAAATATTTTAAATAGTTTTAACACACTTATAAAATATTCTATTAATACAACTATTTTTTTCCTTGAGTAAATAAACAGCGGTAAAATGAACCTTTTCAAAAAAAGGTACAAAAATGCGCCAAGTATACGCGCTCAAAAAACGCCTAAAAAATTACGCCTCAAAAAAGAATCCTTCTACAAAAGTACGCCTAAAAAAAGAACTCTTGTATTAATTACTTTTGTACAAAAAAGATTTTTCCTACAAAAAATGTGATATCAAGGAAATGCGCCAACTATAAAAATGGATAGTTCGTAATACTCTTTGGTTAGTGTTTATAGTCTGTAAGAAATAAAAAAGATAATATAAAGCAAACAAATAAGTATTTTTATACAAATAATTATTTTAATACAAATAAATATTTTAATATATAAATATTTCAATACTATACATAAATCTTTTATAAATAAATATTTGATCGCACGCACGCACGCACGCACGCAGTGAGAAAGAGAAAGAGAGAGTTAGGCAATTAAGATATTTATTCGGTATGAAAGATAATAATTTTAACACATAATTATTTGAGTACAAATAAATTTTTTTTTAAATACTTGGCGCCGCCAAACCGAATAAATGTCTTAGTTGCTTTAATATGTTAACAATCATTTCTTACTAAATTACATACTAACTTATCAACTATGATAATAATAATTTATACATATACGCAGGAGGAGGAAAATACGAAAGACACACACACACACACACACACACACACACACACACACACACACACACACACACACACACACACACACACACACACACACCTGCGCACGCACAAACACATTAAGAGAAAAAAGGTTAGACAATTAATTTAATCGGTTTGGCGGCGCCAAGTATTTAAAAAAAAATTTATTTGTACTCAAATAATTATGTGTTAAAATTATTATCTTATTATCTTATTCAAGGTCAAATAAAGGTCAATTTAATTTCTTCAAATAAAAACCTCTATTTTCTATTGTATTTCTCGATTAAACAAGTTTAAATTAATATTTTTGATATATTCATAAGTTTCTATAAAATTAATAGTTTTCGAGTCGGTTTGAAAATTTAATTTAAAGTTGTTTAATTGAGAAATGCAATAGAAAATAGAGGTTTTTATTTGAAAAAATTAAATTGACCTTTATTTGACCTTGAGTAAGCGTGTCAAAGTCAAATTATCGTAATAGTATTAGAGTCAAGTCATTAAAAAAATGAAAACTTTACAAGATATTTTGTATTTTACATTAAAAAAATGTCATGACAAAATTTAAATTATCTCGAAAAGTACTTGACAAAAACATATTTATTTATAGCGTTTTGGAAACCTCTTGAAATAAGCTACAAGAATATGTAAAAATTATAGGGCTCCATTTAAAGAATCGAAGATGACCTTCACATGACCTTCAAATAATTATACAAGGTCAAACCAATGGCACCATCTTATGTCCCCCTTGAAGTGAAACAACTATTGCCTGAAACATTTTGCTGTATCTAACCTCTATTTCGAGATTTTTCCCATTATAGACTCATTTGGTCCGCGGGGAATTCGTGGTTTTGTACTCTTGATCTTAAGAGTGGATACTGGCAGGTAAGGCTAGATCCTAAGGACCGCGAGAAAACTGCTTTGCTGGGAAGCTGAGCAGGGCAGTTCTCTATACGGGAACAAATCAGCCTGTGCTCTCCCAAATCATTCTTCGTCATACCGAAGATGTTTTCAAAAAGACCGTCGCTTACTCCGGTTTCGACGAGAAAATCCTCGCCAAGGATGCATTCATCCTTAATATCCACGACATAGAAAGGTATTTTTAAACAAAACTTCCCCAAAACCGTCGCAAAGACGCGAGAAATTATCAGCACTTTTTCTTCAGTTGGATACTTGAGATCACACTCGACTAGCTCTTGTTTTAAAGAAGACGCTGCTCTCACACTTAACACCAACACATCTGAGCCCGTATCAATTTAAAAAAAACAAGACTTATTATTTAATAAGCCTTTTAAACAACTTCGCCCGCGCGCGATTGCGCCCACCCCTCCGAGGCGGCGAAAGACGACTCCCATCGCGCGCATAATTCGGGGCCTGAGCTCCGCTTGTCGAGTCAGCCCCAAAGAACTCGACGGAGCTCAGTTTTCCTGAAGCGTCGAACATTCCGAACGGAAATGTCCGGTCGCTCTGCACTTCCAGCATTCCTTACTCGAACGGGCTTCGCCTTTTTTTAAGCTTTTAAACGCGCTTTTGAGTTTATTTTCTTTTCCCCCTTTTTCATCTTTAGACTCTTGCGGAACTTCTTTTTGCACGGGACGAGTTATCCTTGCCTCGCGACGCGTTATCCTTCTTTCCCGAAAAACTATTTCGGTCGATCAATTTTAGAGTTTTCGCCCGTTCGATCGCTACGCGAAGCGAAATTACCCCCTCCACCTGGAGAGAGCGTTTAATAAACCCGTCAGTAAGAACGGCGACGAACTGCGAACACGCGATTTTGTCGCGCACCTCATGGACGCACTCTGGGTACGCTTTCCGGGAAAGGCGCTCCAAGTCTGCTCCCAACGTGGCGAAATCTTCGCCCGGAGACTGTCTCCGATTAGTGAACTGCAGGTAAAAACTCTGCGCTAGTTCACTTTCCCCAAAACGGAGCTCTAACTTTTCTTTGAGCTCCGTGAACGAAAGGGAATCAACCTCGTCGACACACGAGTCAAGGAGCGAACGCGCCTTCCCCCGCAGACACGACGCTAAAACGACCGTCTTCTCTGACTGGCTCCACTGATTTGCGCGCGCGATTAGAGAAAACTGCGCCAAAAACTCGCGAAGCGGCGCTGTTCCATCGTACGTGTCCGCCTTTAGCTTTAATTTGCGCGACGCGCACTCTGCACACGCGCCCCCGCAGACGTCTATCTCACGCGGCATCTCATACGAATTTTCACGCGCGGCGCGTCCCGCACACGCGCCCTCACCCGCGCCTATCACGCGCAACGTTTCATTCGAGCTTCCGGCGCGGAGAATATTTTCAGAAGGACTTAGCTGTGAGGCGAGTCGCTCCTCCAGCGTCGCGTTTTCGCAGATGGGCCTCCATTTCGCTGCGGAAATTTTGCTGCTCGAGCTCCCGCCGCCGCTCCTCGCGCAGCTTCTGTAGTTCTTAGAAGACGGCGCTCGAAGGCGCTCGTCTCCGTCGCAGCCGCCGCGGTATCTTGCGAGCGAGTCGCGCTCGTCTCTGTCCCAGCCGACAACGCGGCCTGTGAACGGGTCCTCGGCGGAGTGTGCGTCGTCGCCATTTCCTTTCCGGAAATCCACTCAAGCGTTCGTCGCCTTTTGTTCTGTTCGTTCGGCAATCCCGGACGAGCCCCCAAAAAATATTGTGCTCGTGAGTCGCCTTTAACACTCGCGCACAATCACTCGCGACCGAACGCGTAAATAAACACACGAGAATTGAATATAGAATATGGCTCTTTATTTGCCGTTAATTATCTGGAGAATCAGCTGGCACGTCCGAGCGAGTCCAGAGAAAGACTTCGTCATAAACAACTCCCTAGCAACGCAGCTTCCTTCTCGCAATTGACGGAGGCGATCGATTTACATCGATCGCTCGCGTCAGCTGATTAAGCTCGCTCTCACATCCGTGCGAGACTCGCGCATGCAACAATATATATATATATATATATAAATATATATATATATATATACATATATATATATATGTATATATACTTGAACTTCAGGAATCCATAGGACGGAGAAGTGTATAAAATAAATGTTAGGATTGCAAGAAAATATACACTTCTTTAACCCTCGATTGACTAACGGGGTTCCCAAAAAAACTCCAGTACAAAATTCTTATAAATCCATGACTGATCTAGTAATTTTTATGAATATTGATGCTAAAGGGTTTTTGGACTCGTTGAATCCGTTATCTAAATAATAAAATTCAAAATAGCGGATCCAATATGACTCACATAAGGTATCTGCAGTCCCAAAAATGCAAAATTAGATATGTAGAAAACATAAAAATATACGAATGCCTAAAACACTTAGAAGCCGAGGATGAATAAAATAAAATTATTTTTTCAATTTAATTCTTCTATTTTTAATATTTAATACCATTATTTCTTTACATAAATTTCCATTTTTGTGACTGCAGATATCTTATGTCAGCCATATTTGATTCGCCATTTTAAATTTTATAATTTAAATAAAGTATTCAACGCCCTATAAGTATACGTTCTAATTCAAATCGTTCTATTTTTGCCTTTTTGATCTGGTTGAGTCTGGCATGGATAGTTTAGTTCGGTCATATTGGATCCGCCATTTTGTTATTTAGATAACGAATTCGGAGTCAGCAACCCCATAAACTTATAAGTATACGTTTTAATCGTAATCGTTCTATTTTCCTCTTTTTGGATCTATGCCGATACCTTTGGTCGGCCATATTGGATCCGCCATTTTGAATTTTGCTATTTAGATAACGGATTTGAATTCAGTGACCCCATAAACCTACAATTGTATATTCTAATCCTAACTGTTCTATTTTTCCCTTTTTGGATCTAGGCGAATACTATAAGCCATATTGGATCTGCTATTTTGAATTTTGTTACTTAGATAACGGATTTGGATTCGGCGACTCTAAAAACCTTTTAATATCCATTTTCATAAAAATTACTAGATCAGTCATGGATTTATGAGAATTTTCTACTGAAGTCCCTTTAGGAACCCCGTTAGTCAACGGTGTAACAAAATGAGGCTTGGTCAACCCAGGATTAATTAAATCCGAATGTTTTACTATTTTAGAGATATTTTGTGATTTTAGAATTTTCTTTATAATATTAATAATACGAATATATGCAGATCTTCCTTGTAACCACATGCGTGAAGCTAGACAGTTATTTGCTAACTCATCGAAGTTCTCGCCGGGCTGCTCAGACATGGCCCAATATGCCTCGAATTTTAGACACTTATTCGATAGATGGTACCTGTGACATCTATTCACACATTAAACTACATTTATAGAAAAGGACGTGATTATAGGTTGCAATACTCTGGTACTTACAATATTCACTGCGGCATCTGGTGTTGAACACAATATTTCATTTAATGCAACAAGTCATTTTACCAAAGTTAATTGTTATCAAAGTAATGTCCAGACTTAGCAAAAGCAAAAAAGATAACTTTAGGTCGAACAAAGTGTTGCTATCGTTAAAAATGTTATAATAGAGAAAGGGTTTCGTGATAATCTTTGCAAATTTCTAAAACATAATTCATTTTCTTTGCTCATGAACGAAGCTACAGACACAATATGTCGAAAACATTTGTGTTTGTGTTCGGGCTGGATAATTTGTGAATGCAATACTTTTTAATAAGGAAGAACAATGTATTCTTGTAATATAATAGAGTACTTGGAGTACAAAATCGGAGCACACTCGTAATGATGTCCATCATTCGACGTGTCTTACGGAACTGAAACGATTACGTGATCACAGCAACGAGAACGAGGCGAAAAAAGAAAACGAAAACACGTGCTTCGACAGTGACACAAGTCACCGCGGCTCAGAGCCGCCTCATCTAAAAGACTAAAGTCTCCACTACCTTTTATTATTTTTTCAAACATTCTGTCTTAGTGTCGACTTTATTCTTTTGTTTGTGTTGGGTTATTAGAGTGAAATGAAACGTGACTCCAATAAAAGAAAAGAATAAATTTATTTTAACACAAGGAAATTATATATTATAGAACATATGCGAGCAGTATCAAGTACAGTGATATAACTAATTGACTAGGCGATTCGAAGCACTGTCGTTCCGGATCACGTGTATCGCTAATGATATCTATTTTGACCGAAAGTGAAACACCTGTTTGTCGGCGGCAGGTGTCGCGATTCAAATAAAGCACGATAAACTATATTATCCAACAGTTTGTATTCGATGAACTTATATTATGAATTATATTATAAGCCTCTTTGATTTTAATTCAAAATTTACATAGTTTAAAAAAAAACAAAATTACAAACATTCTTTTGTAGCGCAATGATTTTAGACTGATGTATTTCTAAATTTTCATAATAATCTTTTATTTCTTTAACTCTTATTAGATATCTCAAACGTTCGAAGTTAATCTATCTAGCGGTTTCGTAAACAAATCTGCTTCTTGCTCTTTAGTGTCTATATATTTTAAACACCTTACAGTAAATACCTTTTCTGTGCATTTTTCTCGAACAAAGTGATATCTAATATGTATATGTTTTGTTCGTTTGTGATATTCAGGATTTTTTATTAATTTTATCGCGCTTTGATTATGAACAAAAAGTATTGAACTTTTCTTCTCCTTTTTATATAGCTTATTTAATAATTTATTTAACCATATTACTTCTTTATATAACCATTTACTTCTTTATATATATATATATATATATATATATATATATATATACCATTTGATTAGCTGATATGTACTCAGATTCTGTGGTGGACAACGCTACACAGTTCTATTTCTGTAAGCCCCATGTTACTGTGCTGTTGCCAAGTTTGAGTATGTATCTGGTAGTCGATCGTCTGTTTACTATATCTCCGGCATAATTCGCATCACTATACGCTTGTATTTTTAAAAAATCATTGTTTGATTTATATATTAATCCGTAATTTAGTATATCTTTAATGTATTTTATTATTCGCTTTATCGCATTCCAATGAACCTTACTTGATTTTTCTACAAATCTACTTGCTACGACTACCGTATATGAGGTCCAGTCGAGACACAGTTGCCAAGAATAATAAATTTCCTATTACTTCTCGATAGAGTACTTGTATAGTATAGCTTCTTCTTTGTCATCTTCATCGAACATAGTTAAATTTTGGTGCGTATCCGCAGGTATCTTTACCGCATTAGCTTCAGACAATTTATACTTGTTAACAATTTTTTGTACATATTGCCTTTGACTTAATATTGTATAATTAAACCATCTCTTTTAATGTTTTTATCTCAATATCTAAAAACAAATTTAAATTACTTGTTTTAATTTTGAATTTTTGTTTCATGTATTTTATGACATTTACAATGTTTTCTTTATGTTTGGATACTAATAGCTCGTCATCTACATATACAGCTAATATCGTTGTACAAGTTTTATTTACAAAAACGGTTTGGTCTGATTTTATTTGGTGCATATTTATCTCTTTTAGAGCTTCAACCAGTTTGTTGTTCCAGCACCGCTTGCTTTAACCTGTAGAGATTCTTTTGGAGTTTGCATACCATGTTCGTTCCGTCCTTGAAATCTTGAGGTTGTCTCATGTAGATGTTTTCTTCGAGTATTCCATTGAGGAAAGCTGTTTTAGTATCGAATTGCATTTTATGCATTCCTTTTGATGCAGCTAACGCCAATATGACGCGAATTGTTTTTAATCTTGTAGGACTAAATTTTTCACCATAATCCCGTCCTTGTTTCTGTTTGAAGCCTCTGATCACTAATCTCGCCTTGTATCTTTCTAATTTTCCATTCAAATTTAGCTTTTTCTTGAGGACCCACTTATTATCTAGAATCTTCATATCTTGTAATGATTTCATGTTTCATTTCCGTGTTTCATTTTTCTTCAGCGCATCTAGCTCTTCTTGCATTATCTTCTTCCATTGCATGTGTTCATCACCTTTAATTTGCTTCTTCGTAGCTTATCGTTCCTTCATCATCTACAACAGCGTCCGGAATTAGTTGCCCTTTTCGGTCAGATTTATGAAGCGACGCCTACTGTCTCTCCGTTCGAAGTTCGGCTGCCGAGCCGCCGATTGCACGCGTGATGCTGTGCCTCAGAAGCGTTTGTACATGACAAATATACTAGATCCGTCAAATTATATAGAATTTAATAATTTAATAATCAAACTTTTTTTATGTTAAATTATTCATAATAATTACAATTAATTATTAGCAAAAAAGTTACGTAATAATTTGTGATAATTTGACGGAAAATACGGACCTAGTATATTTGTCATGTACGAACGTTACTGAAACACAACATCACGCGTGCGATCCGCGGCTCGGCCGCCGAACTTCGAGCGATAGTGGGGAGACAGTAGGTGTCGCCTCAGAAATCTGATCGAAAAGGACAACTAATTCCGAACGCTGATCTACAGCAATAAGTGAATTGTGATAGTGTCTGTACAATCAGGAGGATTGATCATTCGTCTGTCCTGTGAGGTGTATCCGGTTTGAGTATTTTCATCATTATTACTGGTTATTTGTTTCTCAGCATCTTCAAAGACACAATCATTTTCCTCTTTTTCGCGTTCGGATTTTCCAGATGTTTCAGATTCTTCTTCCTTTTTATTGCGTTCATTATCTATTTGTTCATACTCAATATTCGGATTCTTTAAAGGTCTTAGGCCTTTCTTCACTTTCTTTTTTGTTTCATCGCATTCATTCTGTGCGTGTTCATACTTCATATATTCTTCATCTTTTTCTTCATCAATAGTCAAGACTTGGTTCGGCCTCTCAGTTTCAAAAATGATATCTCTATCCGTTTCTATTTTTCTTGCTTCAAGAAACCAAATTCTGTATCCTTATGTATAGCCGTCTTACCCGACTAGAACACCTTCTTTAGACTTTGCATCCCACTTTATTCTGTTCTGTTTCGGTACATGCATATGACATTTTGTATCAAATACCTTGAAATATTTTTGCACCTTTGTTGTACTAGACCTTTGTTGTATGGTGAGCGGTCTTCAATTTTGGTTTTTCTGGTTCTGTTTAATACAGCAGTATTCACTCCTTCAGCCCATATGAATTTCGGGAGGTTTCTGCTGAGCAGCATTGCACAAGCCGCTTCTGTTATAGTTCTGTTTTCCTTTTCTGCGTTACCATTTTGTTTGAGCGTACATGGAACGGTAGTTTGATGTTCGATTCCTTCGTCTATCATAATTTTCTTCATTTTACTCTTAATAAATTCCAATTCATTGTCTGTTCGCAGTGTGTTAATTTTCTCTCCTGTCTCTAATCGAATTCTCTTGATAAAATTTTTGAACTGGTCAGCTGTCTTTTCTTTTGTTTTCAGGAAATAAACTTTTCTATATCCTAAATAATTATTCTTGAAAAGTAGAAAGTATCTTGCTTCGCTTAGCGAATTAACTTCCATTGGTCCACATATGTCTGCATGTATTAACGGCAACTTCCTTCGCCTATTCGGAAAAGCTTTTCTACGCGCCTTCTCTTTTGTACATGCCACACAGAATGGATTTTCTTCTTTTACTGCAACACCTATTTTCTGTAGCACTCTTCTTACTTGTTTAAAATTTTGATGTGCCAGTCTTTCATGCTATACCAATAAGTCTGAAGTTGTTACATTGATCTCTGCAACAAGTGCAGTTTGCGGATTTAACACTCTGCTTTTCATTGCACAGAGTCTTCTTTTTCTTTCTTCCTGCGCGATTGTTCTATTTCCTTCAGTGAACCAACATTCTTTCTCGTTCGACTCAAATTTTTACCTTTGTCAAGTGTCGATCCCATTGAAAATAAACTATGCCAGTTTCAGAACATATAAAACATCCTTTAAATATTTTTCTTCCCATCTGGCACCAATAAATGCAAAGATGTCGATATCTCCTTTTCCATGAGCGGTTATCTCTACTTCGTTTCTTAATTTAATGGAGATAGGTTCCTGAAGTTTTTCAAAATTGTTATCGCGCTGTCCGATCATATGGCTGCTGGCGCCCGAATCGAGACTACTATGTGTCATTATCGCATTTTCTTGAAGAAAGAACCGATCCGCCGCATAGTACTTCTTGATTTCCTACGGCCCTTATCCCTTGATTGATCCTTTTCATTTCTATTTGTTTTTATTCTGCTCCGACAATCTTTTATAAAATGACTGAATTTATCGCATTTATAACACGTGCGGGGTTTTATATTCTTATGTTTAAATTCTTCTTCGCCACCTCATTATTAGCGTCGCGGATCTTTGCTGACAAAGCGTTATCTATCTCGCTTTCTCTTAATGATAGTCGCGCTTCTTCCGTCAGTAATCTGATAATTAAATTATCGACTGTGCGATTTGTTATCGGCGTGGATTCCCAAGCAGCAGATAAGTAAGCTAGACTTGAAGACAAGATCATTAATATTTTTGTTATTATCATTTTTTCGGATAATGGTTCTCCTAGTAAGGACAATTTGGCTTATGTCTTTTATCCTATAATTAGCAACGTGTGTTTCCATATCGTAAGTTGCTTTTCTCGTTAGAGAGAGAACATTTTTGCTGTAATAAATGTATGCTTGTTTCAGTTTTACCTTCATAGATTGAATGTAATTTACTCCACATCTGGTGCGCATTTTCGCAGTTAATTATATGCAATAGCGATTGCTCCAATACATGGAGTACAATTAATCTTTGGACAGTTCCGTCGAGTTTCAGCCACTGTTTTAAATCCTTTTAATACGTCGCGTTTGTTCCGGCATCGGCATCCAAGCTTGGTGGCTCGGGTTTCGTTATTGTACTATCCGCTACTGCAAAACACTCATTAGCGATCATCATCACTTTTATTTGAAATGTCCATGTTGTCCAGTTTTCCGCGGATTTCAACTTATTAATCTTAATTAACTCGCTGTCCATTTTAAGGCACTTGCACTATTGCACACGTGACCTGGCCAATCTCGAAGAAGATTCGCGAACGTTCCGTATTTAAAAATTTTAACTTCTCCAACTTCTAATTAATGTTTAAACGAGCGTCCTGGGCCTATCTATTCTGGGCTAACCTGTTCGGGCTGGATAATTTGTGAATGCAACACTCTTTAATAAGGAAGAACAATAAATTCTTGTAATATTATAATACAGTACTTGGAACACAAAATCGGAGCACACTTGTAACGGTGTCTATCATTCGATGTGTCCAACGGAACTGAAACGATTCACAGCAACGAGAACAAAGGTGAAAAAAAAATGAAAACACGTGCTTTGACAGTGACACAAGTTACCGCGGCTCAGAGCCACCTTATCCAAAAGACTAAAGTCACCACTACCGTTTATTATTTCTTCTAATAGTTTGATTGTACGCACAATAGATAAATAAATTATACACACAATATACAGGGTGTCCAGAAATTCGCGCATTCGGTGCACGTGCGCAGGATAATTAAATAATATCACTAAATATAAAAAATAGTTTACGAATTAAATGCGCAATTGTATACAATATTTAGAATAATAATAGAATAATAAGACGTTTAGCTCATAAAACTTATTACTATTTACATATGTCTTTATTTTTCAATGAACGAGTGAGTTAGAAGCGCGCGACGGCCCTGCATACCACAATCGCGCTTATTCGTTAAGTTCAACCTGCTCGCCTGCGTAAACTACTTGTCGGGTGATTTTGCTAAAGGAAAAAGTTGTTTTTTTAACCATAAATTATCACCTCACGTGCACCGAATGCGCGAATTTCTGGACACCCTGTATAGTTAAATATGTGACAACTGATAATTTTTATTTTATTGAAATTAGTAATGCTACAGCTGAAGTTTTGTTTGATGAAATTATATATTCGTTTCAGAATCATAATATAAAGTTTGAAAAAAATTTGATCGGTTTTGTCTTTGATGGTGCAAACGTAATGATGAAAATAACAATTCTTTTAGATGTAGAATAATACAAGAAATTCGAATATTATTCGAAAATCTATTATTATTTTTTTATACGACTTATTATTATACAAATTATACGACTGAGATGGATATTCTGAGGAAGCAACGCGGCACGTTCAAGGCCAAGCTAACGAGATTAGAAAGCTAGAGAATGAACAAGATCAGGATACACAAGTCTCTCAGAGAACAAAATAAAGTCTACACATTAACGTTAGAAGAAATACGCTGTAAGTTCGACGACGTACAACAACAAATAATCGCTATGCAAGTTGACGAAACACACAATGTCGATGACACGGAAGAAGACGAATTTGAAGACCGCTATCTAAAGTTGAAGATTCAATTAAAACAAATGGTAAAAAACATCCTAACATCGACAACTGAACCTCGTGCGTCGCAGGACGATGGTCCACTGTGGCGTATGTTGCAACAACAAGTTGAGCTCATACAAAAATTAGGAAGTAGTAGCGCAAGCGATAGATCGGCATCAGTAGCAAGCAGCGACATCATTACGCGTCTAATCACACAACAGACAGAATTATTATGTTGATTCACGGATGCAGGCGGCAACAGTGCCGTTATTGACAGCAACAACGAATTAAAGGTTAGGTTATCAAACTTTCTACGTTTAAGGGGATCCTAAATCGTTTTGTATTACCATTAAAATTACCATTTTCGTAGTTCTAACCGTATTCCGTGTTAAATTGATAAAACCTAAAATCCTTCTCCACGATAATAATGTATACAAAAATGATTCCAGGAAATTCCAATTTCATATGGAAAACGAGAAATAATTACTTAATTGTAGTTTTTGTTACCTACTTCTACCTCAATATGGCGTCTCGAGATGCAGACGAGCTGTCAACTCATCATAATATATACTTGATATAAAAGCTGTACAGTTTATAGAAATCAGAAAATGAGTTTCCTAGGACTGAATTCTCTTGAAGAATCTTTTCGAACCTTCCAAATCGAGATTTGAAGTCTAATATAGATGTATGGTTGGAACTACGATTCGAGCAATTGTGTGGATGCGTTGTAGATAAAGAAAAGTGAAAAATAACAGTTTTTATTCGTTTTTTATATGAAGTCGATACTCGCTTGATTTGTTTTTGCGTGTACTTTAATCCTGCAAAAGGATTTTGTATTCTGTAAAGCCAATTTGATAATTTATAATATTATAGCTTAGAATTCCGGCCTATATTATCGACCTCGATCAAGTTCGAGTGTCACTTTAGGATCCCCTTAATGGTCGTATAGAAGAATGGAAATGTTTTTCGGAAACGTTTCAATCGGTAATACACAATAATGATAGTATACCCACAGTCCAGAAATTTCAATATTTGACCTCTTTGCTAACAAGGGCTGCGGCGAAAATCGTCGAATCGATTGAATTGACCAGCGAAAAATATACAGTAGCGTAGTACTTGTTGACTAAACGCTATGACGCGTTGATCCAAAAGCTCTAAGAAGAACATATTCAATGCTTATTCACAATGTCATAAGTAAAGAAGGAATCATCAAGTGTAATAAGAGGGCTAGTCGATTACACGTTGAAACATTTAAGAATTTTAAAGTCTATGGACTTACCGACCGATTTATGGCACGAGCTCATTATTCATATGATTGAATCAAAGCTAGATACTGTAACACTTCGGACATGGGAGCAAAATGGAAACCCAGCCGTAGGAACATTAGACAACATGATTGACTTCTTACAAACAAGATGTCAAATACTTGAACGTATTGACGCAAGATCCAAGCAAAGGGACGTTGCGAAGGGGAATGAATCCGAAAAGCTTACAAAGTCTTGTAATCAAGTAAGAACAACGCAAGGCGACAAATCATCAACGTTGGCAGCATCAATGAACATCAGCAAATGTTATTTATGTCAGTGTGAGCATTTCTTGTACCACTGCGACAAATTCTTAGCAATCTCTGTCGACGAAAGGTTCAAAGAGGTACAATGCATGAAGCTGTGTATCAGTTGTTACTGGAATGACCACTTTGTCATGATGTGCCGAATAGAAGCCTGTAGAGAATGTTCGGGATACCACAATATCACCTCTGTTTCATCGCCCGATGTTTAACAAGGAATCCACGAAGAAAGAATGCGTTGCCGAGATGGCGACTTCTGATGCAAAAGGCAATTCAAGACAATGTAGCAGCTCATCATGTAGCAAATCAACTTCAAAGACAAGGCGTTTTCATGGCTACGATAATGGCCGATGCGATCAAAGAATTCCAGATGCGCACGGTGTAAAACGGACATCACCAATCAGATTGCTTATTTAGGTAGGGTTAGGATAAATTTATATAATTTAATTGGTGATGTCCGTTTTACACGTGCGCATCTGGAACTCATCCGCTGCGATACGCCCTAATAGATCTAACGTTACAATCCGTATCCTTGTAGATAATGTGAGGCTAACTTTGTTATACAAGCGGCTTGCAACAAACTAGGTGTAAAATGGGATCGCAGATGGGATCGTGATGGGAAATCGCAGAAATTATCATGGGATTAAATGCTATGAAATATGTACATCAATGTTGCGATATAGTTATTCAGTTGAGATATTCAAATTACCAAGCGAATGTTTATTGTGGTACTGACGATTACAAAGAATTTACCTTTAGTAGAGATAGATCGTGATGCTTTACAAATTCCCTCTAATGTTAACTTAGAGGATACCGAATTTTACAAACCAAGTCTGATATGTTATTAGAAATCGAATTTTTCTTTAATTTGCTGATGGCAGAGATGGTTCAGGTGATAAACGTCCTGTCCTATTGAGGGAGCGTCCCAGATGTGCACAGAATAAATCGGACACAGCAGGTTGAATGAATCGGACACAGTTTCGATCGGACACAGTGCGATCGGACACCGCTCTATTCGACACCGCACGATTCGACACGCGTAAGGACCGCCAGGTGACTCCCGTCAACCAGGATGTTCGGGTCGCGAAAATTGAAACAAGATGCGCCACGAGAACCAACAGGTTCGGCGGCATCGCCCTCCCCCTGCATCCCCGCGTAAAAATTTTAACATAACTAGAGAGCCCCATATTCAACAACATGGAAATGCACAACGTGGACTTAGTTTTGTATGTAAACAAAAAAAAATTAAGTGTCGAATCGTGCGATGTCGAATCGTGCGGTTGACGGGGGTCGCCTGGCACGGTTCCTACGCGTGCCTCGGTGCCGCCGAGGCCGTTGGTTCTCATGGCGCACCTCTGTGTCGTGATCTTTGCGACCGGAACACCCCGGTTGACGGGGGTCGCTTGGCACGGTCCCTACGCGTGCCCCGGTGCCGCCGAACCCGATGGTTCTCGTGGCGCACCTCTGTGTCGTGATCTTCGCGACCTGGACACCTCGGTTGACGGGAATCATCTGGCACGGTCCTTACGCGTGTCGAATCGTGTGATGTCGAATAGAGCGATATCGAATCGTAGATACTGTGTCCGATCGACACTGTGTCCGATCGAGATTGTGTCTGATCGCACTGTGTCCGATTCATTCAACCTGCTGTGTCCGATTTATTCTGTGTGCAACTGGGACTCACTCCCTATTGAATACGAGGTTAGGTTGGATAATTACTAGTCGATCCCATTAACCAAAACAGTCAATTTAACTTGTAACCAGAATTCAATTACTGCATTGAATTGTTCCTTGGAACACATTACGATGCTTTGAATAATATTTTAGAAAGATTTTGGGAAATAGAGAATGTTCAATCAGAGCTGGATAACGCAATATCATAGGATGAATAACAATGCGAAGAGTTCTTTGATAAGACAATAACTCGTTACACCGGCCTTTTTGTGGTGCAACTGATTTCGTGAAGATCCTAATTGATTAGATACATCTCGAGGTATTGCGATTAGGCGATTGATGCAATTAGAGCATCGGTTTGAAGAAAACAAGGATTTACGAGAGTAATATATAAGTTTCAGACGTAAATATCAGGAAATAGGCCGCATGTCTCCTATAGACAAAATTGCTCAAGATAGTCAACGTATTATCATTTATTTACCACACCATTGTGTACTCAAGAAATCAAGTAGTATCACGAAACTCCGCGCAGTGTCAAGTAAGACCGATTCTGGAGTAGTTTAAATGACGCACTTCACATTTTGCGCAACGTATGTTGCAAAGTAGTTTGCTAGATACAATCATGCTATTTCGATTCCATCACGTTGCATTGATCGGAGAGTTGCGCAAAATGTATTGACAAGTGATGTTGCATTCGGACAGTCGGAACTTTCAGCGCATAGTATGGAGGGAGACTCCACATGAATCCATAAAAGAGTTTCGACTAAATATCGTCATATATGAGGAGGCAAGTTCGGCATATTTGACAATTAAATGTCTTTTGGCGGCTCGCGAAACAAACAAAAAATGAGTATCTCATCGCAACTCGGGTAATATTTGACAAAATGTATTGTTGCGCCCGGGTATATGGACAACTGACCTGCGGAAAATCGATATTATCAACCCGCCGGTCAGCTGAGTCAGCTGTCAAGAAGAGTGACGCTGCTTGACTACAGAGATAAACAGCCCGAGCTGTCAGATTTGACTCGAACTCGATCAAACATGCGCGAGTTCTGAGATCCTTCTCTTATTCACGGAAAACTGTACGGTTGTGTTCCTGTGTTTTTGTGTAATAAAGTTTCTGAGTTCTTTAAGTTTGTGTTCTGTGTTTTTTTAGCGCGAGGGCCTTCGCGAAAAGCGCAACGGTATATAGACAATACATGTTCGGGGCTGATAACATCGAGATTACTACTGTATTGCAAAATGAATTATTGAGAACAGGTAGATTTGAAGTACACAAGTGGTGTTTGAACTACCCTGACGCTTTATCTCATTTGCTTATAAAAGTAAGGGAAAATGACTCAACGCATAGTATCGATACTAATGACGCTATCAAAACGCTTGGGCTCGAGAGGTGCCCGAAAAATGATACGTTTCACTTTTCTATGAAAAAAATGGAGGTTGCCGTTACGAAACGATATTGTCGGCGATTAGTAAAATTTTCAATCCACTTGGTTTGATTGGGCTGATATTGAGCAAGCTACTGATGCAAGAGACTTGGAGAATTGACTGCGTATGAAATGAATATCTCGCTTTACAGGCGAGAATGACACTTTTTACTACCAGATTCATTCGCTTTAAGCAAAAAAGTGTCGAATAAACCTAATTTTATTGATATTTATTTAGAAGGGGATAACCTGAATAATTACCCAAATTATTAATTCAACAGAGAACAGATTACTCTTTATCGCACTTATCTGTTAATCATCTCAAATCCTCTGATCTACGAAGAATTTGCATGAATTCATTTGAAGTGGCACCCGTTTGGCCACATTAATATTGACCACGGTCCCGATTGACCACGTTGAAATTGATCACGTTGCAAGTGTCCACGTTGATATTGACTACGTTGCGATTGACTACAATCCCGATTGCACACGATCCTGATTGACCGCCGTTCCGATTTATCACCGTCCCGATTGACCACTGTCCCGATTGACCACCGTTCCGATTGACCACCGTTCCTATTGATCACCGTTCCGATTGACCACCGTCTCGAATTTAAGTTGTAAACCTGTGTGGAAGTTGTGAGGTTGAATAATAACGCGTGGGCGGAGTGCAGGCTCCGCCCCTCCCCCTACATCCCCGCGTAAAATTTATAACATAACTAGGGAGCTCCGCACCCAACAACATGGAAACGAACAGCGTGGACGTAGTTTTCTTCTAATTGTTTTTCATGCAAAACTAGAGACGGTGGTCAATCGGGAGCGTGGTCAATCAGGACACTCCCATTCATTTGTGTCTGTTTCTTGCTGTGTCCGATTACAACTATCGTGTGTCCGTTTCTTATTGTGTTAGTTTGTCACTGTATTTGTTTTATATCAGCGTAATAAAACACTTCTATTCACATCGTAGTTTCGTATGCGTATTAAATGTTTACTGTGGTTCACTAAATGTTTATTGTGGTACAGCAACAATTTGTAATACGTATGTTGTATCGAGCACTCTGAGTCTTGGACACTGCCTAGGAGAACGCTCGGAATATCTCCATCGATTCGACAACTCGTTACTGACGATGAGATGCTTCTCGTACGGCTGTTGCTAACGAAGTGCTCGAGGAATCGTACTACTCGATCCCCCTTCGCGCCGCGGGTCTCCACTATTGGCGCGGTTTAGATCAAACCGCGGATTGAACAAGTCCGCTCAAGTACGAAAAAACATTGAGTCCGTGCCGAACGCATTGTGTCCGTGCCGAAAGCGTATAGATTGTCGCTTTGATCTTTGCGACGTGCTAAGCTGCCGTTACTGCGCGTGTGTGTGTCGAGCCGACAGAGATTTCTTTAGATGTTCGCATTATGTCGTGCACAACGATTAATTTACGCTTGTAACAATGTCCGATTCATTCAATCTGCTGTGTCTGTTTTATTCTTTGCATCTCATCTGAAACGTTCCTTTGCCGAGTGATTGAGTTATCCTAAGCTGTTCTTTCACAATCATCGGCGTCGATTTTGCAGAGCCTATTACGACATTGGTCAATAAGGGATAAGGACGCAAAACGAATAAATCATATATCTTTTTGTTTGTTTGTTTTTCGACCAAGGCAATTCATTTAGAGTTAACGAGTGAGTTGACGACCGCTGCCTTTATCGCCGCGTTCTAGTGATTCATTGGTAAGCGCGCCACACATATTACACAGCGATAATGGTACAAATTTTATTGGAGCAAACCGCAAAGAAGTTTATCAATTTGTTCAAGCCAACGCGGAAGCAAAACTTGGCGACATGCTTGCAAATGAGAACATTGAATGGAAGTTTATTTCTCCAAAATTCACGACACATGGGAGAATTGTGGGAAGCTGCAATAAAATCATGCAAGTATCACTTGAAAGAAATCATGGGCAACACTCACTTCACGTTCGAAGAAGTAACGATGGTTCTCAGTCAAATAGAAGCCTGTTTGAACTCTAGACCGTTAGCCACTATGTCTACGGACATAGATCCGACAGATCTCCAATCCCTTACGCCAGTACATTTCTTGGTGAGGGAATCGTTAATGAGTCTTCCTGATATTGATATAACGACGGTCCCGATAAATTGACTCAACCGTTGGCAAATGATTCAAGAAACGCTTTAAGATTTTTGGAAATAGTGGGCGGGGAAATCTCTTAGCGGCGTTCAAAGTCGCGGCAAATGGCGAACTACTAAAAAAAATCTGAAAATAAATGATTTTGTGATGGTGAAGGGAGAAAATCTCCCAGCTTTCAAGTAGAGCCTTGGTGAAGTCATTGAGTTACATTCGGGCAGCGACGGACTCGTGCGAGTCATTACAGTTCGTACAAATCATGGCAATATCAAACGCACCGTTAAGCTCTGTAAATTACCCGTTCTTTTAGACTCTAAGGATTAAATCAGATTAAATTTGGTGGGCGGTATGTTTGTAAAGATTGTAAAGAAAACGCTAGCGTCTGGCGCTGTCAGCGCGTGAGCGAGTTAATGGTGAATAGATGTGATGTTCTAAGCTGCATAAGATTTTCGTGTATAAGTATAGCATCAGTTGCAATAAATAGTTTGTTCATGTAGAAAACACTGCAGACCAGCGTATTTCGTCTCTAGATACGCATAATACTGGCTGTTTTCCAGCAAGTTGCGCAGATGACATGATATAACATTGTGTCCGACACGGAGTGTTCGAACTATGACACAAAGTTACATTGCGCGACACGGTAAAAAGCTACGACACGGTAAAAGTACGAGTATGTAAACATATGAGTGTTACCAACTTTTTAAAAAAATGTTATGTTTAACATGTGGTAAGAGCTCTTTTTTTGCATATGTTTAACATAAAATAATTTAAATTTAATTAAAAAATAAAGATATGCAATAATACTTGTAATACTATAATAATATCTTAGCAAATCTAACCTAGCAGATCTATCTTCTAATCGTTCCAACAAGAATCTTACACAGTGTAACATAGTGTAAGTATTGTATATTCTAGCTAGAAAGCAGCAGCAGAAAGATAGGAAGCATAACAACAAGGACAATGCATAACAATGTTAGATTTCTGCATGCCTAGCGGGAAGATAAACACTAGGCTGATACTTTTCGCCAAATTGCGCGGACGCACACTGATTTGAAAATCTTTATTAATTAATAAATTAATTAATAAATTCTACATTTAGTGTCACAATTGAAAAATGATAAAGAACTTTTCTACTCATGATCAATTTAATCTGCTTTATCTATCCACAGCAAGTAATGTTTATTATCAAACCACGGATGCAGTCTATACTAAACTAGACTAAACTAGATACTAAACAACTAGATTGCTAACAG
Source organism: Tetramorium bicarinatum (assembly GCA_928718305.1). NCBI lineage: Eukaryota > Metazoa > Arthropoda > Insecta > Hymenoptera > Formicidae > Tetramorium > Tetramorium bicarinatum. The sequence goes on from OV788328.1 coordinate 479,232, forward strand.
GAGTTTTAGATTTGCGTCCCATGAGATTTCCGGTTGTATTGTGTTGTATTTGTGTGAGTCTTACTTACATAGAGCGAATGTATTGGTATCAAATGTATTGGTATGTATGTTATCAAAATTACTGTAATAATAATTTTAATTATAATTATAATTTATAAAAATAAAAACATGAAAATTTTTAAAACAGAAATGTTGGCATCTTGTATTAAAAGTATCACAACAAAAAGGGATGGTATTAATCCATTTAGGCAAGTTATATATATTATAAAGTGTAAATATTTCACAAAAATGCAAATGATATGTGGCTGAAGCGACTATTTATTTTCATATACACCGGAAACTCTGTCGAACATAAGTTATGTATTTCCAAAGCCCCAAGTTAGCGATCTAATTTAGTGTTGACATCCGTGTATTAAACATTCTGTATGGTATGATAAATTTTATTTTATTTCATGAATCTGTTAAAGTTTTTTTTGTTTAATATTTGATTCAGTTTTACTTAAATTAATTTATATTATAATCTATGCATAAATTAACATATTGAAAGTATAAAAGTATAAATAGAAATTAAAAATAAAAAAATATTAATATTTATAAATAAAATAAACTCTTAACAAAAACTATGAAAGTATATATAATCATAGTCTCATTTAAAGATCTTATATGAAACTTTTTTCAATAAAAATATTTTTGTTTAGGATGTTTTATCTTATAATATGTAAAGAATTTGGTCAGGGATAGCGACGAAAGGTGCATATCCTGACAAACAGTGCTGGAAGAATTATTCCAAAATTAAAAGCACAACATAAACTCTTGGTAACTTAGTAACTGGATGCTCAGGATATCTGTGGTCCATCTAAACGCGAGAATCCAGTTTGCCCGAGAATTGTTAGAAGACTGACTGGAGAACATTTCCACCTTTTATAATATAGTGCACTGGAAATTAAAAGGATACTGCCAAACTTCTTACACTTGTAGTGGTGCGTATACCACAATTCGCACCGGCAGCTTGATTGTCAGATTAATCGAAGTCCCGTACATCGGCTATGTATTAATATAATAGTAGTTCTTAGTTTTTTGGCAAAATTAAATTTTTATTTGAAAAAAAAAACAAAAACAAAAAGTGCTCAATCATTGAAATATTCCTTATTAGCCTGTTATTTCTCTATTATTATATGACTTTCTGCAACTTTTCTTCGACAGCTTGCAAATTTCCAAGTGAAAAAGCTCATTGGCTTCGAAGCAATAAAATCATCAATGTTTTTTTGAACTTTTTCTTCTGTTCTGAAGTGTGTATCAAGTAATGTTGTATTATCCGGAATAGGAATAGGTAAATCATATGCTATATGGAATAGGTAATCATGTGATAAATACGCTGCGTGAAGAAGTTCCCAGCCCAACGTGAAGATAATCTGCTTCATCGTCTCAATAACATATAATTGTGCGTTGTCATGCAACAAGATGACTTTGTAACTTCCTTGCTCAATAAATGGTCTTTTTTCTTCCAATCGCTCAAATTAATGACTTGCTATTGATAACGATCCACTATCATTGTTTCACCCAGTTTCAACTCATAATAAAGCATATCTTTTCAATCCCATTCAATATAGACTAAAACTTTTTTTTTGAGAGTGGTAAAAAATCTTTAATAAGTTTACCACCTGGCCAGCCACGGGGCTGTGAGGGATTCGATGACGGCGAAATCCGGATGTCGAAACCTTCAGGTATCGTTGCATCACCTACCGCCTAAAAAATTCCTCTCTAGGCGTAATGCTTAACCTAACAAGAAGAGGACCCAGATAGCCTAAAAGCATATTCAGGTCTCCATAAACATACATAAACATACATCGAGCTTAAAGTGCTTTGGATAAGGGGGGGATATGATTCTTGGAGTGAGAGGGCACTCATCTGACATTGGAACATTCCGATAAAATTCGATAACATTTCGCTTACGTACACACACACGTACACGCACGCGCACGCGCACACGCACACGCACGCGCACACGCACACGCACGCGCACACGCACACGCACACATATATATATACATGAAACATTTTATTAGTTCAATATGACTAGATTCACAAATAATATTATGATATATTTGATAGATAAAAACATATTTTCGGAATTAAAAAGATACAATAATGATCAAGACTTTTTTTACAAATCACTTATTGCGCGTTATTATTTAATTATATGCAAAAACAAGATTGACACATTACATAAAATATATCGAGATAAGCGATAGACATAAGTTAAGTAAGTTTTACACTACTAAAAAAAAAATAGGGAACACTTTTCACATGCTAAAAAAATGGGTTATTTTCAAATTGCTGTAACTCGACGATAAATTATCGTAGGCAAAAATCATTTTAAAGCTTGAATCTTCTTCTATCAAATTTTTCTTGCGGATTCTAATTATCTCCTTTCTAAATGGCAGAATGATAAAGCTTGGTCCGTCAAAATAAAAATTTTTAACACGACTTTGCTGCGTTACATCTGGCGTGCGAAAAATCGTAGAGAATTTATGTTATTTGCGTCTTATAGCAGCATCTTTCCCCTCTAATTTAAGTGATTGCTGATTGCTGTATGATTTTTTTTGCCCGAGTTATTGAGGTTTGAAGAAGAAATGGTCATTTTAACTTTGATCTCTTATTACTCATAAACAAATCAACATATAATACTCCGTGAAAAAGCATTAGAAAGCTGAAAGTCAATTCTTTCAAACGCTGTTGTTGTTTTTTTCTTAAACTTACTTTTTCTAACAAAAAATTAAGTTCAAATATCATGTAAAAAATCACATATTTTAAGTTTCTCCTTTAATTCAATATATTGTCATGAAAAAAAATCCAATCAAATCACTAAAACAATGTTTTATAGTTCATGTACACCACAATAAAAAACAATAATGTTTATCAGCTAAAACATTTTTATTCCATGTGTCCATCATTCTTGAAATCGTCTAAATTGCTAAAAACTAAAAGAACTATAGATATTGCGTTAAAGTTAAAACTTTAAGCTTAAAAATGCATGTTTAATTTCTTGAGACGTTCTTTATTCATTTACTATAATAAAACAGATCGATTCTCTTAGTTTTAAATAATTTATTAGGTGTACAACTTTGCTTCCGCCGTTTTCCAATAGATGGCTGTATCGATAAATGGTGGCCGAAATAAATAGATCGTAGACGTCATACAATAAGCTTAAGCATTTGTAAACATAACGCCATCGAAATATTAGTCGATTTGTGTCTGCATCTTACGTTATTTTTTTATATATAAAGTTATTCTCGATTCAAAATGTCAGTTTACGAGCCAAATTCTCGTCATTTGCGGGAGGTTTTAATTTTCTGCTTCAATATGAAGAAATCTGCGGCTGAGGCTCATTGAATGCTCTCAAATACTTATAGTGAGGCTGCTTTAGTGAAAGAATGTGATTTCAACGCTTCAAGAACGGTGATTTTGACGTCGAAGACCGGCTTTGTATTTGGTGGGACCAACTCGGCGTAGTGTATTATGGGCTACTAAAACTAACTGAAACAATCACAGGCGATCGGTATCAAAAGCAATTGATGCGTTTGAGCCGAGCATTGAAAGATAAACGGCCGCAATACAACGATAGACACAATAAAGTGATTTTGCAGCATGACAACGGTCTGTCACATGTTGCAAAACAAGTCAAAACATATTTAGAAACGCTTAAATGGGAAGTTCTACCCCACCCGCCGTATTCTCCAGACGTTGCTCCCTCTGACTATCATTTGTTTCGATCAATGACACACGGTCTGGCTGACCAGCACTTCCGTTCTTATGAAGAAGTCAAAAATTGGATCGATTCGTGGATCGCCTCAAAAGATGACCAGTTTTTTCGACGCGGGATTCGTATGCTGCCCGAAAGATGGGAGAAAGTAGTGGCCAGCGATGGACAATACTTTGAATCGTAAATGTACAACCACTTTTTCACAATAAAGCCTCGAATTTTGAAAAAAAAACGGCGGAAGCAAAATTGTACACCTAATAGATTAGATTAGCGATCAAAGTCAAAATGACCATTTCATCTTCAAACCGCAATAACTCGGTCAAAAAAAATCGCATTGCGATTAATAAACACTCTTATTAAAGAGAAGAGATCCCTATAAGATGCAGATAACAGAAATTCTCTACGATTTTTTCTACGTCAGATGTAACGCAGCAAATTCACATTAAAAATTTGTATTTCGACGGTTCAAGAATTGTACCGTTTTGTAAAGGAAGGAGATAATTAAAACCTGCGAAAAGAATTTTAATGAAAAGGTTTTAAGCTTCAAAATGCTTTTTGGATTTTGTCTCTGCGATAATTCTTCGCCGAGTTACAGCGGTTTGAAAATAGTCGAAATTCTTAGCATGCAAAAAGTGTTTCCTATATTTTTTGAGTAGTGTATATTATGAATAATAGTTAAGTTATAGGTCTGTTTGTTATAGCTACATTGATTGTGAGCTGCAATGCTGAACTGGTGCAATGAATTAGAATCAGGAAAAATATATTTGTCTCACCTTAACTTATTGCACCCGTTCAACAGTGCAGCTCAGTGCAGTTATAGCGAACAAGTAGCAGTCACCGAGAGCCGAACATATCTGAATCGCAACAAAAATAGTGCAAGTCAGATGAGTACCCCCGTAATTATCAGTTGCCCCTCTTACAAAGGTTTCATCTATGTACATCTATGCAGGTCCCCCACCCGGCTACTGAAGCTCCTCAACTCGGCCGACGCCTACAACAAAGAAAGGTGAGCCCGGCCTGCGTCCGACATTTAAGCGTTGAATCGAGAGAGGCCAGGCATCACCCACAGAGTGCCATCAAATCCAACTCCTCCCACCCTTGTCACCAGAGTAAGATCCACCCTAAGGCGGACCCATGCCAGTGACAAGGGGTCGGGGAGACCGACTTCAGATGAAAACATACAGCGGCAGCCAAGATCATTCCCGCAGGAGTGGTCTGCGCAGCCAGTCGTGCTTGTACCCACCCACGCACACAAGTATATACATATTTACATATTTACACACATTTCTCGCATCCACACACGCAGGCATTCACTCCGCACATACGCGCAAAGCACACACTCACGCGGGCGTCCAATGGTGGGCGTGACTTAAAAAAACTAACCTAAGTAAATAAAAATATAATTTTACCTAAACCATTAAGTATATGTATATATTAATTGTGGGGTATTATATCAAAGCTCGTTTATTTCACTTTTGCTATTTTATGGAAAATAAAAAAAAACATTTTTATTTGGTTTACTAACTCAAAAAATTTGTAGGTGTTATATTTAATAATCTGAGTATTTTGCACCTTCCATTAAAAGGATCTACTAATAACTCGTGCAGTTTTCTTGTTATAGTATCTTTTTTTTATGGAAAAGAAGAGTATTGATTTGAATTTGCAATAATTGACTTTTGATCTGGACACATAAGGAATAAAGTACTTTTGAAAAAAACACAAGTGCGTTAACAGTATTAACGTACAGAAGTTAATGTTTATTATATCAGTATTATAATAAAAAATTATTTTTTTAATAAAAAAATAAATTTAGATTAACAATAACATAAAATTGCTTCAAAAATTGCATTTAGAAAAATCGTGATTTAGTATCAAAATAAAGTCCTTGAATTCATTGAAACAACAGAAAAACATGAATTTAATATAAAAAACAATTTAAATTCTAAAATCCACACATTCCTCTTTTACAAGTATATGTGCTTTAACGGTCAAAACTCTGAGTTCACACATACGTATATGTGCCATCTATTCGATTTGTTTAGCTGACCATTTTTCGGTTGGAAGTTGTGCGTCAAATATATATAGTTCGACTCGAAACGTATTTCAGTTATTTCTTCTAACGCTATTCTATTTTGTTTGGAACATTAGTTTAATCGTATTATTATTTACCTCTGTACATTTAATCACAGTCTTCTCTCTTCCTACTTATTTTAGAATAAAGTAAAAAATATCTGATTCTTTCACATATCACTTTGTACAAAAGTCTAATAAATAATTGCCTTACCGAAAAGTAAAATTATGATGAGAAAAATACGGTGTGTATGGATTAAACGATTGATGTATACTAAACAGTAAAAAAAGTTTTGAAAAAAGAAACTGCAAACTTTGATGACAGATTAAAGGGGAAAAAAATTTATTTTAAAGAGTATGATTTGATAATGTGAACGGTAAGGCTTCAAGATATGCATTCCGATATCAAACTCATTTTCGATCAAAAGTGAAATAAACGAATTTTGATTTGATACATCACAATTTACACTATGTACAATTCTTCTCTTGCCAACTCGCATGCCTTAATAGGATGCAGCAGGATTGCCCCTCCCCTTGATCTCTTCCTTTTCGTCTGCGCCTCCTCGGGCGGATGAAGGTGCTCAGCTCTCGTTGCCTCAAATGCTCGGCCTCCTCCTTTCATGACTGTCTCGCAAAAAATAGCTACGGCCTTTCAGGAGTCAGGAGAAGACAGAGAGGCCCCAATTAACGGGTCGAGTTCTAAGTCCTCCCCAATAACCGCCACTAGTGCGGCTCTTTCAGAGGCCCACGTCGGGCATTCCGCTACTGTGTGTTGAGCAGAATCAGTCGCTACGCCACAATGTACGCAGATGGGAGACTCTGCCCGTCCGATTCGGTGTAGAAATTCCCAAAACACACCATGTCTCACCAAGGTAAAGACTTGGACACCCGAAAAGTAAAGTCCCCGTGTCCTCCTCCCAACCTGTTTAAGCTGGCCTGTCAGCGCCTCTCGGACTCTTCGTCCCGGGGTGTCAGGCCGGCACTCCCGTAGGCGCCTCTGCCACCCCACAACGGAGAAGGCCCGTTCCCGGGTTCTCAGCGCATGATGCGCACGCGTAGTGAATCCCCCGGGTGCCGCCTGTTCTTTGAGGGCGCAGACGGATATGTACATCCGCCGGCACTGAAGAGCCACCTCTATGAACGCCACGATCCTAGAGAGAATGACGGTAGCATTGTGGGAGATTGTGCGATAGGCCGCGATGACCCGCAGCGCAATGCGTCGCTGAAGCCTCCTAACCCTCTCGCATAGCCCCCGGTCCGCAATAACTACGCACGCCCAGATGAGCATTCTATACATAAGGACCGAGTGAACGATAGAGGCGTAAAGTCTCCGCTGCTCACTCAGTCCATCTAAATTCAGCATGAATCTACTTAAAGCCACTGCCATCTTTTTGCCCTTAGGTGCAATAAGCGGAAATGCTCCCGGAAGCACCATCGGCTATCGAAGACGATGCCGAGGTACTTCAGGTTCTGGCGCACGGGCATGGTCCTACCCGTGACCGAGACGGAGATAGGTCCAAAACCGCCCATAAAGATCATCGCTTCTTTTGTTTGGTGATGTTCACCCCCAGTCTCCTGATCGCTTTATTACCTACAGATCTACAATTATACCAGCATCTAGTTCGATCCGGTTTGAGCCTCTGTAAATTCGCGCCCGCACGCCAAAAGAATCGTGTCGTTTGCGTAACCTAGAACCGAGCAGCCCGGAGGTAACTAATATACAGAGTGTTCCCAAATTCAATCTACAAACTTTGAGAGATTGTTGGGGATACCCTAAAAATCATTTTTTGCGAATGGATTTATGGTCAGAAATGGGTCGTTTCATCACTACGGTATACGGAATGTTCGGAAATGGTCATACTGTTTACGTACATAATTTCGCGGTATTCAGTGAAAGCCATTCTCTGAGAAATCCACAAAACACAAGACCGACTGTCGACCTGTTATCCGGCGGCTAATACATAATTGTATATAAATATGCATCGCGAACGTGAGGTGATCATCGAGAAAATAAAGTATTTTATTTTTGATATTGTTCCTTTCTGACCAAATGCGACATGGAGCGATACTTTTAGATCGATACACTCTACAACTTTTGTCTGAAACAATTTTTTATAGAACATTTATTTGAGATAGATCTTTTCCGAACATTCCGTATATCGTAGCGATGAAACGACCTATTTCCGACTATAAGTATATTTGCAAAAAATGATCTTTAAGGTGTCCCCAAAGTTTGTTATTGTTGTTGTTATAGATTGAATTTGGGAAGACCCTGTATAGAGTAAACCCTTGATGGAATAGATTTTGAGCTTTGAAGTGGTTATGTTTGTCGGCGCGGACCGGTGCACTTGCACACAGTACAATTGGACACGGTGCAAATGGACACGATATTTTGCCCACAGTTCAATTGAACACGATTCAATTAGACACCGTTCAATTGGACACCGTTCAGGTGCACACCGAAAGATACGCACCACTCAATTGCACTTCGAAAGATGCGCACAGTTTAGTTGCACATTGTGTTATTACACACCGTTCAGTTGCATACCGTGTTATTGCACACCGTTCAGTAGCATACCAAAAGATGCACACCGAAAGATGCGCACCGTTCAGTTGCACACCGAAAGATGCGCACCGTTCAAATGTATACCATACAAATGCACACCGTTCATTTGGACACGAAAATACATGCACCATATGTTTTTATACTTAAAATATAGGTTTTTGTATATTTAACGTATTGAAGAGAATAAATAATATTGGTAAATGTTTACTCTAACATCCTATTAAAAACTCAATAAAATTAGGTTGGCTTAGATAGGGTTAGTTAGATTAGGCTAGGTTAAAAGAAGTTTTTCTAATTTCTTTTTATCATACAAAACTATGTTCACGCTGTTAGGTTCTACGTTGTTAGATGAAGAGCTCTCTAGTTATATTATAATTTAAGCGGGGATGTAGAGGGAGAGGCTTCGCCCTACATCCCGCCCATGCGTTATTATTTAACCTCACAACTTTCACATAGGTTTACAAGTTAAATTTTACAAATAAATGTTATATATGTTTTCGTGTCTAATTGAACGGTGTCCATCTGAACGATGTGCATCTTTCTTTGTCCAACTGAACGGTGTGCATCTTTCTGTGTGCAACTGAACTGTGTCTAATAGAACGGTGTGCAACTTAACGGTGTGCAACTTAACGGTGTGTAACTGAACGGTGTGCAACTGAATGTTGTCTAATTGAACCGTGTTCAATTGAATCGTGGGCAAAATTTCGTGTACTGTGTGCAAGTGAAGGCCACACTTTCGGTGCATGTCGTCGGTTAGTTAGGATCTTATCTACGATTGTACTCAGAGTTGAGGGCATAGAATCCACTTTTTATTTGTGATAATTTAGTGCAAAACTCTTTAAACTAAGCAATGTAGTGACATACTACATTTTGTTTTCTTCAGTTAATTTATACGGTAATCCTTTTTCTAAATCTTTTCTATTTAATGCAAATGAATGATTTTTTTATGACTCAATTGTGTCGCAAGTTTTTTTTAGTTTGAGCTGTGTTTTGATTTAATAATACCTACAATTTTCCGATTCAAACTTTATAATTTGTTTAGAATGTGATTCATCTTTCAGATTCATAATCTTCATTACTAAATTTTTTATATCAATTTTTAACTGTTGCGTGACTTGCAGTATTGTCACCATGTGCAATATAAATTATTTCGACGGCTTTAGCAGCGTTGAGATGATTTTTAAGATTTAGGGTCGTATTCATAGTCGAATCTCAAGTCAATGCTCTTAAGATGATTTTGGTCAAAGCAGCCTTATTCAATCAAGATCGTCTTAAGATTGGTAGATTTCATAGTCGTGAAATAAGGCGATCTTCACGAAGAAGATTTCGTTTCAAGGAAGTCTTATTTGATTTGAGGTCGCCTTGGCGAAGATCGTACTTAAGACCTTGCTTATTTTCGATCGGCTGTTTCCGTACTCTTTCCGTTAATTCCTCCAATAGGAACACTGATATAATGATATAATGGCAGATTTATTTTATCAATTAAATCAATTAAATAATTATAATATTATGGGTATTGTAAAATAAAATAAGCTTTTAAAAAATATTACATATAATTATAAAAATTTTATAGAAATATAATAAAAAGCTTCAGTTTTAGCCGAATCGCTAGTAAATATAATTTGCATCCAAATATTGCATTAATGATCATTTTTAATTTAATTTTATCTTAATGTTTTAATAATAACATTCATAAAATTTGTTATAAGATTAATTAGCATCTAATGTATTGTAATATGAAAAATACACATTACTTAAGCACGTACTTGATGTCGTAATGCCAATTCTCTGTAAAACGATAATATAATATTACATTTGATATATATTTTTTAATTAAATCATTAGTCAGATAGATAGTAATATTTTTAATAATGAGTTTTTTCATATGTATTAAAGAATCTATAATGGAGATGAAATTTGACTAAAACATAAATGATCAATATTTTGAAGCAGTTGTGAGGTAGGTACATGAGAAAATTATTTTATTTTTGCAACTAATATAGCGAAAATAATTTTATTTTAATAAAAATAAAAATTTCCACATTTGTTAAGAAAAAATAGTGTATTCAAGTTATTGCAATACTGTTTTTAATGAATGCTTTAACAATCATTTGGGATTGATTGATATGTGACATTTCACAAATATCACATGTCAATCAATCTTATTATTGTTTAAAACGTCCTTGGATTCGTCTTGGCGAAGATCATCTACATCCTGAAAATAATTTTCCAATTCAACTCATCCAACTCAACAAAGTATGTATCAGGTGGAGAAAAATTATTGGTCAAGCTTTTGCCAGTCGATTCTACTCGTCGAGATCGCCAACATTGCATCATAAACATGGTGCCGCAAAATTAACTTTCAAGGTTATTTTCAATGTCAAATTTTTTTATTGGCTTAATCGATTCTACTCGTCGAGTTGAACAAAAGTCTCAAAAGGACTATGTGCCGGAAATCAATATTTCATAGAGAAATCTTCGTTTCAAGTTTTTAGAAGCCAAAAAATTTCGTAAAATTAATTGTCATGGGTGTAAAATCTGTTTAATCTACTCTTAGCGTTACCCAGGAACAACGAAGTGGGCGTGGTAGATTTTGTTCCCTTCGGGGTATCTTGATACCCAGTAACATTTCAACGGCTGTTGGTTCCTTAAAGTAACGGTCATTTGCCTCGGAGAGGAATAATATATCGCTCCATAAGACATTCGTTACTTGTGCTTAAGAAGCTTCTAAACCATATCCAGACCTTTTTCATGATTATTAGAAGACCGCCGCTGATGTTGAATCAATTTTCAGTGTAAAATTTAAAAAAATTGTTTTAATTTTTTACCAAATTTTTTCTAAGAATAACGTTGCTGTAGCATGCCTCAACGTGGTGGCCGTGATCGTGCGTATTAGGCGTGACCAACGTCTAATGCTTCAAGCAATTGATCGTGTTCATGGTAATTACACACGAGCACGAGTTCTTTATGCTAGTTGATTGCGACGCCAAGCTAACGGCAGACGATTACGTCCAGAGTCCGTGCCTGATCATCGAGAATTTCAACAACTCGATGAACGATTCCATAATCAGGAGCAAATGAATTTTGCAGGTGCTGGCCACCGTAGGGCAGGTCGTCCTCGTGTGTCTTTGAGAATTGAGGAACGTGTGATTACTCTAGCTCGAACTTATCCTGTCATGGGATCACAACGCATAGGCGCGCGAGTAGGGGTTGATCATAAAACAGTCTTACGCATTCTCCGTGAGGAAGGCCTACGACCCTACAAAGTGCAGGTAGTGCATGAGTTACGACCTGGTGATGGCACAGCTCGTTTTCGTTTTTGTTGGTGAATGCTTCGCAAGATCCGAAGAAATAGGCACTTTCTGAAAAATATAGTGTTCACTGATGAACCCAGTTTTTCCAGCACTTCCATTTTTGAACTGGCAAAATGTTTGCATCTGGCGCGGACACAATCCACGCAATGGTCCAAAGAGTTCAGCAGGGCCGTTTCTCAGTCAATGTTTGGGCAACGATATTCGGGAATGATTATATTGCTCCTATGTTTCTCTCAAACCGATTGTCAAGCATTGAGTATTTGCGGTTTCTACGTTATACTCTCCTGAATCGACTGCGACGTATGGTTCCGAGGAATGCCCGTAATTGAATTTTTTTTATGCATGACGGTGCTCCACCGCATTTTGGCAGGCAAGTCCGCGCTTTTTTACAACGAGCTTTTGGAACTCGATCAATTGGTCGTAATCCTGCGCACACTTATGGCCCGCTTGTTCATCTGACCTGAACCCTCTGGACTTTTATTTCTGGGGACCTCTGAAAGCCATTGTTTATGGGTCAGGCTTTAAGGACGGCTCAGGATTTACGAGATCGTATTGAAAAGGCGGTTGCTACTTTAGCATGAAATCGAGCTGTGCTCCGTAGAGTGCGAGATAATTTGGTGGAGAGACTCCAAGCTTGCATTGATAACGGCGGTGGTTACGTTGAAGCTGGCAAACAAGCACAACTGCTCAGAGCTATTGGGGCCGATGGGTCAGTTCTGTTTGTTCGTAGGCAGCGTCGACGACGATAAAGTGAGAGGCGAGGGAAACTCATTATAATCAAGTCACCCCGACGTGAGAGGCGAGGGGAGCTCACTATAATCAAATCACCCCGAAGTGAGAGGCGAGGGGAACTCACAATAATCAAGTCACCCCGAAGGGAACAGAAATCTACCACGTCCACGTTGTTGTTCCTGGGTAGCGCTAAAAGTAGATTAAAAGCAGATTTTTTACCTTGAAAACGAATTTTTCAGGGTCATTTTTGGGGAGTGATTTTCGCTAATCATGATCAGAATATTCAGAACATGATTTTAAGAACTTTATAACCATCAGATTTATTTTCTGACTTCATAAAAATCGATTTTTTGGAAATTTCAGGCAAAAAACTTGAAACAAAACTTTCTCAATGAAATATTGATTTCCGGCACATGGTCTCTTTAAGACTTTTGTTCAGCTCGACGAGTAGAATCGACTAAGCCAATAAAAAAATTTGACATTGAAAATGACCTTGAAAGTTAATTGTGCGGCATGTTTATGATGCAATGTTGGCGATCTCGACGAGTAGAATCGACTGGCAAAAGCTTGACCAATAATTTTTCCCCACCCGGTACATTTTATGAAAAATAAAATATAAAAAAAAGAATTACAAATCAAAACAGATTATTTATCAATGGCGAAATTAATTATGGTTCTCAAAAACACAAAATTATATTTATAAAGCACACACACGAATAATAAATGTCACAAATAAAAAATGTAACAAATGTCACATGTCAATCAATTTTACCATTGCTTAAGATGTTCTCGGACTTGTCTTGGCGATCGCCTTATTTATCGATGTGAGCGTGAATTTTACATCATATAAGATGATCTTAATCGATTATTATTTTTTTACTATTTAAGGCGGTCTTAAATATAAGAACGGACTATGAATACTGCCCTATGTCGCTTACTTCACCGTATTACACAATGTTTTGTAAACATTAATATTAACATTTAAAAAGCGCAAATGAGTGAGAAAATATTTCAATTTGAAATGTTATTCCGGTCGATACAAAATTTAAAACTTTCTATTACTAAGGTAAAATTGTACAATTTCAAACATTAAATAAATATTTTTATTTTATGAACATAAACATGAAAACATTCCAAATTATTTATTGTAATTTGAAAATTGGCAATCTAATTGATTTTTTAAAAAAGTATTAAGTGCAAACAATTATTAAATTGGTTATGACTATAAAAAGTAAAATATAGGGGAGAAGGTGGCAGCTTTGTACAGGGGCAGCTTTGAACGTTATAAATTAAAAACTAACTATAAATTTTTTTTAATCATGAATTTTAATTTTGAAATAGTAATGCAGTCATAAATTATCGTCAAGTGATGATTGTCGTACTTTCAACTTTCAATCTAACTTAGAAGCATTTCATGTTTTTACCTCTTCAAACTTTTCGTCTCGCGAACGTAAGCATTTCAAAATTAAGTCATTAATTGATTTTCATTTTATTATGCTTAATGTTTATTCTTATGTTTATACTTATGTAATAAAAATAGGATTTAGTTTTTATTAATGTTTTCGTAAACAAAATAAGATTTTTTTTACAAAGTAGTTGATGGAACAGATTTGAACAAGAAGAAGGGGACCTTAGAACAAGTACAAATGTACCCGCCGTTGTCTTTTATATTATCCATTAAAAACAGTTATTTAAAGTATTTAAATAATTTTTTTATCATTAAAAATAATTAACTTTGTTTCGCATTATAGTTTCGACTAAATTTTTTTTTTTTTTAAATAGCTCTTAACCCCTTGACTGTTACGCTGAAAAATCGTACTTGTGCCAAAAATGCCTCTGAAAGAGGAAATGCTGAGATAGTGAACAAGTTCATTTTTTAATGTTTTGAGGGAAGCTGAATACGAAAATGAAGTCAGAATCTAAAAATTTTCACCTAGAAATCCAGTATAGCGGATTCGAACTTGAAGGTTTTCAAAGAATTTGCTTCAGGTGTAGTAAAAACACTTACATTTTAAATATCCTTACAAAAATTGTGTCTGGAAGACACAATTTTCGGATCTGACGTTAGATTACATTGTATCAACATGGCGGATCCAATATGGCGGACAAAATTTTGAAAAAATTTTTGTAACAAATACCCATACCTGGGGGTTTTCAGTTCTTAGAAATTCAAATACGATTTTCTTTGTTATATCTTCAAAAGTCAAAACTTCATTAGTTGACATTAGCTGGTGAATAAGCGAAACTATATATAAACGCTTTGACAATCCCAGAGTGTACCACGTGGAGGTTGTAAACATTCATACTCCATTTTTGTTTACTGTTCTTTTGTTTTTATTTTGGGTTTTTTGTTTTTTTTTCACATACTAATGACTCGTATGCCAATAAATTAATGCCTGATCCAAAGTTACTGAACTCTTGAAAAGAAAATCTTCTAAAAATGGAATTTATATCCAGAATCCGATATACCACTACAAATTATAGGGGCACCAATGTCGTACTCGTAAACACAGACTAATGAGTGAAAATTTCACCACACAATATCAATTGAAGGCTGACACATCATATTGAATTTGCCATCCCTACGGATGAATTGATACTCGATTCAGAATCAGAGACCCAAGAAAAGTGTATCTAGTTCAAGTTACTTGGAAAAATGGATGATTCCCCAACTTTTTTGCAGCATCAAATTCCACGTTTTAATTTCTCAAAAAATGATATCTATTGGTAAAGAAGAATAATTCGTGACTCATTGTCAGAGGGTTAACTGGGAAATATTTTAGAATCAAACATAAATGTTCTTAAAATGTCTGTGTCAAAATAGCTATGTCTGAACAGTTTCAAAGTTTCAAAACAAATACCACATTTCTATTTAATGAATTGTACACCATGAAATTTTAAAGATGTTGTACATGTAACACGAGCACATGTATAATTGCTTGTATACACTTATCATACGTACATATCTTTGTCACAAATATATTCATACATATTTCTGTCACAAATGATACTCATTTTACTATCCACAGGCACACCTCCCTTTCCTCCACACATACATAAATGCATTTGTGTAAGATAAATGTTGCATATCTAATATAATAATTGACATAAAGGCAGATGACCTTATTGAATAACAATCTAACATGCCGTGAAGTACGGATTTTCTAGTGTATCTCAAATTGTGTATTTACAAATTGTCGTTAAAATACACTGTTGTAGCTGATAACTGTATAGATATATTAAAAAATATATAAAATAGTCTTGCACAGCACTAGTCTATCAAGCCACGGGCTTGCGCTACGCCGAGAATGCAACATTGCAATTTTGAAACACAATTCACGTTATGGTCAAAGAGCACATTTGACACAGATATGACCATATATGGTCATCTTGAAGACCATCGCTCCACAAAAATGGTACAATTAGCGACAGCATAAAAGAGCCGCTTAATCATGGGCACGTGGAGATCGCAATTAATAACTGAACCGAAATCTGCTTAGATAAATTAGCCTAGAAAAACTGGCTAGGCGCTAAGACCAAATTAGTTTTACTGGTCAGAATTTCCTACACGGGAAGTTCTTCGAGCTAGAATCTTTCTAGGGTTTACTTAAGTAAACTAACCAGGAAAACTGGCTAGGCGCTAGGACCAAACTAGTTTTATTGGGTAGAATTTCCACACGGGCGGCTTCTCACATAGAATGAGAACCTCTAATGGACGTCCATTAGACGTCTGTTATGGAGATTTTCAACTTCCAGTAGACGTTTATTAGATATCCATTGGACGGCCATCACAGATATCCACAGTTCCGCATTGTGGACATCCACTAGACCTCAATTAGATGCCTTTAAAAACGTCCATTAGACGGAATATAGATTATAAATAGAGTATTCGTGGACTCTCGGTGGACAATTAGCCCATGTTCTATGGAGGATGAATAGAGGTTTCTCCTAGCCTCAGTGGATGACTAACCGACGTTATGTGGATCATTAATAGAGGGTTCATAGAGGATGATTGAATGTATAACCTAAACAGTATACGGATATTTTTTGGATGTCCTAAGGAATAGCAAATCTCCCACTTATTTTAATTTATAACATACATTACGAACCTACTGATATATGCTCGTAGAATGTTACCAGTACGTTTTAAAATCATTTCTCAAAACATTAATTTCGTGCTTTGATCAGTCTAGAGATGTACATCAAGCTTGTTTTTATATTCAAACCAAACGAATCAAGAGGCATTTTACTTACGCGAAAGCGTATAGTTCTTGTGACTCTTAGCGGCGTGAACGGAACTTATATGAGTATACGAGTACAAGAAAGAGCACTTATCTACAATGCAGTGATTATTTATAAAAAGTTTTAGAATAATATTACTTATTTTGCTACACAGTGGCATTGCTACGTAAAATTATGAATTTTAATCTAAAAATTTTAAATGTGTAACGATGCTACTTGAGCACCGTTACTAGATTGGCCGATGGCCACTGATCGGCCACTGCTCGACCGACCATTCGTCGCGCAGCGAAACTGGGCGGTATGTCCCAACGTATTTTTTATTTACTTTATAAATACGCTAAGTCTCGTAGCAAGCGGGACTTAGCGCAAGATCGGCGAGCACAGAACCCGACGTCAAACAAACCAAACGCGGTCGAGGATTCTCGAGCAGAGCGCGGCGCCTGCACCGTTTTTCCAATCGAGGCGCTCACAATCGTCACGGAATTTCCCCTAAAAAGCGAGTTTAAAACGACGATGTTTTTATCAAAAGAGAGGTTCCGTCTCGAGCCAGCTTCCAAATCACTTTCTCAGCTCGCTTCCAGACCCGAGAGTCGTAGACAAACGGGGTAGAGTGTTCTTTGCCCCCACCGAGCGTTTGCAGCAACGATTCATCCAGTCCGTTTTCTAGCCACTGTCGACACCCGGGGTAGGGCGTTCCCTGCCTCCGCCGAGCGCTCTCGGCAGTAGTCCTGCAACGTCTGCTCTGGATAACCCGCTTGAATTGAGACGGGGTAAGGTGTTCTCTGCCTCCACCGGGTATCCGGTGTCAAGCAAGCCTCCCGATAATATCATTTGATATCCCGTATATTAGAACTCGAACCGCGTGCACGCAAGTCGTTAATCGCGCCACGCGCCATTAACGCAGCACCTCGCGAATTGTTAAAAAACGCGTCTTCGTACCGGTACAACCCACGGCTGGAAAATCGGGGCAATGACTGCCCACTGCCGAATCTAAACACACGACGCGTGCCACCACTACTGATATTCGAGATTACGCTGTATCTGAGTGACGCGCAAACACCATTTTCGCAACCGCGTACCATAATATTGTCCACCGCTTCGTCTGTAAACACCGAACCGTTCTGAATTTGCCAGATTTAAGACGGGTACCGCGAAGCATATACTTCTTGTACGTAAAAGTCATCCTGTCGCATACGTCGAATATCACGTAATTGTGTTCTATCATATTTTGTCTTATTGAAACCATTTTGTTATTTTTTAAAATAAATTAATCTTACAATTAATTTTTGGCGTTTTCGGTGTCCCGGACTTTGATTTATGAACTCTGTTACCCGACGAGCAAGTCCGTCGCAAAATCAGGTCATTTTAAATGTATTCTCTAAAAGTGTCCTAAATTAATTCCAGAAATTATACTTCAAGAACATATTCTGGATCACTTTAGAATGCATTATAGATATTAAGATTTTTTATAAATATAGAACGTACGCAATGCTATGGATTTCTAGTAGCCGTCTATCGGATGTCTAATGGATGTCTTCTAAAAATTTCAAATCTCTATGACAAACGTATCATGGACGTCCATTAGAGATTGTTCGAGCTTCTGTGAACTTTATTAATCAACAGAATATCGATTAAAGGGGGAAATACAATTAGAGGTCTGAAAAATGCACGATTTTCGGGGATTTTTTTTGAAGAGGAAAGAATAGTATTACATTTTTGGAACTTTAGCATTTATTTATATACAGGGTGTCCCAGAATTGTGGAACACATTTTCTTGAGCAGATAGAGCGGACGAAACTGAGTCGAAAAGTCCTCTACCATTTTGCAATTTTCCCAATAGTTAACGAAATATTTATGATTAAAAATCACCGTACTAGCCCAGCCCTCCGCCGAATATAAGCTCGCGGCGAGATACGACCGCCCAGCGTCATTGTTTCCGAGGAGGAGTTGTTTTCTACAATGGCAAAAAACAGGGGAACAGGGGGACACAGCTCAAAACCGCCGCTCGTAGGCATTGCCGCGTGTAGTAAACAATTCCTTGAGTGCCTAGCAACGCTGGGCGGTCGTCTCGCGCCGCGCGCTTATATTCGGCGGAGGGCCAGGCTAATATGGTGATTTTTAATCATTAATATCTTGTTAACTATTGCGAAAATTGCAAAATGATAAAGGACTTTTCGTTTCAGTTTCGTCCGCTCTACCTGCTCACGAAAATTTGTTCCACAATTCTGGGACACCCTGTATATGTCAAGGTAAAAATACATATTTTTTAATCCATAATTTTACACAATGGCCGACATATCAGCACATCTTTCCGGCAGGTCCGCGCAAATCGGCGGGACGTCTAGCGCCTGTTTGTATTCATTTGAAACATTGCAAACGAAAATGATTTATTATTTATACCTACCGTTTCTAGATAAACCTAAAAAACAATTAAAAAATTGAAAATTAGAAGATTTATACGTTATTGAAAAAAAAAACAGTTCAATAAAAATTAAGTCCAGAACTCTGTATAACTGATTGAGTTTTCATGGCATAGCAACGTAGTTCTGTACGGGCAGACTGCGTAGAAGCTACATCAGTGTATTTTATGTATTAGTTACACTTATATACTTGGTTCCAAAACAATTTTAATATCTTTTTTAATGTAATTTAAAACACAACAAATGGTTCATTATTTTGAAACTGAGTACACACGGCGTTAAAAATGCCTGTACACATGAAATTGGTCGCGTTTAAAGTTTATTTTTTTCTTTCCAATGTGGAAGACATTAGAAGAAGAAAGATAAATTTTGAACGCGGCTAGCTTCAGGTGTAAAGGTATTCTTCACATTGTGTGTACTGTGTACACTCACTTTCAAAATAATAGACCATTTGTTTTATTCTAAATTACATTAAAACAGATATCAAGGTCATTTTGAAACTAATTGTAAGTATGTAAGCATAAAAGTACATAAAATATTCTGATGTAGCTCTTACGCAGCCTGCCCACATAGAACTATGTTATTGGATGAATTTTTAGGTTTATTATTAGAATAAATTTATATTGAATAGATTATGGGATTATTATAGAATGAATGGTTATAAGAATAAATTCTTTAAATATAGAATTTATTATTTTGTTAGATTGAATTTCAATATTATTTATTAGATTTATTTTTTTAATTTCATCTATAGTATTAATATATAGATATTTATATATATGGGGGGATAAGTTTTTAAAACGGTTTATTTATTTAGTTATTTTATTTATTTTTTCTATGATTTTAATAATTATTAGTCCTAATATGGTATGCAACGAAAACTCAATCAGTTTTACAAAATACTGGATGAGTACTAAATCACTTACATAGTCTGCGCACACAGTTTTACATAAACTACGATTTTATATCAATATCTGTACTACTTATATTTTCACTTATATTTCATTATAGTTATCCCAGTCAGCAAACTGTTCACAATGTTCCAACAGATTGGCAACAAATTTGCTTAGACTTTAACAGATCCATTATCATCTGTGATCGCATTAAACTTGTTTTGCAGGCAGAGTCTGTAGACAAGGCGTGAGAGCAGATTGTTGCCAAAAACCGAGCAAAGTCTGCCGTCTGATTGCGTTGCGCAGATCCTGCTCAATTTCTGTTTACAATTTGTCGACTTGTCAGAAAAGTTTCAGACGATACGATCGAGACCCCATTTCCATAAGATTTGTGCGGGGTCCTTTGTTGCCTTTCTGCTAATAAAATTTGAAGCGGGCATTTGACGAAATCTGATCGATCAGTGTGGCGACCCTTCACCGCATCGCGCGACGCCGCCATATCGCGCGCCGCAGTCCGCGCTCGCTGCATAATGTTAGGCGCCGCCGCTACGCGGCGCACGGCCTCAGCGGCTAACTCGCGTTCAAGTGTCAACACGACCGGAATATAAGGACGTCCGTGGCGCGATGAAGCATGTTCTCTTGCAATCTGGAAGCGAGCCTTTTTGGTGACTATAGGACCTTCCTAGACTGCAGTATCGGCGAGAAGTGAGTCCCCCTCGGGCCTTCTCTAGGAGCGAGCCTCCTACACCCAGGGAAGATCACCGACAAGACGCCATGCCAAAAGAAGAGGAAACCGAGACGGCAACCAGCTCCACCACCGGTACCTTCACTGGAACCTCCAAAGGCACCGCCTGTGGCTACCAGGAGTGAGCCACTACGCTCGCTTGCGCCAACGAGCGACTTACCCAGGCTTGACCCCGACATCAATTACCTGCCCTGGGTATTCCGACGTTTGGCCTTAGGCTCGCCGACTCATTATCGCTGGGCCAGTCTCCATCGGCCTCCATCCACGAACACCGGGAGCAGAGGGAAGCGGAGGTTAACGGCTCAACAACAACCGGCTCTTCTTGGACTTATTTGGGACTGACTCACCTCCCACGTTCCAGGACTGAGTCCAACTCCTAAAGGCTAGCAATCCGCCCTTTTCAGGGCGTGGTTCCGCCCTTTTCAGGGCGACCAAATAACTCTCTACAAGGGGACATCTCTCTGTCAGTCCAATAAATAAAAACAACGTGTGAACTTCTTTCCTCGTTCCCACAATCAGGTTTGGCTATTTGGGTATAATAAGTGACATGTATTTCATACTGTATAAATAAAATTAAGTAACATTTAATATATTTTCTTTTTCCGTTGTATTTCCGTTTATCTTCAGTAAAATGTCTGTAAATTATAACATGTTGATTTTATTTATAATTTATCTTAATATAAATATCTAATAATAATAAAACTATTCAAATTTTTTGAATGCTGATGAGTGTTATTTTTTCCTGCGCTGATAATATTTCGAGTATTATTTTGACTTAAAATATAATATATTTATATTTTAAAGCACTGTTGAGTACTAGTGTTTCTAGTACTGTATACACACGCAGAGTACTGATCATTCTGTAATACTCATAAGTATTGACATACTACTACTCCAATACTACGAGTACTGATCATTTTGTACTGAGTACTGATTGCTAGTATTATTTTTTCGTAAAGGTGGTTCCACGTAGGTTTGCGACTTTCCACGCGAAGTGACTTTTACTCCACCTTCCCCCTGCTTTCTGGGCGAAGCTAGGTCCACAACTGGTAGGTTCCATATGGGTTTGCGACTTTCTACGCGAAGCGATTTCCACCCCATCTTTCCCTCGCTTTCGGAGCGAAGCTAGGTCCACGACTGTACGGTTCCACGTGGATTTGCGACTTTTCACGCGGAACAATTTCCACCCCACCCTCTCCCCTGCTTTCAAGGCGAAGCTAGGTCCGCGATTGTACAGTTTCATGTGGGTTTGCGATTTTCCACTCGACTATAACAGACATTTTAAGGTATGTTTGTTAATGCTAATTGATAGCGTTTGTGTATGTAGACACGTGTTTTCTTCGCTTGGATTGGTTCCGAAATTCTTGGTATGAGTAAATGAATCTGGTTGAATGCGATTTTGTACTGCTTAATGTGTAAGAAGCCTTTATTGGTTAGACTGAGACGTGCTCACAGCGTGGTTGCTATATAACTACTCGTCGAGGACGACTCGTGAAAAAACTAGCGAGAGGGGGGAACACGAGCGTTAACGCATCGCGGGAATAAGAGAGCGCTGGATCGCACGAATCTACTCTTACAAATATTTAAACGAAAGAAATTCAACGCTTAGCGTATACAATGTCGTATTTTTCGTTTTCAAGGTCATTCGAATGAGAGTTAATGATAAACGATACTATTATTGAATTCTTCTCATCAAATACTGTAATGTAGGATACTTCCCCCCATCCCCTTAGAGAAGGAGATTAAAATATAACAATATAAAATTTTTAGAATATATCACATTTTTTGTTCTAAAGGTAGAGATGGAAAATTACCGTCAGATTTAAGAATTACTGACACTACGGTAAAATTACGGTAAAATTGTAATTTATCGGTAATTTTGGTAAAATTCATTTTTTTAATAATTTTATGTACAAATAGGCACGTCTATGGTAAATATTCACAAAAGGTCACCCCTTTCAAAGATCTATGAATGTTCTAAATGTTTGTTTTGATTTTCATTTCTTTTTCCTTGAGTGTCTGTTACATTCTCTCACTTCATTGCCATTCAGTCGTGTTCAGACATCTGCGAACTAAAGAGCGTTCAAAATGCTATTACATGAATTTATTTATTTAACTTATAATTTTGACCAGTTAAGTATTAAATTATCTTTGGGATAAAAAAGTTGTTCGCAAACAAATTAAATGCTCAATATGTAAAACAATATTGGAATTTCGTACTTGTGACACTAATTTTATATTTAAGTGTATAAATAGTTATTATAAAATTGTTCATGGTCGCAAACGGCAAAAAAAGAAGTGTAACTTTGCAGTAAGTGCTTTACACAGTATCTGATTTTCTCATTCTCACTTAGGATTACAAAAAATTTATCGTTTTATTGGTTATTTCTTAATGCTTTCTCCACCAAGCAAACATTTTTACAAAATGAGTTAAATATGAGCTCTCAAAGCATTGTAGATTGACATGAATAAAAAATATTGAGTTTTTAAAATTTGTTTATGTGATCATTTTTTGTTAATAATTTTTTAATAAATAACGAGTGACGGCTAAAATCTTTTAAAGATTACTCAGGAGGGTACACGGAAAAGAAACACCTTTCGTGGATATAAGCTGTCGCCCGAGACTGGCTTAATTTAACGCACCGCAAGCTACGGGGAAGTGCTGGCAAAAACTCTCGCAAGAACTCGGTCTCGTGGCAAAGACCAACGCAAGTGATAACGCAAGGGATAACGCAATCGTCGCGATAACTATGCTGGCTTTCTGGCGCGGGATCGTTCCGTGCAGAGGGCTTTATACTACTCTCTCCTGAGGGTTCCAATGACATTGTCTTTAAGGAGCGAGCTAAAAACAACTCAAAAGGCAGTGTTATGATTTTCGAGCCAATCGGCTAACGAGGCAAACGTGATCAGCTGAAGTGATCACCGGCTTCGCGCGTGTTCTCAGCGACGACAAAAGACTCAGCATACTGTGTTTGCTCGCTTTTCAAGATCCTTACGGGTAACCTATTGAATTTACTCTTCGCGGAATTTTAATAATTATTCTCCGAAAGGACGGTTCGATTCCGAACAATGACCTTGATAACTTATGTCAAGGTCATTGATCTTCGGAAGTAGTGGCCTTTTGTGAATATTTACCAAAATTTTTATTTATCATTTTACCATTATTTTTATAAATTAACCCTCTTTGAGCTTTATATAAAAAAATCTTTTTCTATAATTTTTAATAAATTACTATCTTACCGAGCATTCCAAAATTACCAATAATTTACCGTAATTTGCTGGTAAAATTACCGTCAGATTCGGTCATTTTCAGCTCTATCTCAAGGTTAAACGAATGAGAGTTAACAGAAGAGTTCTACCACTGAATTCCTCTCATCAAACACTACAATATAGACTACTCCTCCCCCTTCCCCCAAGGGGGAGGGGATTGCGTAACTTTAACCACATATGCTGAAGATGTATGCACATATCCGACTTAATCGATCAACTGATTTTCGAGATATTATGGCAGCCAATTTAAAAAACGTGTTCTAAGAAAAACGTGTTTAAAAGTTTTCGTACTGATTACATAGAAATAATTATACTTATGATGAATCAGCTAATCCAAGTCGTTCAGGTAGCTTTTCTCGTGTTCATAGAAGTCTTGCAGAGCTACTCTCTCTCTTGCCTGCGACTTATTCTCTCACCTTTAAGTCAGTTGAGCGTTGCTCCGAACGGATAATATGAGTCGAAAGTTTGCGTACATCTCCGCTTGTTGACCAATTTGAACTCCCATCACATTCGTTACTTTTAAAATTGATAAAAATCCTTCATTGAAGATAATTACTGCTAGAAAAATTGTAATTTCAATAATCTTTGATCTAGAATAAAGGTGCTTTGGAGCATAAGTCTAAATCAATGAATTTAAAGATTCATCGTTAAGTTTCTGCTACTATACAACGTTAGCAATTCATCCGATGACAAATCCTCATAAACAGGTTTAATTATCTCCAATACTTATACTTGGTGAGAAGTGGATTATCGTGATGGAAGCTTGCAAGTGTATGTTTGGCTTCAGTCACTTGCATCGTTCCTCTGCCAAACTACATGAACTCGAGTATATTTTGTATCCTTTTTATCCATTTTAGTGCGTAAATAACGAATAAACTTAGTTTGACTCCGCTGGGTTTAAGGGGTTATATCTAGTCAGCAGGCCGAGTAAAACGTCTTTGGGAATTTTTTTAAAAAAACTTAAGTATTTTCGGTGCCGTTACGACTGACTTAGACGCCCCTATGCTGAGAATCGTTCGCGCGCCCTAGTACAAAGTTGCAAAAACAAATAAAAGAACTAAAAAATTCCTGCTTTTAGCATTACCCAGAACCACGACGAGGACGTAGCAGGATAATGGTTCCGTTTTTTTGTGTTTTTTGTTTTTATATTTTTTTGCATTTTTTATTTTTAAAATTTTTATATATATTTTCATTTTATTTTCGTATTTAATATTTTATCGTTTTAATATTATTATGATGTTATTTTATATCATATTTTTAAGAAATACACATAATTTGTAAAATAAATTTGGATAAATTTGGAAAAAAAAATGAACAAAAATAATAGAAATTAAAAATAAAAAATAAAAAAGATATTTAAAAATTATGTTTTCTAGCTTTAGCCTTTGCAAATATTTCTATAACATCTTTGTAATCAAGATTGTTAGCCAGTTCACTTTCAATTGATAAAAGTGCTAAATCGGATAATCGCGTTTGCGTCATTGTACTTCTCAGATAATTTGTAATTAATTTTAATTTTGAAAAACTCGGTTGCCACAGATACCGGTATAGTCAGTAATATTCGAAATGCTATTGTTAAATTAGGGAATATTTCCAGAAAGCCATTTTCAGCCAATTTATTTAAAACATCAATTGGAGATTGCAAAGTACTTTGTATATCTGATATATATATCTATTGATTGTATATCTGAAAATGTTGTTTTATACAGATTTATTTCATCAAACAGTTCAATAGCATTTATGTCGGAAGAATTTGTGTTTTTGTTATACAATTTTGATTCCAAAGTTTTGCACTGATCTAAAGTAACATCAGAATCATTTATATTATATAGAAATTTAAAAGTTTGACATGTTGAGATTGAGATGTCATTATGACATGTAAGCAGATCAAATCGTTCTTCTAAAGAATTTAAGGCTACGTCAATAATATAATTAAAAAACTCTACTTTAAATTTCTGTCTGGCATCTATAATTGGTTCATCTGGACATTCATTGTCAAACTGTTTTCTTTTTCTTAAGCGAAATTGTGATACAAGTGGAAATTCTGGAGTAATGTTCATTTGAGTTGCTATATCTTTGGCATTTATTTCAATGTCTGTAAAACCATTTTCACGATATCCTTTTAAAAAAGCAGTTACATTTTCAATTAAATTTATACATTGTGGTATGTTGATTTGATGCGACTGCAAAAATTTTGAAACAATATTGATTTTTTGCAAAATATCATACCAGCAGAGCATAGACAATATAAACTTATAAGTTGCAATTTTTTCAGCAATACTATGAGCTGTATTTTTCACAGTATTATCATTTGCACTTACAAAAATCTCTAGAAGACTATCGTAAATTTTTGGCAAATTGTATCGTAGAGCTTTTACTGCATTCAGACGCGATGACCATCGTGTAGCTAATACATTTTTTGGTGTTAAACTATAGTCTGAATTGTCCAAATGTTTTTTTAAAATATCCCATCGATTTGTAGATCGAGAAAAAAAGTTTAAAATTTCCTGTATAATAGAAAAAAACGAAAATGATTCTAGCGATGCATCAGCAGCATCATTTACTATTAAATTTAAGGAGTGGCATGCGCAAGAAACAAAAAAAGCTAAAGAATTTTTATTTAAAATATGTTGTTGCACTCCATTGTTTTTTCCTTTCATATTGGAACCATTATCGTAACCTTGACCTCTCAGATTTTGTACATCTAAATTATTTGTTGATAGAAAATTTAAAATAGTACTTACAATGGCTGCTCCTGTTTTATTATTTTTTTTAATAAAGCCAAGAAAGTGTTCATAAATTTTAAATTGATTATTTTTATATGAAACAAAACGCACCACTACTGTTAATTGCTCCTGATGAGAAATATCTGGTGTTGAATCTACAATGATTGCGAAATACTTATTTGAATTGACTGAAGAAATTATTGAATCGGAAATTAATTTAGACATAGTTGAAAGTAGTTCATTTTGAATAATATTACTTAAATAATGCTGTCCACTTTCTTTTTCTACAAATCGACGCAAGTGTTCAGCCATGGTTGAGTCGGCTATCATCTGTACAAGTTGCAAGAAATTATCATTATTTGGGGTATATAAAGTATTGGATTTACCGCGAAAAGCTAAATTTTGTTGAGCAAGGTATTTAACAATTAAAATTATTCGTTTAAAGACATTTTTCCAATGTGTTTCTTCAATACTTAAAATCTTTATATTATAAAAGTCTATAGTGTGTTGAGAGAGCATTCGATTAGCGAAAAGTTGCCAAGATTTAAAAGCTTCGAGATGTTTCTTAGTTAGCTCATGATCTTTAGCGACACGATATATATTTGACCAATCGGAATAACCAGAAGAACTCGACAATTTATTTTCATTTCGTTTATATAAGGAACAAGGAAAACAAAAAACAGCATTTTTGGATTTTGAATAAACCAACCAATTTCTGAATACCTTCTCACCGTTAGCCATTGTACGGGTATATAAACTTGTTGAGAAACATCTATTATTTAAATTTAATGGAAACTTAAAATCCATAATTTGTTTGGGAACACCGTGGTTAATCATCTGAGTCCGAAAATCTTCAGAAATTATATCAGGCCAGAGGTCTGGGTCTTCAAATTGATCAATCTGAACTAATCGAGAATTATTATCAACGTTGATATTTGTATCAATATTGGACTCAATTAAAGCAGGAAGCGAATTTGGCAAGGATTTAGGAAATGAAACTTCTGTGGTCGACGTTAATGGATCCGAAGAGGTAGATATCAAAGAGAAAGCGCAAGAGGATGTACTTGCTACCAATGAAGTTGAAGAAACAGAAGAATTTGGTGTGGTTTTTAAAAATTTAGATAATGAGCCCGATAATTTTTTACTTTCTTCTTTTTTTCTTTTCCTTTCTTGGCGAAATTGAAAACCAGAAGGTTTTTTATTACTCATCTTTCTATAATTTATATATTTTATATTATATTTAAAAAATATTTATGAGGAAAAAGGAAATAGATAGTGGTAATATGCGTGTCTCGCCGCCCTAGTGTGGCATATAGTTATAGGCAACTTTATTAAGTACTATTATAGGTCTCTAGTACAGATGGGTCGAGTTTGCTCTCCGTAGACTAGGAGAGCTACGCATGTTTACAATAACACGAGAATTGAGACGCAGCGTCGCGAGTCACAACTCCGTCGAAAAGAAATGGAGGGGGATACTCAACAAAAGAGGAGCGTATACATCCAGAGTTGCCGCTCGGCAGCGTTTGCAGCACAGCACGTCTGTGGAGGGGGTAGCGCGCACACGTACACAGCCTCTGTCGTGTGCGCGATACCCCCTCCACAGACGTGCTGTGCTGCAAACATCTGCCATGCTTAGCACGACCATTGGCCGCAGTAGCCGTGGCTCCAAATTTTGCGCCCCTCAAATTTTGCGCCCTACGCTGAAGCATGTACTGCGTACCGCCTAGTAATGCCTCCGATATTTTTATTTGATTGATTCTCTATCATAATATACATCTATCAGAAATGTTTTCATAATTTTTTCAATTCAAAATATTAAAGAATATAGGCACAGTAGCTGTTTTTTCGGAGTCATCTTTTTTCGGCTGTGAGTAAGATTTCTCGAAGCTGGATCATATGATATAAAAAATGCAAAAGAATTCAGCTTTAGTATAAATTTATCTAGTCGGTGAACAAAGAAATTTTAATTTTGATGAAAATTTTTTTTATTAATAAAAAACGAAAATTTTTTTAGCACGACAACTTCGTATTTTTGCGTTAAACAACTGTTATTTTGTCAAAAATCAATTTTCTGTAAAATCCTTTGTTCACTGACTAAATTACTTTATAGGAAAGCTGAATCTTTTTGAATTTTTGATTTCAGATGATCCAGCTCTGAGAAATCTTGCTCATTGCCAAGCGCCTCTGAAAAAAATGTCTCCGGAAAAACAGCTGTTGTGCTTATATTCCTTGACAGTTTAAGTTTAAAAAATTATAACTTTTGATGTATATTATATATGATAGAAAATCGATGAAATAAAATTACTTAACAGTTTTTTTAATTCCTCCAAAAAAAAAACGTTTTTTGGCCTGCTGACTAGGTAAACTCCTTAACGTTCGAAGCTATACTGTATTTATAAAAAGAGAAAACAAATGCTCCTTCACAAGCAGGTCAAAATTGATCGTATTTTAAAAAGACCCTTCTCCAAATGTACGATCTTCAAGAATAACAGTTTTCCGAACCTTACCGATCTAGCCGGAATATAAATGCCGACACAATGTTTTATTGTGTGTCGCGCGACATGAGCGCCGAACACGTACTATAGACCGCTTCCTATCAGATCCTATAACTTTGTTAATTTTGCGAATCGGACAAAATCCTGTTGCAGACATATTCCATACCAAATACTTGCTAAAAGTGCAAAAAAAGAAAAATCGATTTTTTCTGACACTCTCTAGACTAGAATACCCCCTTAATGACAAAAGTAATGTTTTTATAAGTACAGTTGCCAAAATTTTAAAATATCATAGATTTCATTCAAAATGAATATCAAACAAGAGTTAGCAAAGGACGATTTCGACAGATAAACCCAATTTTGTGAATTTATAATTGTTGAAAGAATCGTTGAAAACGATCTATTTCTGAAGAACATTTGTTTCAGTGATGAAAGGTGCTTCTGTCTTAACGGTTGTTAATGTTACGTCTAGACCCGTGGATTTCTTACTAGGTCAAGTGATTGGGATATGGAGCGGGCATGGAAAGGCGTAACGAGCGGTTTGTTTAGAATCTCGAAGACACTTTATTGGGGCGAGTGCTCCGAGCCGATTGCATGCGGCCGCTTCGTTTACAGGTCAACGTATATTTTTTTTTACTTTACCAGATATTTTTTATTTTACGTTAAAAAAATGTCATGACAAAATTTAAATTAACTCGAAAAGTACTTGACAAAAACATATTTTATTATAGTGTTTTGGAAATCTCTCAAGATAAGCTACAAGAATATGTAATGAAAAATGAGGAATTCCATTTAAGAAATTGAAGGTGACCTTCACGTGATCATCAAATGATTATCCAAGGTCAAATTGATAGTACTATCTTATGTCCCCCTCGAAGTAAAAAAACTTTTGTATGAAACATTTTTCGATTTAACGCAGTATTTCTGAGATATTTGAGTAGGTCCTTTAAAATGGGACACCCTGTATATACAGGGTGAGTTTTAATGGATGAACCAGCTTTTTACCATGAGAGCTAAGATTACCGACTCTACTATACACACATACTTATAATGACCGTTCGTGTGCTAAATGCCTAAGTGTGATATAAATGTGTGTATAATAGAATCGGTAACGCAAACCTCAAAGATTCAGTTAACTTCTGTGCGTCCTGCGTATTGAAGCCTGCGACATGTAGCGGCCAGAACACGTCACGCTGCGTCCCAGCTTGCGACCTGCGACTCGCGTCCTGCGTCTTATGTAGATGGGACTTTATGTGTGCGTGCGTGCTTGCGTGCGTGCGTGCGTGTTCATGTGCGCAACTTTTTTGATAATAATTACAGCAGATGTTCAAATTGTTTTCTTTCCGCTTGACAATGCACGCGCATACACACGCACGCGCACACGCACACGCGCGCGCGTACACACACACACACACACACACACACACACACACACACACACACACACACGCGCGCGCGCGCACGCACACGCACGCGCACACGCACCGCGCGCGCGTACACACACACACACACACACACACACACACAAAAGATGAAAATCCAATCGTGCAACCTCCACGCGGTACACCTTGGATAATGCTAATGCCGGCGGTACCTGAGCTTTGTGGAATCATGTCTCGGGAAGTGCTTAACCAAAAATAAATATATTGTAATTTTTGGAAAGCTCTCGAGACAAGCTACAAGAATATGCAATAAAAAATAGGTATTACCATTTTAAAAATTCAAGGTGACCTTGCTCCGACCTTGACGATGCCATCTAAGGTCAAACTACTAACATCAGAAAATAGACCTTTTTAAGTCATAATTTTTACCTGGAACAATTTTCTGTAAAACTTATATTTTTCGAGATATTTTATCGGTCCGATACTTTTGCCTCACCCTGTATATAATAAGTATGATTCTTTTTTAACATAATCAAACAATCCTCTTTCGCTTATCTCTCTTTCTATTTATATACCACATATTTTTTTTGAAAATGAACAAGCGGGGCAAGTAGGCTTATCTTGTCCCGGGGTTACAAATAGAGCTCGGAAATGGAACCTGGTAACAAGAAAACAGGTACCCGTCCGTCCGCCCGTTACTTGATGCGTACGGTTCCGCACCGGTTCCGCGGGTATCCGCATATTCGGTACCCGTACCCGTGCGTACGGGTATGAGTACCTGTTTTGATTTGGGTACCCGTACCCGTACACATTGGTATGGGTACTCGAATATGCGAGTACCCGCGGCACCGATACTGTATCCGTAAGCATCAATATTTGTATCGATACGGTATCCGTATTGATTCTATTTTTCGAAATTATTAATGTAATTATTATGTATTACGCATTGATGTCGATACCGTATCCCCGGAAAAAAATTTTCATATATGAACATGTATAAATTTATACAAATGTGTATAAACATATATAAAAATGTATATAATTATATACGAAATATGTCCATATATGTTCATACTAGATTCTTTCTTTTATCAAATTTCTATTTAATATAACAAAAATAATAGTAATAATACGAAAACATAAAAAATAATTAAAAGGCTAATTTTTGCACCGTTTTTTTTTATAAAAAGTTAAGTTTGAAAAAAATGAAAAAATTGACCATGTATAATCATATACATAAGTACTTATATACTTTCAATCATAAATACGATTATATATGATTATTATATATCCTTTCTCATATTTTCAAACAGAATTTTTTGCGAAAAAAACAAAAGTTTTTTAATTATATTTTTGTTTTTTCATTATTACTATTATTTTTTATTATGAACATATGTATATGGACATATTTCGTACATAATTACACAATAGTTACATATATTTATACATATATGTTCATATGTGAAAAATTTTTTCCCGGGTCGATACAAATATTGATGCTTACGAATACAGTACTGGTTCCGCGAGTACCCGCATATTCGGGTACCCGTGGAATCGGTTCGGAACTGTACGTAACGGGTAACGGACGAGCGAGCGGGTACTCGGTTTTCCGGGTATTCCAAACTCTAGTTATATAACACATTGGTTAACCAGTCAATACCAGGCTCGGTAGAAATAAAATTTAATGTTTCTTTGTGTTTTCTTTATAATCTTTTTAAAAGGTAATAAATGTATAGTAAAAGCTTGTTAAGAAAAGCTAAGCAATTCACTATTGTAAAGTGATATTAAAATCTTTATATTATGTTTACAATAAACAGTTACATATAAATAAATTTTATACATATTTATCGCTTTAATTTCCTGTTAATTTCTCTCTGTTTCTCTTTCTTTCTTTCTATCTAGTTTACTTATCTCGACCTTGGGATAATTTGATTCATTTGCAACGGTTTGGAAGAACTATTATTTTTTATATTAGTGTTTAGATTTTATTTATTATTAAAGACTTTTGGATAGTCAAATGTATCCAATAACTAACGTAGTACACATTTTGTTCATATGTCTCACAGTTTTAACTATAAAAATACAAAACTAAAAAGTTGGCTTACCATTCCCCTGTCTCCCCTATATTAGGGACTTTGTAACAAGATATTATATTTAATAGTCTATTAGAAAAAATTCTAATAGTGCGTGTTTCAAGTTTATTATCATAGTGTTTTAATATGCACTTTTTGATATTTAATTTTATTTCTAATTAAAATTACAATACTTCCTCCCTTACTTATTTCTAGAAATCAATCGGAGTTCAAATGTTAAACCGGAGCCGGAGCCAAAGCTGAACTTCGGCCATACTCTTACCTTCGGAGCTAAAGTCGGAGGCCCAAGGCATATAAATTTCTATATATTTGTCTATACTAAAAAATATGTTCTTATATATAGTATAATAACGTATTTTTTAAAATTAGTAATTTGTATCGTAATATTATGTAAATAAAAAGACATTTTTTTTTAAAATAAAATAAAATTATTATTGAATGTAAGTTTAACTTATTGTTAGAAGTTTTAAAAATAAAGTTTAAAAAAAAGTTTTTTTTTAAGAATATAATCTAATTCTATATACAAAAAATGTTTTTTATGAATGACAAAATTTCGAATATGCTATATAACAAAAACATTATATAAACATGTATTAAACTATAAAATATAAAACTAATAACAAAATTATTACAATAAAAACTTTGTACTTAAAATACAACAAATTATATTTTTTTTATAAAAATAAAATTTTTATATAATAGAACCTGTTAAATTAAACAAAATATTTTTGAACATTTTTTAATGTTAGCAAGTTATTACATGAATGTTTACAATACTTCGACAATATTAAAAATTAAAATTAATTTATATTTAAAGTTAGAAATAGAAGTTTTCCGTATAAATAATAAAAATAAAAAACTTGGAAATATTTGGATATAACTCTGATAGTACGAAATTATTTCTAGACTTTTTAATTATTATAGAATTCTGTAAATAAAGAAATATTTTTTCTTAATAAATGTGAATTTTTATTGAAAACACCTCTTTCAATACGTAAAATTAAATAACTAAATAAATTTATATTTCTTTTTTTTCTATAGTTAATAATAAAAACAGAAGTTTTTTAGTATTTTTGCTAAAAAAATTAGCCCAATAGTCTACATATTTTGGCCAGCCAAACAGAGTAACTGTTCATTAGTTACATTAGTAGGAGGAATATTTATTTACCACTGGTTTTAATAACTAATGAAAGCTTGAGAGCTTTTTAAAGTCCCAATGAAAAAATATATTGACATTTCTTTAAAATAAAGGCTCTTTTACGTAAAAATTTTAATAACCATCAAAAGAAGGAAATGTTAGGTGTTATATTTATACGTTGACTTGTATAAATAATAATACTGTTATGGTATTCGTATAAGTATCTGTATTTCAACTATACGTTACAAAAGATATTCTTAAGATCAGTTATCATACTTGACTCTGTCAGTGCTACGGCGCTAATAAATTGACGTTCTAACCATAGATATACAACATCTCCCCCTTTTTTTTTTTAATATACTTAACTTATTTTTAACTCAGCCTTTAGTAAATTGTCTTGAAATTATATGCGCAAAACTAAAATAAAATTATATCTCTTTCTCAAGTAACTTAACTAAAATTAGACGTTTTGACAATCTCAACATTACAATATATAATCTCTTAGCTTAACCGGAGTTTTAACCATTCGTCCGCTGCGGGTATTTTCATTCGTGGACGCTCTTCATTCACAGCATTCGCATTATTTGGTACAATAGAATCATTACATTCAACATTCACTCCCTGTTTCTCATTATTCTCATTACGCATGGTACAGTCAAAGTCCTCATAGTCACTCTTATTACTTTTAAATTCGGTTTTCGTTTTCTTTAGGTGGCTCGAATTTCTTCTAACCACGTTACCTTTACTATTAATGATGATGTAGGATCGGGGGGTATTGTGCTTGGAAATTATTTTAGCCGGTTCCTATACTTTTCCTGTCCTTACTAGTACATTTTGTCCCTCTCGAAATTGTTCGCGTTTCTTTGCATGCATGTCATGATATTTCTTTACTTTAGTTTGTTTCTCAGTCAGTTTATTATGAATATTTCGAGGTATGGCTGGTTGGAGTAGCTTAGTGTGTACTGGTATTCTAGTTTTAACACGTCTATTGAACATAATTTGTGCAGGTGATACATTTAATCCCGCTATTGGCATATTTCTATATTCTAAAAGGGCCATCTCTAATTCTGTGTTTTGCTGTTTGCTCTTTTCTAGTATTTTCTTGGCTGTTTGAACTGTACGTTCAGCTAAACCATTACTTCTTGGATAATTTGGGGAACTAGTTACTATCTTAAAACACCATTTCTTTACACTCGTTTGAATTATATGGTTGATTGTCACATATGAGTATATTTGGTATTCCGTGTGTAGCAAATACAGTCTTTAGTTTATTAATAACTTCCGTTCCTGTTTTATTTTTTAGTTTTAATATCTCTAACCATTTAGAGTAATAATCTCGAATTACCAAATAATCCTCTCCTCTAAATTGTAAAATGTCACTTGCTATTTTTACAAAGGGAATTTTCGGAATATCATGCGATATTAATGGTTCCTTACTATTTGAGTTACTATATTTTTCACAAATTGTACATCTGGAAATCATTTCCTCTATATCTTTACTCATACCTGGCCAATATATAACTTGATTTGCTCTTGCTTTAGTTTTAGTTATTCCAAAGTGTGATTTGTGCAACAACTTTAACATGTCTTTTCGAAATTTCGTTGGAATTATTAATTTATAGTTAAGATATGCTAGATCATCTTCTACTGTGATTTGATCTTGTAAATTAAAGTAATATTTGACTTTATCATCTGCATCTTTTTTCATTTTAGGTCATCCATTAAAATGATAATTCTTAAGTTTAGATAGTGTTGAATCAGCCCTGGTGGCCTTTTGAAATTCAAGTTTTTTGGCATCTGTAATACTCAGACCTGTACTTATTGAATGTACTACTTCTTTCAACCAACTATCATCTGTATTTGCTTCACTTAAGAAAGATCTAGATAATAAGTCCGCAATATGCATTTCTTTGCCTGGAATGAATGCTATTTTTATTTGATATTTAAGCAGTTTGATCCTCATTCTCTGTAGACGAGTGGAAGGAATTTGTAAAATTTTCTTATTCATTATACTAATCAACGGTTTATGATCCGTATTAACATTAATTACTCTTCCATAAATATAGTAATGAAACTTCTGTGTCGCGAAAATAATACTCAAGAGTTCTTTTTCAATTTGAGCCATATTTTGCTCACTATTGGTAAGACTTCTGGACGCAAAACTGACTGGTTTTCCATTTTGCAGCAAACAACAACCTAAACCATATTGCGAAGCATCTGCTTGTATCGTGATCTCTTTATTTGAAACGAAATTTGTCAATACCGGAGCATTTACTATTTCTTGTTTTATTTTATTAAGACAATTCTCATGTATTGGTAGCCATTGGAATTGGACATTTTTCTTTAGTAATTCCCTCAGTGGCGCTATTTTTTCTGATAGATTAGGTATAAAATTTCGTAAAAAATTAATCATGCCTATTATGCTTTGTAGCTTATTTACATTTGTGGGTCTTTCTATAGCTAATATCGCCTGTACCCTATCTGGATCCACTGCCATTCCTTCAGCACTAAAAATATTGCCCAAAAATTTAACCGACTTAGCTTTATATTGCACTTTCTGTATATTAAATTTAACACCTAATTTTCTGGCACGCTCAACGACTTTTTTAACGACTCTCTTAATTGCCTTATTTAAATTTCTCGGATCTAAACATATTCTTAATTTACCATCTGGTTTCTCAATAATTACCAAGTTGCTGACCCACGCCTTAGGATTTTCCACTTTTGAGATTATTCCATTTTCTACCATTTTATTTAAAGTATCTCTTAATTTTGTACTAACTGTATTGGGAATTCTCCTAGGTGGACTAGCAACTGGTGTACACTTTTCATCTATCTCAATAGTACACTTTTTTTTAAAAGTTCCATTCCTTTCAAAAATGTCAATATTTTCTGACATAAACTTATCTTTTATATTTAGATTTTGAAGCATGTGTATTCTTTTAATTAAATTAAATTCTCGGCATGTGCACAAACCTAACAGTGGCACTGTATCTTTTTTAACAATTACAAATTTTTGTTTCTTCATTACATCTTTGATAGTACATAACAGTTCAGCTATTCCTAGTGGCTTTATCTTACTACCACCAAAATTTTCTAAAATTATATTAGCAGATTCTAATTTAGTTTTTGACTTTTTAACTTTATCATATATTTTTAATGGTAAAACATTTACATCTGCTCCTGTGTCTAACTTGAATTTAACGGTACTATTATTTATTTGAATCTCTTCAAACCATCTAGAATTAATATTGCCAATTTCTATTTGATCGATACAAAATGAACTTTCCTTTGACTCCGAGTCAATAATAGCTTGTTCTGTAAGCTCTTTTATCTTTTTAACTTTACAACTAATCGCAAAGTGATTTAGTTTACCGCATTTCTTGCATTTTCTCCCATAGGCTGGACATTCTCGTGGGCCATGCTTCGTTCCACATCTCCTACAGTCAAATTTTGTTGTTGCCTCCTTGCCTTTGACTTTATTGGACTTCTGTTGTACTTTTTTGCGTAGACTGTCTATTTCTGTTTTGTCTCCTTGTAGATTTTTTGCTTGATCCTTGGATACTTCAGCAGCTCTGCAGTAGTCAATTGCTTTTTGCAAATTGAGATCTTGTATCCTCAATAGCCTCTCCTGTAGCACCTTGTCTCTTATTCCTAGAACAATCCTATCTCGAATCATCCTGTTCATCATTGTTCCAAATTCACATGTCTGACTGAGCTTCTTTATTTCGGCCAGAAAGCTGTCAAATTTTTCGCTTTCCGTTTGCATTCTACTGAAGAACTTGAAAGTCTCGTACACGGTGTTCTTCTTGGGCACACAATACTCTTCAAAGCGTTGCAATACCTTTACCAAATCATTCCTGTCTGTCTCTTGCAGATTGAACGTATTGTATTGTTCAACACCATTCTCGCCAATAATATTTAGTAGTATAGCAACTTTGATTTTGTCCGGCTTTCTGACGCTCCCAGACGCCTTTAGGAATATATCAAAACTCTGTTTAAATTTACGCCAGTTTTCGCTTATATTCCCATTTAGATCCAAACTTTTCGGTGGCTTGCAATAAAACTCTCCTTTGCAATCCATATCTGTATCTGCAATATTTGCAGCGGTCTCCATAACCTTTAATTTCTCAGTGCGAGCTCGTACGAAATTTTCTATGCGACTTCACTAATTATGTAACTTGTAGTTCTTTCACGACTGCGTCATGTTATATTTATACGTTGACTTGTATAAATAATAATACTGTTATGGTATTCGTGTAAGTATCTGTATTTCAACTATACGTTACAAAAGATATTCTTAAGATCAGTTATCATACTTGACTCTGTCAGTGCTACGGCGCTAATAAATTGACGTTCTAACCATAGATATACAACATTAGGTATTGATTGTCGTGTTTATTTTAAGTTTCAATTGTGTTATTAATGTCGTTAATAATGAGGATCCCAAAGATTTTTACTTTCAATGTTTTACATTGTACGTTATAATTCTGTGATATAAAATAAATAACAATAGTTACAAAGACACTAGGAACATTAGTTGGCTAAATATTTTGAATTTGTTATTTTTATAAAACATCAGATTTTTGTAAAAAAAAATCGATTACTTCTTTCTTAGCAAAATTCAATTTTATCTGGTGTTAGATATTTACAATTAGTTTTAAAACAGTTTAAAACGATCTAACAGTTGCAACTAAAGGCTGTTGGAAATATTTAATAAATGCAAACCTTTTATTAAGTGAACTGTATAGATTTTATTTAAGACTAGTGACATCTATATTGTTTTCATCTCGTGATTAAAAGTAATTTAAACTTTTACATGGCAATTAGTGATATAATTGCAGAATCACATGCAAAGTCAATTAAAATATCCAATGTAGCTTGATAAAAAAGTTTGAGTACAAAAATTAAATTTTGTATAATATTAATTCCCATTCATCAACACTTGGTATATCCATATCTCCGCGTTCAACCATATAGCACTTTTCTGTTCATTAAGTCTGTCCATCATCAGGTAGGTGTTATTATATTTTCCTTGTTTTTATATTTTGCAAAAGAGTATGCTTGAGCACCGAGCATATTTTTTGAAAGGGTCTGACCGGAAAGGTAGGTAAGTCCGCTCCCGCACGTATCAATTCCAAATTGATATCATAAGTTAACACCTATATAGTATAAAATTATCTTAAATATTAACCTTAAAATCGCACTTTTGTAGGAATTGTGGAAGGGAATAGTGGAATCATAAAAGTGATTTTTCTTGAAAACGATTGAGCCGATTTTAACAAATAAAATATATATTGTAAAGATCAATTAAACAGTTGTTTAAAAAAATTTTTTTAATTTTTTGATAAAATTTCTTATAAAAAGTTTTTTAAAAAAAGATGTTTTTGAGTGATACCTACCATTTTTTCACAAAAACATCTTTGAATTCTCTACTCTTACATATATTTTATTCAAATTGATCAGAGTGCTAAAACATGGTTAAAAAAATAAAACTCGTGCACGCACATGCGTGTGCAGCACCACGCTGTATCGCATAATGCTGCGTCGGTGTCGACTAATGTAGTAAAATCTACTTCTTTTATATTGTTTAACCCTTAACTTGCACACTTCAGCTGAATCACATAGCTGGCACACCGGGGTCTTCATGACCCCAAAGACTAAAATGCATACTCCTATAAAACTATTGGTTATTATTGCTCAAAAAAATTACTAGATATTCTTTAAGTGTTGCTTTAAAAAATACTATAGTAAATTTATATGTAATGTAAAAATTTAAATGTAAATTTAATGTTAAGTAAAAAAAAATCAAATTCGTAAAAAACCGAAAAAATGACTTTTCACAGAAAAATTCACAACTCTTTAATGCTTTTCATATAAAAAGCTAAATCTGTAGCGTTATACTCTTGAGACATCACGCTTTCAGAAAAAAAAATAGTTTGATAATAGTCGTTTCAAAAAAGGTATTTATTTTGAAAGTTGAAGTGATGAGTCTCGGGTAAAAAAGTGCACACTAATGCTTTTAAAACTATGCTTAGTGGCTTAAAAGAAAGTTTGTTCCTTCAACTAACACTAGATAGAGCAACTATTGCCATTTTCATGCAATAAGATGATTCAAATTCAATAAGTTAAATTAAGCTAGGGTTTTATTGATCCTACAGTGCCAGGTAAAGGGTAATTGTCATCAAAATTGAAGAAAATTAAGATTTTAATTTTACTTACACATTTATTTCGTTAAAGTAATGTTTGAATGTATTTATGTGTTACGTTTCAACAAAAATAAAATTATTATAAACATATCTGAAACAGATAATGGTGACAGATCTATTTTGTGAAAATTAAAAGTTATTTATTATATTTTTTATTTAGTCATTTTGTATTTTAATACATTAATAATAATTTTTCAATAGGAACGTCTGTAACTTATAAATAACATAACCCAACACATATTTTGGTGCTAGGAGTTTTTGAGCTAATTTTATGTATATTTGGTATGCTAAATTTAAATATGACAATAGTTTTCGCCTGAAAGTTCTAATTTTTTAAGATATGATAATAGCGTGATTTATGTTACCCCATTTTAAATTGGGCTTAGTTCAGGAAAGAAAACATAAAAGATTGAAAAAACATAGCATAATTCTATTTTCTTAAGCATTTTTATGATAAAGAAACATAGTAATGTTACAGTAATATTACATAACATTACAACAACACTTAGTCTTCAGAAGATTAAAAAAAACCAAGAAAATGTTAGTTGACACTTCGGAAGCTCCTTTTCCGGGACTTTCTTGAATAAACTTTGTTAGAACAGTCTCCTTGCAA
Source organism: Tetramorium bicarinatum (assembly GCA_928718305.1). NCBI lineage: Eukaryota > Metazoa > Arthropoda > Insecta > Hymenoptera > Formicidae > Tetramorium > Tetramorium bicarinatum. Next base: position 519,903 of record OV788328.1, read on the forward strand.
GTTCCAGCAGAAATTTGCCATCATGTATATGTTCTATCTTCCCTGGTAGCGGTCTTCCATTGTTTTTATATTCTGGTGAAATTTTTCACCTTGCTTTTCGCTGATATCAAATTTTTAGGGAAGCGGTCCAAGTGGTTGTATAAGTAATGAACCTTTATGCTCATGTTACATCCAAGGTCTCTGAAATTATTAAGCATGTTGTGTACTAGCTCAACATAGTTATCAGCCTTGTGATTACCCAAAAAGTTTTTAACAACCAGCACGTATGACGTCCACACAATTTGCTCAGCTTCAGTCATTGAATGTACGAAAGCAGGATCCATTTATGAGTTGTCTTATTTGGGGGTCGTTAAAAATGCCAGCTCTAAATTTTCTGTACTTACAAGGGAACCTCGCGAAGTGTTAAATTCAGATTTTAATGAAACTTGGCATAAATGTAGACGGGATGAATACATGAATTTAGCAATTTTTCGTTGGTGCCCAAAAACGGTTTAAAGGAGTGAAACCACTCTTCAAAAGTAGAGACTTTTTTGCTTTTCTCGATATACTCGTAAACTAAACAAAATATAAAAAAATGTTTTATTATTTTATAAAAGTTTTACGTATAAACATCTCTATTTAACTACGCTATTAATTTTTTAAAAACAAAAATTAAAAAAAAAAAGAATATTTTGTTTAGTTTACGAGATATATCGAGAAAAGCAAAAATGTCTACTTTTGAAGGGTGGTTTCACCCCTTTAAATCATCAACAACAAAAAATTGCTAAATTTATGTGTTCACCCCCTCTACATTTATGCCAAGTTTCATTAAAATTCGATTTTAATACTTCACGAGGTTTCCTTGTTAGTTCCAGGCATTTTTTGTCCTATGTACGCATGGTCCATCCTAATCAAGAGCCTTCACAAACTGTTTTATCAAGCCTAGCTTTATATGCAATGGCGGCCTGATGATTTTGTATCATCCAAGTGAAGGTTCACGAATTATATTTTTTTCACCAACAACCATGTTTTCTCTCATAGACTACTCTCTTCTCCTCCTGTGCTCTTGTTTGGCTCTGCTGTCCCAGAGGCACAAGAAGCAAGGAAATTTTGTGTACCCACTTTGCTGACCAAGAAGAAAGTAACCATTTTTAGGTCCATACAAATTAATATTCACGATACTTTATCTTTTTCATCACCAAAGTTATTATATCATATTCTTCTTTCATTTTGGTTGAGTGAGCAATTGATGTTAAGCCATCATTGTTGCCATTGTGCAAAAAGACACACTTCAAACTCCGCTTAGAGCTGTCAATAAACAGGCGGCAATCACTTGGAAGGTATTGGGGAAGACCCATTTTTATCAGAAGTCTTCTAATATCCCGACAGAGTACAAGATTGTCTTCCTGAAAGAAAAAGGATAACAAACCTTTTTCCTTTGTGCGATAGAATGTAATTTTTGTTCCACGATCAAGTACAATCTTATCATTTAACCTAGAAACAAGTAATTCAGAAGCTTCTTTTGAAAGACCGAGATCTCGGACGAAGTCATTTAACTCGTTTTGATTAAAACGTTGCGGAATTGATAAAGTTTTCGCATAATCACTGTCGCTACCTTTAGCCATAAGAGAGATTAAGTTTGTCCTTAGAGAGCTCTGGTGAAACGTTGGAATTGGTACTTCGTCGAAGTGAGGAACAGGGCGTCTTACAGAGGTTAAATCAGGATACTTCCAGTTGCTGCGATTATTTCGATTGATGTCAGTGATATTCACAATACAGAAGTAGCAGTCGTCAAGGTGGTTTTAAGGTTCCCTCCAAACCATCGGCTCACCGAATTTCAGACTACTCCTTTTCCCATTAATCCACTGCCGTAAGTGTTCCGTACAAGTTTTAGACACAATTTGCGGAGTCCACGTTTTATCTTCACCAAGGTCACCAAGGTCACCAAGCGTGTGTGTGAAGCTGGCGTATCATTTGGTGGAAACTCACTAATTATTGAGAGTTCTGGGAAGATTTTCAATAGTTCTATAGTTCCTGATAGATAAAACAAAGAGTTCTGTCCATTAAAGCAAAAAAAAGCTTTAGTGCAAAGTGAGACGCTAGGTTCACGCAGCGTCTCATTTTGTCCTGCGATGATTTCCGACTAGATTTCTGTAGGATTTTCAAAGATCTATAGTTCTAGATGAGTTCCAGAAAGAGTGTTGGCGAGAAACAATGTTATTTTAATTTTTAAATAATTTTAATTACCACGAAATGTACGATTCGGGTATATAGGTGAGACGCTGTCTAAATTTCGACAGTTCTACGAATTCTAAAATTTTTCTCGTGTAGTCCTGAACGTACCCAAAGATTTTCTAAAGAGTTCTGGTAATTTTCATTATTATTTAATTTTTTAAATAATTTTTAAGTACAAAAATCGCGCGTTTTCACATAGGGACGCTGTGCGATATCTCAGAGTTCTGATCACAGTATTATATTTTTCAAGTAGATAGGAATGTATTTAACCGCCTCCCGCAGAGTTCCGATGGATATTGTTATTTATTATTTGTTTAAAATTTTTTAAAGTCCAAAAATCGCGCGTTTTCTCATAAATGGGTAAGACGCTGTACGATATCTCAGAGTTCTGATTACAGTATTATATTTTTCAAGTAGGTAGGAATGTATTTAACCGACTTCCGCAGAGTTCCGATGGATATTGTTTTACCCATTTATGAGAAAACGCGCGATTTTTGGACTTTAAAAAATTTTAAACAAATAATAAATTTAGACAGCGTCTCACCTATATACCCAATCATACATTTCGTGGTAATTAAAATTATTTAAAAATTAAAATAACATTGTTTCTCGCCAGAACTCTTTCTGGAACTCATCTAGAATTATAGATCTTTGAAAATCCTACAGAAATCTAGTCGGAAATCATCGCAGGACAAAGTGAGACGCTGCGTGAACTTGGCGTCTTTGCACTAAGGCTTTTTTTTGCTTTAATGGACAGAACTCTTTGTTTTATCTATCAGGAACTATAGAACTATTGAAAATCTTCCCAGAACTCTCAATAATTAATTAGTTTCCACCAAATGGTACGCCAACTTCACACACACTCACCAAGCGTAACGCCAAAGTATGTAAGATACGCTTTTTTTACAAAGTTAGAAATCGATTTTCTGTTTTCTTTTGGGTTGTATTCTTCACATATGTAACAAAATGCATCAAAATGATTTGCACAACTTCTTCGACTAGAAGCCATTCTCAAGGTTATTTTATTTAAAAATTAATGAAATTGCCTTAATTCGCTTCAAAGGATGGAATAACGGTGCTAGAAGAAAGATTCGGTAAATGGGAGGCAAGACGGAGTTGTATGAGCCTCGGCTGCTTGTATATACCTCCGTAGTCAGATTCACGTGCGTGTGCGGCGCAAGGTGATATATGCCCCCTGATTGCCGCGCCACGAACTACAACCTATAGCGAGACCGAATGTTTTATTATGTAGGACTAATCCGTAGGTCGGGGCGCCGAAATACGTCTATATACAGGTAATGTCTGTATACAGGCTTATAAGTAATTGACGCTGTATCTAAAAAAATATAGCTGATAGGAAAACCGGTTTCTATATTTGGAATCAGCACAAATATAGTCAATCAGTTGTAGCATTCCAGGCACCAAATAAAAAAATTTTTTTGTTGGGCTGTGTAATAGTTTCCAGAGGAAGTTGCAATATGTTTTTAAATTCCTTATCGGAGTGCTTGATTTTTGTGAGTCCCCTCGCTTTTCACATATATTTGAATTACTGCTTCCTGTACTTATTATTAGTAAAAAATAACCTTTTTAAAACAAATACAAAAGGCGCTGAGTGTTCGTAAAAAAGAACTGTTGTGTTAACATAACAATATGTGATATAATTAAAAAATTATCTGTTGTATTTGTCACTACAAAAGTGATGATATAAAAAATTGCGCCAACTATAAAAATAACATCCGAGGATCCTGCAATCACTTATTATATGACAAAAATACCCTTCACCTGAACTTTAAGAGACATTAAACGATGGACAAAAAGGTGTGACATATATGTCGACCTGCAGTAAAGAGTTAAGATCGTCCTACATAAGACGAAGATTTTAATTTTTGCGGGAGATCCTGGACCCCGGAGATCACATCTCCGTCTCGGGGAGGCTCGTGCCCGTACGTAAGAGCCTAAAGTATCTTGGTATCGTGCTCGATAGACGATGGTGCTGCCGGGAGCATTTCTGTCTTTTGTTCTTAAGGGTGGAGAGGATGGCGGCGGCGTTGAGTCGGCTTATCGGCCGAATCTGGGTGAGCCAGGTGAGTGGCTGTCGCTTCTGTCCTTCACTCGGTCATTATGTATAGGGCCCCTATATGAGCTCGAGTAGTCATCGCGGACTTGAGATTATGCGATGGGATCGGGAGGCTACAGTGCTGCGAGTTATCTCAGTCTATCGCACGGTCTCCCATGATGCCGCTGCCATCCTCTCGAGGATCGTGCCGTTTCAGGAACTGGCCCTCCAGTACCGACGGATATATGTATCTGTCCGGGGCCTTAGAGACCAGTCGGGACCCGGGAACCTTTTAGCACATGCGCGTTACGCCATAAAGAAAGACCTAGGAACGCCCTCTCTCCGTTGCGGAGTGGCAGTGCCGACTGCGCGAGCGTCTTGTCAAACTTGTACAGTATTCAGTGCACGGGATTTGTAAATCTGGAGAGAGTTGTGATTAAAAAAGGGTTAATGTTACAATTTAGTGTTAACAGTGATAACTGTCAGTTACTAATGCTAGATTACTAAGAGTTACTTTTTGGTTATTTTTAAAATACTATCACTATTATTGTGAGTGATGAATTATCGACATCAAATTATATTGCGAAAGAGTATAATCATAAATAACTTATTCATTGAAATTAACTATATTAAAACGTAGTGTAATAATTATCGCCAATTATTATAAGCGTATAACAATTCTACTTCTAACAATCAAATAGATACATAAAAGTTACATCAAAAATTTTTTTAACACATATGTTTATACAGGGTGTCCCGTAAAGACCGTAACAAACTTTAAGGATAAATCATAAGATCATTTTAAGACAAAAATCTTAATACTCTGTAATAGTTTTTGAATTAGAAGGATTTATAGTTAGCGAATGAGGTAGCCTAAAATTCGCACGCTCAGGTGTGATACATGCATTGAAACTAGCAGCGGATTTATAGCAAATTTCATACTGCAAATGTAAGCTATCAAATGACATTTCTCGAATAATAGTTTAAGTTTTATGCATTATACAATGTTTTTTTGAAATATTTTCAATCTTTTCTGTATTTACAGATAATGCATATACGCATAAATTAGTAAAAACAAATTTATTCTCTTTGTATATGTCTCGGTATCGTTTTTGACAAGACGGGCGACAGTTTCTTTTAGCACTGTGCATTGTATCACACCTGAGCGCGCGAATTTTAGGCTACCTCATTCACTAACTATAAATCCTTCTAATTCAAAAACTATTACAGTCTGAGATTTTTGTCTTAAAATGATCTCATGAATTTACTCTTAAAGTTTATTACGGTCTTTACGGGACACCCTGTATATGTTAAATAAAATTGAGCATACAAATAAAGATTTATATACTTCTATATGTAAAAAATAGCTACAAAATAAGGTTTTTAATTTTTTTCAATATGGTACACCATTCTAAAAAACCTGAAAAAATTCTAAAAACTACCCATATAACATTAGACATTCTATGTATATGCATTTTTCTCCATTATGTGAAAACAATATCCTGTATGTAGAATGACTATACATTTCATATCCTTGATTTGAATGTACATTATGGTACATTATATGTATATTCATTAACGCATTTCAAACGTATATACAGTGAACAACATTTAATGTATATACATTACATATATATAATTTGAATATACATTATGGTACATTATATATATATTCATTAATGTATTTCATACGTACATACAGTGCACTACATTTAATGTATATACATTACATATATATAATTTGAATATACATTATGGTACATTATATATACAGGGTGAATTTTAGTTGTTGTGCCATATTTTATGGTAAGATAGAAGAGACTAAGACAAGTAAAAAAGTCCTATACTATTTTCCAAAATTCACAATAATAACAGAGATATTAATTTTTGAAGCTGTGCGAATGAGAGCGCGCCGTGAGGAGCGCGCGAGCCCGCCCTGCGATAGCACGGCCCAGCATAAGAAGTATAGGCTGCCGGAGCGCCGGGAGGGCAAGAGGGGAAGCGCGCCGAGACTCATGCTTATAGCGTGGCTCCTCCCACGTCTCGCCGCACCGCGCCATGCCGTAGCTCGCGTCGAAAGTCGTAACACACACTCGCGATTACGAGACAACTTACAATTAATAAAACAGCAAAATAATTAAAATAAAAATGATAATAAGTTTCTGCAATTAATGAAATCGGCACAGAGAAAGAAATCAGGGATCTACGGAAAACTTGATTGTTTTCTATTATGCGTATTATAATTCGCGTTATCTCTCTGTACCGAATCCGAAAGACATGATATCGTTTCCTATCGTTCTCTCCTTTTAAAAGAAAATATACCCCTCCCTTTAAAAGAAAATATACTATGATTGAAAATTAATCTTTCATAAATATACTATTTGCAACATAACATTTTTTTATCGTTTTCTTTTCCACGACTCTCGAGAACGGAAAGATTCAATCATGATAGACTTCCGTTAATTCATGAGGGAAAGTGCCTTATTAAGACATATAAAGAAATCATAAGCTACTAATTAAGATTAAATACGGATAAATTTAAAAAGTTCCATATAAATACATTATATACGGCACAAATTAAAATTTAATTTAGATTTTTATATAATCTAAATTAATCCTTTATAAGGGTTTAATAAGAAAACTGTCTTTATTAAAAACTCCTTACTATTTTATTAAGTTTTAAATAAATTTATATAAAAACTATTAAATTTATATTAATTTTTTTTCGCGATATATATACCATATATATACCCGTATTTAATCTTAATTAGTAGCTTATGATTTCTTTACATGTCTTAATAAGGCTCTTTCCCCTTGATTAGTATTAATTAATTTATATAAGATTATAGTAAAAGTTATTTAATACTTATAAAATGTGTAATACTCCCGTAAATTTCGCCTACGCCGCTAGGCGTCACATAAGACTATAAGCTTTCTCATAAGTAAAATTCACTTGGAAATGTATATAAGTAAGTACAAAGTGCACTTCTTCATCAGTACATAATGTTCGCTGTCATTATTTCCATTTCTGTAGCGAGTTTATATAAAATGTCATATCCTATAAACTCGTTAAGAAAGTGGAACAAATTAATGAGGAGCAGTACATATACGTATAAAGAATATATGTATGTAGATAGTATGTACATACATATATATGTAAAGAATGAATATATAGATTGTATGTGCATGGTATGCATATATGTAAGAAGAATGTACATACAGAGTGTATATACACTGAATGTATATATCATGTACATATGTATGTACTGTGGATCTTCTATGGATATTTTCCTGGTTACATTTGCACATAGATTTCACATCCTATGTAAGTTGCATCTAGGATGTATGTTCATAGAATATTCAATATACATAAATGTACATACATTGTATATACTAAGTATATTTTAATGTTTTATGGGTATTCAACACAGCCGTTTCTACAATTGAGAATTTTTTTTATGACATCTTTGTTAAAAAGAAGAATTTTTTGAAAGGTTAAAAAATTATTTTAGTTTGAGTTTGGCACCAAAAAAAATTTTATTTAATTTTATAAAAATGAGCTTATTTTTTTCCACTTTTCATTTAAATGCGATAACAATTTGAAAAAAAAATTTTTTTTTTAAATAGATTTTTTATTCTATTCTATTGGTAAAGGGATAAGAAGAGAGAGGGTAAAATTCGTGTCAGAAATCCTTTTTTAGAAGGATTAACATTATTTTTATACTTTCCTGATATTTGAAGTAAGAGGCATTTTCACTTCTTTATCCGGCTAGCCTTTAATCGTATAAAATATACAACAGACACACGGTTTGAACGGTTTAGCAGCACCAAGTGTTTTGAAAAAATGCATTTTCTAGCTTGTATAAGTATCAATTCTATGCAAATGTCTTATAACTATTATTTTGCAATAATTATTTGTTGTTATAATATAAACAAAAAAGTTCAAAAAATACTGTTTTTTTCCTTCAAAAATTATTTTCGATAAAATTTGATAATAAACGAAAAAGTGTATATATTTATGCTTCCTCGAATACTGATTATTATCAGCATTATATTAATCCGTTATCAGATTTCGAGATTCAAAATGGCGGACCAAAAATTTGAAAGATTCATAAATTACTGACAAATTAATCTTCTATGAATGTAGTAGTTTATTAAACCCTTTCGGAGTACACAGGGACTCCCGCTCCCTTTATAATTTCATCTCTTCCTTCCTCTCTTCTCCACACTATTCTCTCTCTCTCTCTCTCTCTCTCTCTCTCTCTCTCTCTCTCTCTCTCCTCTCTTTCTCTCATATTTCGCTCACTCTCGCCTTTACATTTTTACATTCTTTCTCCTTCCCCATCCGACCTGACCTTCGCTGGCCAATACATTCTAAAAGCCCTCTCCCTTCCCGCATCTCTCCTATCCATTTCTCACTACTCTCTCCTTTCTCTCTCTCACTCACACCTCTCTCTCTATTTCTTCTTTACATTTACATTTACATTTTTCTATTTCTTTCCTTTCCTCATCCGACCTGACCTCACTCCTCGCCCATTTCTCGCTCTCCATTCTCTCTCTCCCTCTCATACTTTGTTTTCTTAAACTTACTTCCGCCTTTACATATGTACATTTCTTTCCTCCTTCATCTCCCAACCTGACCTTTGCTGGCCATTACATACTAAACGCCCTCCCCCTCCCCACGTTTCCTCCACGCTGCCAAAAGGATAGCTCTCCATCTTTTTATCGCTCTTAACGATCTCTCATTCCCCAATCCATCTCCTTCCTGCCCCTTGACGCCGTCTCTCTCTCTCTCTCTCTCTCTCTCTCTCTCTCTCTCTCTCTCTCTCTCTCTCTCTCTCTCTCTCTCTCTCTCTCTCTCTCTCTCTCTCTTCCTCCTCCTTGCTTCCTCGTCTTTCCTTCCTCGCCTCTTTCTCCATTCCTTCCACCCTCCTCTCCCCTCCTTCTTCATCCTTCCTTCTTCTTCTCTTCCTCACTCTCCTCTGCTTCCTGGTGCTCTCCCTGCCTTCCCGCTTCTTTTCCTCTGTCCGCTTCCTGTTGCTTTCTCCACTTCCCGGTGTTCCTCCTTCTTTCTCGCTCCTTCCCTTGTCCGCTCTCTGTTGCTCTCCTCACTCCGCTCTCCAACCTCCGCTTTCTTCGCTTCCTCGTGCTCTCCAGAGTCAATCTCTCGTTCTTTCTCGAACCTCGATCGGTCTCACTCGCTCTCCTCCCGTTCCACCCTCCACTGTCTTACTCCCTCCACTCCTCTTTACTCTCTCACCTTCTCTCCGCTTCTCACTTTTCACTTCCTCCTAACCTCTCCTCACCCTCTTCCGTCTCTACCGCACTTCTCTGCGCTCGCCATCTCCTCCTTCCTCTCAACGCCTTGCTCAAACTCTCAACTCTCGTCTTTCTTTTCGCCGCTCTTCTTTCCAAATTAATCTTCTATTTTGTTCACTAATTGTAAATTTTTGGATAACTCATTATTTATTTATTTATTTATTTATTCACCAATTTACATTTGTAACAGTAAATGTACAGTATAAAATACATACTAAATATCGCAGAGATGCACTCTGGCATCTGTACGCGATCTGGCTATACAAATGATAGAAAAAAAATTTAATTTAAACAATATCTAGAAAACAATATTAATATTAATAGTACAGAAGAGGTTTTTTATGTAATAATTACATAATTACAAATTACAGTCTATTTTAATGTATCAATCCATTAGCAGCATAACAGTAAGTAGATTACATAATCTTAATGGGAATTAAGTTCTTATAACCATTATACGTTTGATTTGATCCACTTCTTTTATTTGTATTTTGTGGTATCTTTTTCATTTTTCATAATGTTTTTAGTTCATTTGGTAGTTTGTTATATAGCCTTATTGCGACTATATAACTATTTTTATTGCTTATAGTTTTAGTTATTTTAAGTATTTGTATGCTTTTATTTCTGGTATTATTTTGATTTCTGTTATATGTATTTCTTAGTTCTGGATAATGATATAATAACGATTTAAGTGAAAACAATTGTTCTAAGTTTAGAGGACAGTTTTTTAAAAATTGGTTATTACTTTGAGACAGGCTTTTCTTTAACGTTTATAATTCTGCCTCACCTGACGTAGCTGGGTCATAGCCGTCAGGGCTCTAGTTATAGTAATAAATTTGAATGGTTGAGCGCCAACTAATCATGGATTAGTAAATGGATAAACTTATCGCAAATGCAATCAACGAGGAAGTTCTTCCAGGGTCGGGGAGATGGAATGACCCAAACAAGTATAAGAAATCAAAACTCACTTTAATTCGGCGGAATATGCACTTTATAAATCAATTTTGTTATTCCTTGGTTATTGCGATCCACTAGCAGTCCTTATGTGCTCCGACTTCTCAACTTCCTCTCCGGGATTTACAAAGATGTCGTGGATTCGTGTATGTTTTCGTGTCGAGAGCATCCCGAAGAGTGGTCTCCTACTCCTTTGCTCCTAGAGCTCCGGGGACCTAGAGTGGGGTCAGCTCCTCGGCGTTTGCGCATTATCGATATTACAGATTACAATCAAGATTCTTATAATTAGGGACCAATTGGTCGACAAGTCGGAGCACTTCGACGTTGAGAGTGAGATTACATTTCTGTTACACTCTCCCCCTTCAAATCTCAACGTCGTAAGCGAAATTTCGTTATGATTCGCAGACGGATCTATTTGTAACTGACTTGGTTAGTCTTTCCAATTCATTAAGATCATAAAATTCACAATCCCGCCGGGGACATTTCATCACTTCGAATTACAATTATGCTTTAGCCACTACAATTTATTAAATTACCCATACTCTAGGGTCAATCCAGAGTAATATGCGGGGACAAGGTTCGTATGGTGAAGCAGGTTGAGTTTCACGTTTCACAAGGACGGGAAAAGGGCTAATTTTTATTAAGGCATAGCAACCAATGGTTATATTAGTTTACTTTATCCGTATACTACGTCGTGGTATTTTGAGGTCGGTAACATAATATTTCCCGACGTTTTTGCCTGACCTATCTGCGAGCTCAACAACCATCGGTCCGATTATTCTTTTTACAAGCGCTGGCCCCGAATAACGATGAGCCAATTTCGAGGAGTATCCTTCGGCTTTGTTGCTTAACTTTTTATTTGGATAGTAAACCTCTGTCCCTACACTCACGTCTACGGATTTTATTTTATCGGAATTAGCTTTAGCTATGCGCTTATCGGTATATTTCTTTAACTGATACTCGATCTTGTGTCGGAATTCATCGATTTTGCCTATTCGCTTCGCCCAACTGTCGATCGAATCGGATAGAATCTGGCCGTTATCATTTCCCGAAGACGTAATTACGTTTTTAGCTACGGCTTCTCTGCCGTGATTTAGATAAAACGGCGAGATTCTACTGCCCGCGTGCGGTACAGTGTTGTAGGCAAACTGGATTTTCGGTAGATATTCGTCCTATTCGCTGTGCTTATCGTTAATAAATGCTGAAATCATAGGTTTTATCGTCCTATTTACGCGTTCGACTGGATTAGCTTGGGGATGACTCAACGGTGTAGTAATATGTTCGACCCCTCTCGCTGACAAAAAAGCCTTGACATCTTTGTTTATAAATTCTAACCCATTGTCGGTAATAATTGATTTTGGCGTACCCCACCGATCAAAAACTGTGTCTAGGGTTCTAACGATTGCTTTGCCATTTCTATGTCATAACGGGAAAAGTTCAATGTATTTAGTATATAAATCTTGTACCACGACGACGTTAGAGTTTCCCTTTTTACTCCTTGTTTGTGTCACGACAATGTCTATCGATAATTGTGTCCAGGGCTGTTGCATCGGTCTCGTCCTGAGTGGACCTTTTAGCGGGTTTTGATTATATTTTACTCTGATACAGGTTTCACAATCTTGCACATATGACTTGACATCCTGTGACATCCCGGGCCAATAGTAGTGTTGCCTGATTCTATCGTACGTTTTGTCCTTCCCCAGGTGGCCCGCTTGCGGCGTGTCGTGATTTTCCCGGATAATCGTCAATACTTCGTCGGATTTTACGACCTTTTTCCACGGATTTTCGTCATCTAATAACGCTTTTTCGTAATCCGGGCGATAATAAAACAATTCATCGTTTTCAATTTTCCATTCCGTAAACCCGGCTGGTTGTTTCCGCACTAAATTGAATTTCGTCTCATACCAATTTTGGTCGCAGATAGAGTTCAATTGGGGCCTGCCTTGGATCGTTTCTTCGATCACCTTTTCCCAGCCGAGGGGGTCGACGTCGATGTCGTACATGCGTGACAAGGCATCCGGCGCTTCGTTCGTGGTGCCACGTCTATGTTCAACTGTCATGTTGTGTTGGTATAGGTAAATAACCCATCTGGCAAGACGACCCGTAGGGTTTTTTAAACCGTGAAGCCATTGCAATGCTTGGTGGTCAGTAACGACTTTGAATGGCATACCCTCCAGATAGCATCGTAACTTTTCGACGGACCAGACGACGGCCAAACATTCTTTTTCGGTCGTGGTATAGTGTAGTTCTGCGCCTCGTAACGGTCTGCTTAAAACTTCTATAAGGTTTTCTTTGCTGTTTTCGGGGTCCAGCTGGACGAGTATTGCCCCCAGACCGAAATCACTAGCATCCGTATACAAGACAAACGGTTGCCCCGATATAGGGACGTACAATCGCGGTGCGTCAACAAGAGCGGTTTTTATTTCTTCAAAGGACTTCTGTTCGACATCAGTCCATTTCCAGGGATATTTTGGGCTCGTTAGTTTACTGAGAGGTCCTTGAATTTTCGCGATATTCCTCAGATGTCTATGGTACCAATTTACCATGCCGATAAATTGGCGCAGATGTGTTCTACCCTTGGGGACCGGAAAGTCTAATATGGGTCGAATTTTCTCGGGATTTGGTCTCATGCCGAATTCATCGATAATGTAGCCCAAGAACTTTACTTCCTTACAAGCGAAACTACTCTTCTCTCTGTTAATTAACAGCTTGGCACCGCGAAGCACTTCAAAAACTAGAGATAGTAGGGCAATATGTTCGTCAAGGTCCTGACTGACAACTATCCAGTCATCCAGGTAGGTAAATACCTGGTCGATCCATTTATTTGGTAGCTTCCGTTCAACAATTAATTCTTTAACGCGTCTTTTCAGGATATCCATTAAACGCTGGAACGTTGCCGGCGCGCCAGTGAGACCATACGGCATCCTGACCCACTCCAACAATCCCTTACCCTCGACAACGAATGCAGTGTACTTCCGACTATTCTTATCCATAGGGACTTGATGAAAGGCCTCGCTCATATCCAGGGTCGAAATTATCTTTGCTTGGTGTAATTGTGACAAAATTGATCTCAATTTATTATGTAAAGGATACGCTGGTTTTTTTAGTTTGACGATTAACTGGTTGATAATTTATACAAAATCTAAGCCCGCCATTTGCTTTTGGGGCAATAACTGGGGAGCAAGCCCACTCACTGTTGCTCCAGGTGATATAACCTTTCTTCAGTAACCTATCTGTTTCTTCATTAATAAATTTACGGATTAATTCGCTTCGACGATACGGTTTTTGTCGATGCGGTGTTGGACTGTCTAAATCGATTACATGTGTAATAAGATCGGTCTCACCCGTAGAGTCTCGGTCAAATTTTTCAAATTCTGTATCCAAGAATTCTTTAAGCTTCTGGGTTTGATTTACGGTGAGATTCTGTAGTTCGACAGGGGCGACGAGGCGATGAGACAGCGGGAACGTATAATTACTACCGGCCAAATTCCATGTGCGTAAGAATGGATTAATTGCTACTTTAAAAGTCAACCAAAAATCCATACCAAGGATCAGATCCCCCGATAATCCCGGTAAAATACTGAACCATTGAGGACCGTATACGTCGCCTATATCGATCACGAAGCCTGTGCCCCCAAGGTTTTAACTATAGATCGATCGCCAAGACGCACACCTGCCGTGGACGAGGCGTCCGGCGCTAGTTCCCTAATTTGGTATTTCTTTACCCGCCGATAAGCCGATTCACTCAAGTAGGAGCGCTCGCTGCCGCTATCTATAATTCCGCGTATTTTCTCCTCAGCAATAGAAATCTCGACGGGCATTCTCAATACTTCCCTCGGCTCCTCAATTCTGCCCCCGCAATAAATTCGTCGCTGAATCAGTCGCGGAGCAACATGCAGTGATGGATTAGGAGGTCCCCCGTTCCCAGGCAAGTCGCAATTCTCGGTCTGAGTAGTACAAGCACTCTCTGTGGCGTCAATGATTTGGGTTGATAAAGTTGACAAATTCAAGGATCCAATTGTAGGCTCCTCCGCTTCGATTTGTCCAAGCAGTTCCTCCACCTCGCGATCCGACAGTTCCGACTCATCCTCCGAATCGAAAAAAACATTTAACTTAATGGGAGTGGCAGGTATTAATTCAACTTTATTTGACATTAAACAGGCATCTTTATGTCTTGACTTGTCTAAGTTCTTAATTTGCTCTATATTGATCCCGTGCGAGTCGGGTTTGGCATTGGCTGACGGGTCTGCGTTTTCCATTTCCTCATTCGGGCCCTTAGTATCAACAACTTGAGGTGGAGTTATTGTGGGCTTTACGCGTTTCCCTGCGTCCTTGGGCAAGTCACATTATCGTGGCCGGTTTTCCTACAAGTTAAGCATACTATCTGTCGGCTGGACGTGCACAGGCGTGTTGCATGTCCCATTTGACCGCAATTATAGCAAAACATCTTGCTTTGATCATAGGTGATGCCTGAGTAACTATTTTTCGATTGTTCGGTTTGAGGAGTTGCGGTGTTATTTTGTTTGTCGGTTTTATCGAAATTTTCTAGATTCCGTTCAAGCCTTTGTCGCGTCATGGTTTTAGGATTTTGGGGCTTTTGCATTTTCTTTGGCTTATTCGAGGCCCTCCGTTCAAAAAACTTAAGGTCGGTAGTGCGTTCCCCATCGCTATTAATACTGTCGTTGATGGTCGACTGAAAATCGCCTTCCTCTTCCGCAGAATCGAGTTGATCTTGAACGTAATTTAGTTCGATTTGTTTAATTTTAGAACGTAGAGGTTGTGACTCGACCGATCTCTTATATAAATAATTACGTTCATTGACATAGTGAAGAAATTCGTCATAGTTATTTAATGGCAAGTTTAGAATCTCGAACGTAAGCCGCGGATTAAATTTTGCCATGATCTGCTTTAATTGCTCCCTAAAATTGGGGGGCTGTTGCATACGCTCAAAAATAAGACGTACTCTACAGGCGAATTCTGCTAGGCTTTCGCCCTTTTCGAGCTTCATGTCACGAATCTCAACGAAGAGATCACCATCCGCTTTCCTAACTCCCCACTGGTAGCGAAAGGCCCTCGAAAAATCTTTCCACGTCCGCCATGATTTTTTGTTGACAAGGTACCACGATCGATAGGGTCCTTCGAAGATCTTCGATAAGCAGGGCACAAACAAGTCCTTATGAACGCCACTCGTGCTCAAATAATCCTTCAATATTAGCAGAAACTGCTCGGGATCTTTTTCCGTTTTAGGGAAAGTAATTTTCCACGTACTTACGATGCGACCTATTTTGAACGCAACCGAATTTTCACAATTGCTAAAGCTCGCAGGTGAATAATTATCCACACCGTATCGGCCATTTGAGGGGAAAGCTTCAGTTCGCAAGTATGGGTTAAACCCGCGGTGTGATCGACTAAGCTCGTCGTCGTCGCTGGAATCACTAGTCCTCCACGATAGGGTGCCTCTTCTTGTCGTAGGCGACCCCCGTTGACCACAATAACTTCCTTTTTCGCGTGGCATGCGAGAAGTGTGGCCAAGTTGTCGGGGTTGGCCGGTGATATCTGGTTGTGTGGCATTCTGTGATTCTGACGGATTGATATTTTGCTTCATTAACTGCCTATATTGTTCTTCAGACAACAGCATGTCCTCCTCGACGATCTGACCACTGGGTAGGGAACGACCCACCGTCAATCTGATTATCCGTTTAGACGACTTATTTTCCCATCGTTCCTCCGAGACTGAAGCGTTAGGATTGCTCGCCTGTCTGAGTAGTTCCTCTCCGCCCAAGGCATCCATCGATCGTTGATTTCCAGCTATCGTTTTCGGGATAGTTGGGCGATGGCCGGTCAAGAAGTAGTACCTGTCGCGACTCTTCTCTATTTGGCATGATATCCTGCTTCCGAATTGCTCCGCTACTCGGGATGACTGGGATAGAATTTATTTGAGGCTGCAGATTTTTATACGGTACAAATGCTCCCGGTTGATCGATAGCCTTCTTTCGAAGCAGAGAAATATCGCTGCGCCTTAACGGCTGCGTCGGATGGCCATCCGTTCCGTCAACCTCGTCATCGCTCGAATAATTTCCCGTTATGTGACCCCTCAAATTAGTTTTTCTTTCGACCGTGATACGATTTTGAGGAAGAGTTCTTAATCCTCGTTCTGTTGGGTTTGCGTTGGTTAGGACGGTGCTCTGGGACCCTACCAATTCAGTCTACATTTTCAACAGTTCTTCAAACCTCGAGACCATGGTATCGATCGCGCCTTTCATAGATTCGATAGCTGATATACGTTTGTCGAACGTATTTAATCGCGACTCTACGACCCCCAACGCGTTGTCGACCGGTGTGGCACGCCGTGAACTTGTTGTAGGATTAGTAAATGGATAAACTTATCGCAAATGCAATCAACGAGGAAGTTCTTCCAGGGTCGGGGAGATGGAATGACCCAAACAAGTATAAGAAATCAAAACTCACTTTAATTCGGCGGAATATGCACTTTATAAATCAATTTTGTTATTCCTTGGTTATTGCGATCCACTAGCAGTCCTTATGTGCTCCGACTTCTCAACTTCCTCTCCGGGATTTACAAAGATGCCGTGGATTCGTGTATGTTTTCGTGTCGAGAGCATCCCGAAGAGTGGTCTCCTACTCCTTTGCTCCTAGAGCTCCGGGGACCTAGAGTGGGGTCAGCTCCTCGGCGTTTGCGCATTATCGATATTACAGATTACAATCAAGATTCTTATAATTAGGGACCAATTGGTCTGTCGACAAGTCGGAGCACTTCGACGTTGAGAGTGAGATTACATTTCTGTTACAACTTATTATTTTCAACAGTCTATTTTGTAGTCTTTACAGTATTTTTAAGTTGTTTTGGTAAGCTCCTCCCCAAGCTATTATGCCATAATTTATTATACTACTGAAAAAAGCGTAATAAATCATCATGAGGATTTTAGCTTGTAACGATGCCTCCTGGCACCGTTACTAGCCGGCGACCACCAGCTGGCTCCCGCCGACCGACCATCCGTCGGCGGGGATGTAGGGCGTACGTCGCTCCAAAACCTTTTTAATCTCCTCCACAATCGCGTAAGCAGGGAAACCGAGAGCGCCTGGCGCGGCACGCCGAGCGGCGCCGAGCGGGGCCGAGCGGTCCCCAGCGGGAAGCTGCGCGCGCTTCCGAGAAGCCGCCACCGGCCCCCTGCATACCCTCGCCTCTAAGCCGGGGTATAAAAAGAGGCCCAGCCCGAGAGACGAGACGATTCCCAGGCGAGTCGCTCTGAGAGCCACACTCGCTATCCCGAAACCCAGGTAGAGCGTTCTCTGCCGCCACGGCGCGTTTTCCGTGACACCGTTACCATTCCGTCAAACTCCCGCACGAGTATAGGACCCGGGGTGGGCATTCGCTCACTTCCACCGGTAATACCGGCTATACTCTTCCAGATCCTCCGACCTGTCAGAAGCACGAACCGAGGAGGCTACGCCTCACCCCGCCGGGCCACCGACCGTGCTCCTGACTTCCTATCCGGCCCGAGTATAGGACCCGGGGTGGGCATTCGCTCACTTCCACCGGTAATACCGGCTATACTCTTTTAGATCTTCCGACCTGTCAAAAGTACAAACCGGGGAGGCTACGCCTCACCCCGTCGGGTCACCGACTGTGCTCCCTCTTTCCGATCCAGCACGAGTATAGGACCCGGGGTGAGCATTCGCTCACTTCCACCGGTAATACCGGCTATACTCTTTTGGTACCGACCAAACATATAAGCACAAACCGGGGCAGGCATCGCCTCCCTCCGTCGCCTTGTCGACTGTGCTCAACAAGCATAGCGTATAAAGCATAGCATTAATCGCGCCGCATACGGTCCACGTGGGCCGTATCTGTCAAAACGCCACGCATTTGTACAAGCGTCCCGACACCACCGCGACTCCCGCGTCCGGCTAACGCACGCGCCTGCGCGATACACGATCACCGAAGTTACCACCGAGCGAGCGGGATATCTACACGATACCCGATAGCACTGGTAGAGCCGGTAATACACGATTCGACATCGTCGTCAGTACTCAATCTAAATTGTAAACGCGTATCGTCGAAAATCGCGATCGTATATCTTTCATGACCGATCTAGAACTGTAACGAGCTATTTCCACTCTTCTTCCACACTTAACTCTTTATCGCGAATTACGCCTCTCACGCACATTGTGTAAATAGCTACAGTTTCTTTTCTTTAATTGTATATTATCTTTTTCTTTTGTAATATAGTTTCCCCTTGAATAAATTCTATTTTTTTATATAAGTATTTTGTCATGCCAAAACCTTCTCCCACGAACCCGGACAAACCGACGAGCTAAGCCGTCGCGGGAAGCAGGGTTGTTTTAAGCTAGCATTATTTTATTTAATTTATAAAAGATGTAAACTAAATATTTGGTTTTATTAATTATATACTGTATATGTACATCCCATTTTAAACTAAAATCAAAATGTATTCCCAAATATCTACATTCCTCTACTCTTTTTAATTTCTTATCATTGATTTTTATTTCTATATTTATCAGGACACTGTCTTTGTAATTGCCAAATGAAATATATACACTTTCATTCACATTTAATGATAATTTGTTTAGTTCAAGCCATGTGGCAAACTCTTTTAAATATTCATTCATTTTGTCTTGTGTATCAGACCAAGCATTTTCTGATGTTACGATCGCTGTATCGTTTGCATATGAGACTATTGTATCATTTGGTATATTTATCAATAAATCATTAACATACAGAATAAATAATAATGGACCTAAAATGGTTTCTTGAGGTACTCCTGTACTCACTGACAGTGTCTTTAATTTTTACCCTCTGTTTTCTATTAGTAAGATAGCTTATTAATAATTTATAAGGCTTTTCCTCTAATACCGTAGCAATATAGTTTTTTTCATTCATTTGTGGTTTACAGTATCAAACGCTTTTGTTAAGTCTAAAAGTATAATTATTATAGGTTTACTTTTATTCAGTTTATTATATATTGTGTTCGTAATGTATCTCAATGCATCTGTAGTTCCTCTATTTTTAATAAGACCAAACTGTTATTGTGATATAATATCATCTTTACTTATAAATTTAAATAATCTATTGTAAATTAATTTTTCAAAAACCTTTGCTATGTTTGATATTAAAAAAATAAGTCTGTAGTTTTCAGCTTTATGTCTATCCTTTAGTTTAAAAATTGGTACAATTTCAGCCTTTTTTAGTATGTCTGGCCATACTGATTGTTGAATACATAAATTAAATGCATAAGTCAGTGAATCTGCTATATATTCAGGTACTGCTTTTAGAGTTCTAGTGTTAATGTTATCCACGCCTCCAGACTTGTCTTTCATATTTTTGATAATGCTAAATATTTCGACTTGATTAGTGGGTTTAAGTAATATAGTTTTTTCATTCATAATAGGTAATTTGATCTCTGAATTACATGTACCTTTGATTTTATTGCTCAAATTGGTTCCTATTTCACAGAAATATGTATTCATATTATTTGTTATTTCATCTAGCTTTACTATTTTTCTGTTGTTTTCATCTGATATAATTAATACCTTCATCTTGTTTCATTTTATTCCATTTAGTATTACTATACTTCCAAAGATTTTTAGGATTTGAACATTTTATCTGAACTACATCTTTTTCAAATTTTATTTTTGCATCCTTAATTACCTTATTTAAAATTTTTCATAATTTTTGTACTCTTTTTTGAATTGTATATTTTCAGAATCTAATTTCCAGATATTGTACAACTGTTTTTTTTTCACATGAAATAATTATTGTTTTTGTTATCCTACTTTTCCTCGGAATTTTGTTATTCCTCTTTTTGAACTGTTTCTTATCATATTTAGCTTTACTTATGCAAGCTTTAACTTCTTTTATTATTAATTCAATCGTCATGTTAGGATCCTGCATTAATAAGTTGTTCCAGTTTACTTTACTAGCCACATTGTTCAGTTTATTGTAGTTAATATGAGTTATACCATAATATGAGTTATTTATTTTTTTCTTGTATCTATTTTATCTATGCTGATAAATAATGGTGATCTGTAAACTTGTTTGTCATTGTGTAATTGTATGATTTATAATTTAAAGTATTTGTTTTCATGAATATATTATCAATGCAAGATCTTTTACCTTCTGCTGAATTATCGTATAATATTTATGTACACTTATGTATCCAAAGTTTTTATTTCGTTTTTATTAGTGTTCAAAATTCAGAATAGTGTATAAAAAACATTATGTACTGTAGTTGAAAAAAATTTTCTTTTTTTAAAAAAATTTAAATCTTTCATCCGCCATATTGGATCCACCATTTTGAATTTTGAAAATCTGTCAACGGATTCGTAATTAGTGATCCCGAAAATCCTTATTTACCAATTTTCATGAAAATTGCAAAACTTTTAAAATTTTTGTCCGCTATATTGAATTCGCCATTTTGAATTTTGAAAACCTGTCAACGGATTTGTGATCAGCGACCCCAAAGAGCCCCTATATACCAATTTTCACGAAAATCCAATGGTTAGAAAAATTCGTGCAAGAGAGGGTTAAGCCCCACTTTGCGAATGCTACCATGACCCCCACCGTGAGCTCAGCTCGCCGACGGGCCTCCTAAAAGTCGCGTCCACACGCCAGAAGGATCGTGTCGTTCGCGTATCCCACGACCAAGCAGCCAAGAGGCAGCCACGTTTGGAGGAAGTCGTAGGCAAAGTACAACGTGGGCCGCAGAACAGAGTCTTGAAGTATCCCGTAAAAAATTCGTTGCCCACAAAGGCACCCTCTAAATCCTACGTATGAGAGTCACCGGTTCAAGAGATAGCTCCTGATCATCGCTCGTAGATAATCGGGAGTACCCACGCAGACCAGCGACTCTCAGATGGCGGGCCAGGGAAGAGAGTTGAAAGCGTTGGCAATGTCAAACGCCATTGCCAACACCACACCTCTATCCCCGATCCCCTTCCTAACTGTATTGCGCAAGTGGTAGACACCGTCGAGCGTCCTCGCCGCAACCCGAAATAAAGGGGAAAAAAGCTCCCGCCCATGCCGAGAGCTTCCCGGAACCTGGTCTGTATGACCTTCTCCAAGAACTTCCCTGCTTCATCCAGAAGACAAATCGGAACGACGATGGTTCGTTGTCCGGCTTTCCCGGCTTTTTTAGGAGGACCAGATAGGCCCTCTTCCATATCACGGAGAAGGATCCCTCACGCAAGCAGGCTGTGATGCATTCCGCCCAGATGGGCATGAGCACCCCGGCCGTCCCGCGCAGGATCCCCTCTCCCCACTACACCGTCGGGGCCAGGGGCCTTTCCCACCTTCGTATTCCTGAAAGCCTCGACCAACTCAGCCTTCTCCATCGGCGGTACTTCATTCCGATCAAAGGCCATCGGCGGAGGAGGGAGGTGGTGCCGGGTCGGGGAGCGTTGGGAACAGGTTTCCGACGATCCTTGAAACGGTCCCGGCGGGCAGCGTTTCACACACCGAGGGCGTCACCGATCGGAGGCGGTCCATCATGATTTTGTATGGGCGATCTCACGAATGTTTGTCCAATTTGGCGAGGAGATCCCTCCAGGCCGTACTCTTCGCATTGCGAATGGCGCGCCTGAAGGCCTTCCTCGTCTCTCTATACTCGCCCTCCGCCGTGACGCGTACCGCCGAGTCTGGAGGTCACCGCTGTCTCACATGCGTCACGTATCTTCTGGCCGACACGCACGCCTGCCAGAGCGACGCGATTTCATCGCTTCAGCAATAGATGGCGCGCTAGCCAGCCTCCGGAAGATAGTGCCATATCGGCCGACACAGGGTGGAGCGGAACCATTCCACCCTGTCGGCCGCCGAGGCATCCCCAGAAGAGGGAGTCATTTGTCGAACCTACGGCGGCCGCCAGTAGATCTCCATCCAGTGAGGCGAGGCTGCACCTGGGAAAATGCCGTCCCCCGTATACAACAGCAGGCGACGGCAATCTCTCCAACTTCACAAAGACGTAACAATGATCAAATAGAGACTCGACATCGCTATCGTCTCTCCACCCGACCACCATCTCCGCGGCCAAGTGATTCGCCCAGGAGACGTCAACCATTGACGTCCCCTGTGGGCGAACACACATAGGGGTGCAACCCCTGTTAAGCAATATTAAGTTAAGCCTAGTCCTGGACGAGGTCTCTCCGCTTATTGGTTGCGCCCATGTCCCACGTGAGACAGTGGGCGTTAAAATCGTCGCAAATGAGCAAAGGGTGCCGGACGTAACGGTGAGCCACCTCCGACAAGATATTTAGGTATGTCGCAAAATCGATGGTGCCCTTTGCTGGGGAGAGGTAGTAGCTGTCATTATACTACCCCCATGACGCGACCACGTAATCCGCCCCCTTTTCAAGAGTCCGACAATTTTGCGCGATCCTCGCCCCTTGTTACATAATCGCGGCTGTGGAGGGGTCGTCAGCCGAGGGCGCCAACCTGGAATCATACGGAATACGACTCCGAGACAACCGCTAGGCTAGCCTCCTCTGCCATAACGTGCAATAGCAAGTCCTGCATCCGCCTAACATGTTTAAGGTTGACCTGCAGCAGACTGAATGGACTGAATGGACATGCATGGACTGAATCAGCCCCACCTCTCCTATTGCGGGTTTTCGATCCGCCTCTCTCCCAAAATTTACACCAAGCCTGAAGGAGGGACATGGGCGACAACCGGTGCCGCCGGCCCTATGCATTGTCTCCAGGCCACACTCCACACAGACCGGACAATGCGGCCTCTTCCTGCACAAACTGACGCGTGTCCTCCCTCGCCACAGTTAAAGTACGCTCCATAGTATTCGGACATCAAAGCAGCAAAGCGTTCACATCATTTTAAAAACTTGGCGTTGAAGCGTGAATAATACGTAAAAATTAGAAGTATAAATTCAAATATAATGTTCCCGATATTTTAACTAATTTTGAATTACAGTACCGTACTCAAAAAGCAAAAATCTAGGAAAAATGACTTGTTTTTCACTTTTGCATTGATGGGCCAAAAATAGCCTTTTTTAAACATTAGAACAAACCATTGCGCGCGCTACGCACGCGCAATCTATTGTTTTAACACAATATTTATTTTAAAGAGAAGACATTAAATAAAATCAAAAGTATTGCCAATTTTCCTGATTAGTTTCTCTTACTTGTGTTATCATCTTGTGTTAACATTATGATATACAGAATGTGCTAAAACATTGTATGCAATTATACTCATGAAAAGATAGAACGTTAGAGCAGCAATGTAAATACACAATGGCGCACTGTTTTTTTTTTATTATTCGTTTTTCAAAATATTAAATATACAGGGTGTCCCATGGGAAATTGCAGAAACTAATCAGCTATCATTTGCAAATATATTTAGTTGTTGAAAAAACAAAAATTGTGTTGAAAAGAAGAAAGTTTCCCATGGGACACTTTGTAGTATAAATAAAATCTGAAACTAATTTCTAAAAGATTTCAACAATTTAAAATTTTTAATATAAAAAACTAAATTCTACTTTTTTAAAAATATTCTTTCACTTGTTCATTCAAATAAAAACGGACTTTAGGCGAAAACAGAGTCCTTGCAACTCCTAATGGCGTAAGTGAAACTTATTCTCTGCTCTAATCTCCTCTCATTCTCACTTTCATTCTTCCTTTCGTTCTTTCTCTCTCACTTTTTCTCTGTTTCTTACATTCTCTTCCATTCTCTCTCTCTCTCTCTCTCTCATTTCTTTACACTTATTGTTCTCGTTTCTGCGCTTCTCTTTGATGTGCTCTTTCTTTCTCTTTCTCTTTTTCATCTGTTTTCTTATTCTATCTCTCATTCTCGCGTTCTCACACTTTCTTTTTTAACTCTCTTTTTGTTTTTCTCTTTCCCTTTACTTTGTTTGCGTGCTCTCTAGCTTCGCTCTCTGTTCTCCTTTTTTCATTTTCTCTTCATTTTTCCTTCCATTCGGCCTCTCTCACTTTTTCTCTGTCTTTTACATTCTCACCATTTCTTTCATTCCTTTGCTCTTGCTGTTGTTTCTGCACTCTCTTTGGTGTACGCTTTCTCTCTCTCTCTCTCTCTCTCTCTCTCTTTTTTTCTTTTCCGTTTTCTCCCTTATTTTACTACTCATTCTGGCATTCTCACACTTTCCCTTTAACTCTCTTTCTGTTTTCTTTTCTCTTTTCTTCATCTCTTCAATATCGCCCTCTGCTCTAACCTATTTTCATTCTCTTTCATTTTTTCTCATTCTTTATCTTTCACTTTTTATGTCTCCTACATTCTCTTCACATCCTCTCTCTTATTCCTTCTCTCTTGTTGTTTCTGTGTTCTCTTTGGCATGCTTTCTTTTTGCCATTCTATTTTCCTTTTTCATTTTTATTCTTATTCTACCTCACATTTTGCGTTCTCTCACTTTCCTTTTTAACTCTCTTTTCGTTTTTCTTTTTCTCTTTCTCTTGTTCATTCTCTGCTCTAACTTCCTCTCATTCTCTCTTCAATTTTTCTACCATTCTGCCTCTCTCATCTCTCTGTCTCTTACATTCTTTTCACATCTTTTCCTTCATTCCTTTGCTCGAAACTTGCTCTTGTTTCTGCGCTCTCTTTGATATGTTATATATATATCTCTCTCTCCCTCCCTCCTTCTCCTTCCTCTTTTTCCCCTTTCCCTTTTCCCCTTCTCTTTGTACCTTTCTCATCTTCTTTTTCGTTTTCTTCCTTAGTCTACCTTTTATTTCTATTCTCACATTTTCTCTTTAACTCTGTTTCTGTTTTTCTCTTTCTCTATTTCTCGAATACTCTCTCTAACTTCGCTCTTTGCTCTAACCTTCTCTTATTTTTTCTTTCATCCTTCCTCTCATTCTTCATCTATCACTTTTTCTGCCTCTCTTACATTCTCTTTACACACACGCGCGCACACACACACACACACGCGCACACACACACACACACACACACACACACACACACACACACACACACACACACACACACACACACACACACACACACACACACACACACACACACACACACACGCGCCCACACGCACACGCACGCACGCACGCATTCTCTCTCTCTTTCTCCCCCTCTCTCCCTCTCTCTCCCTCCCTCTCCTTCCTCTCCCACTTTTTCCCTCCCTCCCTCTCCCTTCCTCTCCCTCCCTCTTCCTTCCTCACCTCCCTCTCCTTTCCTTTCACTCTCACTCCCCCTCCCCTCCCCCTCCATCACCCTCTCTCCCCCTCTTTCTCCCCCTCCCCCTCTCTCTCCCTCTCTCTCCTTCATCTCCCACTTTTTCCCTTCCTCTTCCTCCCTCTTCCTCCCTCACCACCCTCTCCTTCCCTCTTCCTCTCACCCCCCTCCCTCTCTCCCCCATCTCTCTTCCCCTCCCTCTCCCTCTCTCTCCCTCTTTCTCCTTCTCCCCCTCTCTCTCCCTCCCTCCCTCCCTCACTCTCTCTCTCTCTATCGTTTTTTTATTTTTTGACATTCATCAGTATTTTTCTCATTCTTCTTTTCAATAATACTCTCACTCTTCCTTTATTCTTATGCTCTTAGTATCTTTCTTCTTTTTGTCTTTCTTTCTTTTTCTTTTACTTGCTTCTCTCACATTTTTGCATTCTTTCTAACTCTGTTTTTCACAGTTTCTTTTCTTTTTGCTCTCTCACAAAAATTCTCTCTATCTCTTCTACTTCTCTCTCATCCTTTCACATACGCTTCTCTATTTTGCTCTCTCTCTCTCTCTCTTTCCCCCCTCCCGTCCCCCTCTCCCTCTCTCACTCGCTCACTCACTCATTCATATTTTTTACATTTTCTCATTCTAACTCTTACTTTTTTCTTCTTATTTCTCTTCTCTGCTTTTTTTTCATTTTCTTTTATTTTATTTCTCATTTTTTTCTTCAATATTGCTCTCACTCTTCCTTCATTCTTTTATTCTTAATCCCTTTCTTTCCTTTGAGAGAGAGCTAAAAAAAAGCAACTAAGAAAAATGAAGTTAGAGAGAACGCAAAAGTATGACAGACGCAGGTGAAAGATTGATTGAATGAATTTTATTAGCTTTCTCAGCTATTATGTTACATAAATTTACAATAAAATATGCTTTTTTACATTCGCTTAAGGGGATGCTGGAGTGACGGCCAAACTTGATCGGGGTCGATAATCTAGAATATGATATAAAAATTTCCTATATTATCGATCCTAGTTCAAGCATGTATACATTGCGCGCTTGTGCGCAATGTTGCCGCCTCGATTGTTTACGATACGAGCAGGACAGATATATGATCTTTCGTCCTTTTCCTCTCATTGTTACCAAGAATCTCGATGTTGCCAAGATTCTCGATGTTCTGAGACGGCTAGAGCGTCCGAATTTCCTTTTACCAGGCACTTCAGGGCCGCCCTACAAATTGTGGGCCCCTCATCCTGATAATATTTTAATAAATATTAAAGTCGCGTATGATTTTAATACATATAATAATATAACGACTTTATTATATTTTATCAAAGAAATATATTCAATAATTTGTACTATATAACTTGTATAATACCAATTTTGTCTTGAAGTGTGACTAAAATTATAGTATTATATAAAATCATATTATTCTATGATTTTGAATATTGGGAACAGTGAATGGGCCCCTCCAACATTCATTCCCGTGAGAACGCAACAAATAAATTTTTCTCGTCTCTCCGAATCAAATTTATAAATATTTGTAATAACCAGTACCATCCTAAAAACGAGATGCTTCTGATTTTTATTAACATCAGTACCGTCACATCACAGACACCTCTGACTTTTATACATAATATATAATCATATATATATCATGCAGTTATATATTATCATGCAGTTATTAGCAAATATATAATCATGCAGTTTTATATTTTAATTTTACATACTCAGTACCGTCAAAATAGACGCTTCTGATTTTTATATGTAATATACATATAATCATGCAGTTATATATATATATATATAAATTTTATATACTCAGTACCATCAAAATAGACGCTTCTGATTTTATATATAATCATGCAGTTTTACATATATATCAATTTTATATACTCAGTATCGTCAAAATAGACGCTTCTGATTTTATATATAATTATGCAGTTTTACATATACATCAATTTTATATACTCAGTACCGTCAAAATAGACGCTTCTAATTTTTATATGTAATATATAATCATGCAGATTTACATATATATCAATTTTATATACTCAGTACCATCAAAATAGACGCTTCTGATTTTATACGTAATATATAATCATGCAGTTTTACATATATATCAATTTTATATACTCAGTACTGTCAAAATAGACGCTTCTGATTTTAATTGTACATACCATTAGAAATCGGGACTGGAAATCTTTGAAATTATATTGTTTCAAGATTCTAAAGACTCGCTACCGCGATCGAGAAGTCCGAGTGGAAGCGCTCGTTCGACGTTGAGTTGGCGCGCGAGAAATCCGACGAGTCGTAGTTGGCCCGCATGGAGAACCGAGCTGGAGCGCGGTATCGAGGACCGGCTCTCGGATTCGGAGTTCTTCGAGAACCGGCCCTCGCTCAAGTCCGAGTCGTTGCGGCTGCACCGCGTCGACTTCTCGTCCGACCCGTTCATCAGCACCCGATCCTCCACGCTGCTCGACTTCATGATCGACTTCATCTGCTAGCGCTGCTGCTTTCTCGCGTGGTGGCTGACGCGCTCGGGGCTGCCCTCGGGGCTGCTCTAATTATCACGACTATCACTAATTATTACAACATTGTCCATCTCACTTGTCGTTTGTCATGAGACACGGAACGGATACACAATTACACTCAAAAATACACGGAGCGAACAGGCATTCGTAATTCGCGCGCTTTGACAGCTTTGACGGCCAACTTCTTTCCGTTTACGTCGCGTGTTTTGACTGCGCGCGTATCCTCGCGCACTCAGCTTGTGTGTAGTAATGTGTATGTGTGAATCTTCCGTGTGCTAAGTTACTAACACAAGGAAGTGTCGCACCGACACGCCAATGCCATCTTCTAAAAAATTCCGGAACTACTGTTGCGCACTATATATATGTAATCACTGGTCTGCTTACCGTTCCGCATGTACACTGCGTAGGTTCACATGAATAAAATGTTTTACAAGATAGATCTTTTTTATTAGAGATTAGTTCGTATTCTTATCGCTACCACAGTGTTCATTATTCCTGTCCGAGTCCTGCTGTGCTCTCGATTTATGCTGCTCAGCTCATATAACCTTTATGTGAGTGAATGTTTCTGTGTGTGACAGCTCAAGAGTGCAAAAGGTACAGTTCACAATCGTTAATTAATATAATTATGTGATTTTACGCCTTTTTCAGTCTTAATTTGAGCAGAGCAGGATTTCTTTTCGTACGTACTTTACATCTTTAAAAGGCTTTTTTAATCTGTAAAGCCAATTCAAAGATTCGTCTTGTAAAAGAAAATGAACTGTAATGTCGGTATTCAGCATCCCCTTAAATATATCAATTCTTTCACAACTTCTTATTTCCGCTGGTAAGGCATTGTATAATTTTACACCTTCATAGCACATGCTTTTTTGTGCACTCCTAGTTCTACAGAAATTTATTGCAATAGTCTCTTCTTGCCTAGTTTGTCTTCCACCTTCCCTTCTATTTATTTCTAATCTATCCCTGAAATTATTTGGCGCCAAGTTACGTACAATTTTAAATATAAATATACATACGTTATAGTGTAGCCTCTGTTTTATAGACATAAATTGTAACGCTTGTAACATATGTTCTATTTTAGTATATCTATTACATTGCAATATTACACGCATAGCCCGATTCTGTGCTACTTGTAACTTCTTCAGTTCGGTATCTCCCATATCTAATAGTATTGTTGCACAGTACTCGAAGTGGGGTGCTATTATCGATTTATATATAATATATCTCGTGTATGCCGAGATGTAATTTCCTATCCTATTTAAAAAACCCGTTTTCTTTCCAATTTTCTTTAGCATATAATCACAATGGTCCTTAAATCTAAGTTTATCGTCAATGATTATACCTAAGTACTTTATTATCTTTACACGTTCTATTTCCATTCCGTCTAGGCATCTCAACACAATATTTCCCTTTAATTCTTTTCTTATACTTCTCACAACCATAAATTTTGTTTTACTCGCATTCATTTTTAGCATATTCATTCTCATCCACTCTTCTACTATATTAAATATAAAAGTCATTTTCCCTTCTACTTCTGCACTACCTTCTCCAGTTACATATATTAAAGTATCATCTGCAAACATTTTTACACTGTAACCTTCTGGGCAAATTTTAATTATATCATTAATATATATAATAAACAACAAAGGTCCCAATACAGATCCCTGAGGCACACCATACTCAGTCCTCATTACTTTCGAACATTTATTCCCAAAACGAACTTGTTGATATCTATCTCTGAGATATGTTTTCATCCATTCTAACACCCTTCCTCTAATACCATATTGGTATAATTTTTCAATTAACCTATTTCTATCTATCGTTTCAAATGCTCTTTTAAGATCCATAAATATTACTTCTATTACTTTCCCTTCACTAACTAATATTTTCCAGTCATTGATCACGGTTTGAATGGCCGTTTCACATGAATAGTGTTTCCTGAAGCCCGATTGATGTTCTGTTATATACTCATTAGATTCAAAGTAATCCTCAATCTGCCTTTTAACTATTAATTCTAGTACTTTTTCATAGGTTGGTAAAATATTAATAGGTCTAAATTCACTTGCCTTTTTAGCTTTTTCGACTTTTGGTATCGGTATTATTGTCGATGTTTTCCAGCTCTGTGGGCAGCACCCATCTTTTAATGACTGATTAATAATATTAACATACTCTTCTTTAATAACTGGAAATATCACTTTCAATACATCCCCAGTTCTTCCCTCCTCTGTACCTTTTTTCCGCGGTAATTGCATTATAATTTCTTCCAAGTCCTTTGTGTTAATCATTTTAAAATCCTCAAAATATCCCTTATCCTCGATAACATAAATACTTCTTCTTCTGTTTATATCTTTATTTGTACATTCTATAGATTCTATTATATTCTGAATACTTTGTATATAATACATATTAAATTTATCGGCTAAACTCCTATTATTTGCCTCATCTAGTATTTCAAAGTCTATATTATTTATTTTTTTTGTACCTATTGGTTCCCCTTTAACTATTTCTTTCAGTACTTTCCACATATTTGTAGGATCATCCCTATTGTTATCTATCATATCCTCATAATACTCCTTTTTTTTCTCTCTAATCATTTTTACAACTGCGTTCCTCTCGGTTTTATACTGTATCCAGCTGCACTCCGTTTTTTCAGTTATAGTTCTCCTAAAAGCCCTATCTCTTCTAGCTGCTTGTTCTTTAATTTCCTCTGAGAACCACACTTTACCCTCCCAGACTTTCGGTATTCGAACTTCTTTTCTTGGCGCTGTATTATCCAACGCATCAACTATACTATTTACAAATTTCCAAGCTCGTTCATCTATTTCGTGAACTAAACTTTGCCCTATATTTTTCTCTATTAATAGATGAAAGAAAGACAGAGAAAGAAAGAGAAATTTATATGTCCCAATATTATACAATAAAATTAAGAATATTCTTTTTACCTCTTATAAATTATTTTATAAATTATTCTTCCATGTTGCATCAATTAATTAATTTTTATCATATCAATCCACTGCTTCTGATTTCACTCACTCACTCACTCACTCACTCACTCACTCACTCACTCACTCACTCTCTCTCTCTCTCTCTCTCTCTCTCTCTCTCTCTCTCTCTCTCTCTCTCTCTCTCTCTCTCTCTCTCTCTCTCTCTCTCTCTCTCTCTCGTTTTTTTATTTCTTGGCATTTTCGTATTTTCTTTTATACTTCTTCTCAATATTATTCTCACTCTTCCTTTATTCTCTTACTCTCAATCTCCTCCTTCTCTTTGAGAAAAAGTTAGAGAAAAAGCAACTAAGAAAAGTAAAGTTAGAAAGAATGCAAAAATATGAGAGATACAGATAAAAGAAACCCGGGAAAAAGGAAAGATATTTATGTGTTCCAATATTATACAATATGACTAAGAATATTCTTTTATACCTTTTTATATTACTCTTAAATTCTTTTTTAAATTACTCTTCCATATTGAACCAATTATTTTTTATCATTGCTTCTGAGTTTGTAGAAACCAATGCAGTAGCTTCAGTAATTATCCACTGTCTTCTATTGTAATTGAATGTAACCGTTTAATATTAGTAATCTATAAAAAATGTATTAGACAATATTGTTTAATTTTTCGACAAACTTACATCCAGCTTCTTGAATTAAGGGGATGCTGGAGTGACGGCCAAACTTGATCGAGATCGATAATTTAGAATATGATATAAAAATTTCCTATATTATCGATCCTAGCTCAAGCATGTATACATTGCGCGCTTGTGCGTGCAATGTTGCCGCCTCGATTGTTTACGATACGAGCAGGACAGATATATGGTCTTTCGTCCTTTTCCTCTCATTGTTACCAAGAATCTCGATGTTGCCAAGATTCTCGATGTACTGAGACGGCTAGAGCGTCCGAATTTCCTTTTACTAGGCACTGCAGGGCCGCCCTACAAATTGTGGGCCCCTCATCCTGATAATATTTTAATAAACATTAAAGTCGCGTATGATTTTAATATGTATAATAATATAACGACTTTATTATATCTTATGAAAGAAATATATTCAATAATTTGTACTATATGACTTGTATAATACTAATTTTGTCTTGTAGTGTGACTAAAATTATAGTATTATATAAAATTATATTATTCTATGATTTTAAATATTGGGAACAGTGGATGGGCCCTTCCAACGTTCATTCCCGTGAGAACGCACAAATAAATTTTTCTCGTCTCTCCGAATCAAATTTATAAGTATTTGTAATAACCAGCACTATCTTAAAAACAAGATGCTTCTGGTTTTTATTAAAATCAGTACCGTCATATCACAGACGCCTCTGACTTTTATATATAATATTGTTGCGCGCTGCGGCCGCCCGGTATACTCCCCGGCCGCGCGAGTCAGACGACAGGTCGATCGGAGCATCGATCGACCGGGCCATGAAGTTCGCGAGTTCCGACGCGGACATCGAGCAACGGTTGCTGGGGCGCTTGTTGATTGACAAGCTGCCTGTCAGATTTTCGCTGGCGTCCTCTCGCGGAGGACACGCTTCGACTATTGTAAACGATTCCTACTAATAAAGTTGGTGTTCACTTTTAAACGGTGTCTCTTTCCTTTCCGCGCGCGCGTTGCGTGTGACTGAGAGTGCGAGTGCGAGAGTGAACCCTCGCTTCGAAGCGCGAGTCTCTACGTCATCGCCGGACGACGACCGAGGCGTAACAATATATAATCATGTATAATATATAATTATGCAGTTTTATATTTTAATTTTATATACTCAGTTCCGTCAAATACACGCTTTTGATTTTTATTATAATCAGTACCGTCAGATTACAAACGCCTCTGATTTTTATACATAATATAATCATGCAGTTTTATACTTTAATTTTATATACTCAGTACCATCAAAATAGACGCTTCTGATTTTTATATGTAATATATAATCATGCAGTTTTACATATATATCAATTTTATATACTCAGTACCATCAATATAGACGCTTCTGATTTTTATATGTAATATACATATAAACATGCAATTTTATATATATCAATTTTATATCCTCAGTATCGTCAAAATAGATGCTTCTGATTTTTATATGTAATATACATTTTATATGTAATATACATATAATCATGCAATTTTATATACTCAGTACCGTTAAAATAGACGTTTCTGATTTTTATATGTAATATACATATAATCATGCAATCTTATATACTCAATATCGTCAAAATAGACGCTTCTGATTTTTATATGTAATATACATATAATCATGCAATTTTATATACTCAGTATCGTCAAAATAGATGCTTCTGATTTTTATATGTAATATACATATAATCATGTAATCTTATATACTCAGTACCGTCAAAATAGACGCTTCTGATTTTGATTGTACATACCATTAGAAATCGGAACTGAGAATCTTTGAAATTATGTTATTTCACGATTCTAAAGGCTCGCCACCGCGATCGAGAAGTCCGAGTGGAAGCGCTCGTTCGACGTGGAGTTGGCGCGCGAGAAGTCCGACGAGTCAGTTGGCCCGCATGGAGAACCGCTCGACCGAGCTGGAGCGCGGTATCGAGGACCGGCTCTCGGACTCGGAGTTCTTCGAGAACCGGCCCTCGCTCGAGTCTGAGTCGCGGCTGCGCCGCGTCGACTCCTCGTCCGATCTGTTCATCAGCAGCCGGTCCTCCACGCTGTTCGACTTCATGATCTCGTTCTGCTAGCGCTGCTGTTTCCTCGCGTGGTGGCCGACGCGCTCGGGGCTGCCCTCGGGGCTGCTCTAATTATCACGACTATCACTAATTATCACGACATTGTCCGTCTTTGTCGTGAGACACGGTACGAATACACGATTACACTCCAAAATACACGGAGCGAACAGGCATTTTGACAGTTCGGTCAACTTTTTTCCGTTTACGTTCGCGTGTTGACTACGCGCGTATCCTCACGCACTCGGGTTGTGTGTAGTAGTGTATACATGTGAATCTTCCTTGTGCTAAGTTACTAACATAAGGAAATGTCACACCGACACGCCAATGCCATCTTCTAGAAAATTTCGGAACTACTATCGTGCATTGTTTACCGTTCCACATGTACACTGCATATGAATAAAATGAGTGAGCTTTACTGTAATAAATCTCTCTTATTAGACATTTTCTCGTACTTTTATCGCTACCACAGTGTCAATTATTCCTGTCCGAGTCCTGCTGGTCTCTCGATTTATGTGCTAACTTCATATAATCTTTATATAAGTGAATGTTTCTGTGAGCTGACAGCTCACAATAAATAATTAATATAATTATGTAATTTTAAGAGTACAGCAGAAATTGTTTTAGTACGTACTTTATTTCTGTAAAAGGATTTTTTAATCCGTTAAGCCGTTTCGATGAATTATTACAATAAAGATATGAAACTGTAATGTCGGTATCCAGCATCACCTTAAGTGTAATCCGAACCACCTCCAGGCACAATTTTTAATTTTTTAACCTTTTTCGATAACTGTCAAAACTTACAATAATCTGAACTATCAAAACTATCATGATACACACATCTCCGCGCTGACAGCTACTCTCGCAATACGAAGTAAGCCAAACGAGAGAACCAATCAGCATCGCAAAAAAGTGGCAGCAATACTTTTGAATATTGATTTAACACGTCTTTTTTTAGAAAGGATTGTTCTTTGTTTTAACGCAAAGATGGGAGCTATAGTTCATAGAATATGCTATTGGAATCACCTACAACATTTCTGCATAGGTTTTGAATAAAAAACGGTGAATCAGTTAAGGATCTTCCCTCGTTAGTTCCTTAATAGGACTTATTACAAACGTTAATTTCGAAGTTAACAAAATAAGATTCCTCCGTATTGCAACGTGGAACATTAATGGACTTCTTCCCAATAAAAAGGAGGTCCAAGCACTTATCTGCAAACAAAGAACAATCCTTTCTAATAAAAGACGTGTTAAATCAATATTCAAAAGTATTGCTGCCACTTTTTCGCGATGCTGATTGGCACCCCTCGAGATTGATTAACCCTTTGAAGACGGGAGGTTGCTGAAAAAGTGAATTATGGAGAAGCTAATGTTTAAGGATAATTGTGGGTCGCCGAATCTGATCTTATTTTAGTATTTCAAAATTCTGTAATTTAAGATGGCGGATTCAATATGGCCGCTGTAGAAATGGTCGAAAATGCAAATATTATTCAATATCCATAAAACTCATATTATAGGGGGAAACTTATATTATCATATTTGATAATGTTCTTTTTCATTGTCAAGGTAAAAATTCAAAATGCAAGATGGCGCATCCAATATGGCCAATGTTGAAAGGGTCAAAAATCCAAATATTACTTGAAATCCATAAAATTCATATTACAAAGATTTTTGATGATGCTTTCTTTGCAGTTCATCAATATCATGCAAACTTTTATTGCTGACGTCTAGGAATAAAGAATATTTACATCCTATTGACATAATATCCAATAAAAAATATCTACAATATATTCAGAATCTATTTGTACTGCGGTGGTGGCAGAAGACAAACATGATACTATTGAAAATCATGATTTTCTATCAATTATTACTCATGTGCTCTGGCATTTTTTTTTGTACATGGATTATAGATATTCACTATCATTCATCATTCGGGCTTACTGACTTATGTGGCACCGATAAGTTCTAAGAAAAGCGAAACTGGAAATTCTCGAGCCATGTTCCTTGTTTCGCCAAGGTATCATCAATCAAGCTTTACAGTCAAATTTTTAAATTCGAAAAGAGCACCATCAAAGCTCTTGTAATATGAATTTCAAAATTTGCCATAATCACAGTTTAAATAAAATATCTTGTAGAATTCTTAGCTTTGTCAGAAAAGCTTTATTATTAAAAAAAATTAAGTAATTGCTTATTGCAAATTTATTTTTTGTTTTTTTTACACCAATTGGTTCATCTCATTATTCTGTTCAAAAAAATATTAAAGTAAGATGATCGAAAAATCAATATTTTACGAGATATTTTGTAGTTTATGTCAAAATTCGAGAAATTTCAAGTCTTGTAATTCGAAAAGTTCTTGATGAAAAAAATTTTTCGTAGTGTTTTGGAAAGCTCTCGAGGTAAGCTACAAGAATATACAATGAAATATAGGATGTTCCACTTAAGAAATTGAAAGTGACCTTTACGTGACCTTCAAGCAGCTATTCAAACCAATGGTACCATCGTATGGCCCTTTCAAAACCGTACAACTTTTGTCTGAAACATTTTTCTGTAGAACTTATAGTTTTCGAGATTTTTCAGGGTTTCCATACTTTTCCCACACCCTGTATGTGCAAATATAACCAGAATAATATACATAGAAGATCCACAGTACAAACATATGATATACAGGGTGTCCCAGAATTGTGGAACAAATTTTCATGAGCAGGTAGAGCGGACGAAACTGAATCGAAAAGTCCTTTACCATTTTGCAATTTTTGCAATAGTTAACAAGATATTAATGATTAAAAATCACCGTATTAGCCCGGCCCTCCGCCGAATATAAGCGCGCGGCGCGAGACGACCGCCCAGCGTTGCTAGGCACTCGAGGAGTTGTTTACTACACGCGGCAATGCCTACGAGCGGCGGTTTTGAGCTGTGATTGTCCCCCTGTTTTTGTAGAAAACAACTCCTTCTTGGAAACAATGACGCTAGGCGGTCGTATCTCGCCGCGAGCTTATATTCGGCGGAGGGCCGGACTAATACGGTGATTTTTAATCATAAATATCTCGTTATCTATTGGGAAAATTGCAAAATGGTAGAGGACTTTTCGACTCAGTTTCGTCCGCTCTATCTGCTCAAGAAAATTTGTTCCACAATTCTGGGACACCCTGTATACATTCAGTGTTTATACACTCTGTACTCACATAGAATGAGAATCTCTAATAGACATCCAGTAGACATCTGTCATGGAGATTTGGAACTCCAGTAGAGGTTTATTAGACATCTACCGGCGGGGGCAATCAGATATCCAGTTCTGTCTTGTCGACATACATTGGACCTCTATTAAACATCTTTAAAGACGTCCATTAGACGTAACGTAGATTATAAATAGAGTATTCGTGGATCCTTGGTGGACGACTAAACGACGTTACGTGGATCATTAATAGAGGGTTCATGGAGGATAAATGGGATCCATAGAGGATGAATATAACCCAGACAGTATATGGATATTTTTTGGATGTCCTAAAGATATACCAAATCTCTCACTTATTTTAGTTTACAACATATACTACAAACATACTACTGTATTATACTCGTAGAATGTTACCAGAAAGTTCTAAAATCACTACTTAAAACATTCATTTCGTGCTTCGATTAGCCTAAAGATGTACATTAAGCTTCTTTATATATTCAAACAAAAACGAATTTTACTTACGAGAAAGCGTATAATTCTTGCGACTTCTAGCGGCGTGAGCGGCATCTTATATGAGTTTGTGAGCACAAGAAAGAGCGCTTTCGTGCAACGTAATGATTTTTTATAGAAAGTTTTAAAATGATGTTTTTAATTATATTGCTACACAATGACATTACTACGTAAAATTATAAATTTTAATTTAAAAATTTTAAATGTATTCTTTAAAAGTGTCCTAAATTAATCCCTGAAATTTCTAGTGGCAGTCCATCAGATGTCTAATGGATGTCTTCTGGAAATTTCGAATCTATGATAAATATCAATTCGAATTGAAAAGTGGATCATTCCACACATCTTCTTATGAAGCAGTGTCATCATTTCCAGAGTTCTCTAAGGCAGCAGGATTTTTGAAAATATGTAACGACATATTAGTTGTATGATTCACTAAGTATATTCAAAAGAAATTCTCAAGGACGAAACAAGAATCTAACATTGTTTTAAAGTTTTTATGAGCTTAAATGTCCATTAGAATTCCATCAGAATTATGTGATTAAGGGATTATGGGGGTGAGGGTTCAACGACACTAAAAACATACAGTAAACGTATTTTTTTTCTCAGACCCGATGGAGCTATTTAGAACTCAGATTCGAATTCAGCGACCCCAAAAACATATAGTAAGAATTTTGAGACCCCGAGGTCAAAAACTTTTTTTTTGTGGGGCTGTGTAATGTTATTTAATGGCTTCGGTGGATTTTACGGTGTTTTTTGAGGTTAGGAAAAAATCCTGACGATTAGGGGTTAAACGGGTTGCGGATTCGGGTTCAGCGACAAAAAATACATAGGAAAATGATTGTGGCATTCATGGCGCAGAAAAAAAATTTTTTTTGTGGGCCTGTGTAATTATTCTTTAATCTCACTTGTCGTAGTTTTACTCTTTACTAATATACCGATTGAATTAGCGATAAAGGGAATAGAAAAGAGATGGAATCATATAAAAAACAATTGCCAAATCATCAAAGAAAAATTCTTAAAAGGTTTAAACTTTATTCTTCACTCCACATATTTTACCTTTGACAACAACATATATAAATAAACAGTTATAAACAGTTAGAAACAGAAGTTTGAAACTCCTATGGGCTCATCGTTGTCTCCCGTCATTGCAGATATAGTTTTACAAGACATTGAACTGAGTGCTCTTGAGGTTTTAAGAATTGATGTAGCTTTTTATTTTAGATATGTTGACGACATAATTATGGCGATTCCCAGTGACCAAATTTACAGAACTTTAGAAGTTTTTAACTCTTTCCATCCAAGAATTCAGTTCACTTTGGAAATTGGAAACAAGAAAATAAATTTTCTAGATTTAACTATCATTAATGACGAAAATTCTATTTTTGACTGGTGTCATAAAACTATATTTTCGGGAAGATACTTCAATTTTTTGTCTCAACATTCACTCACTCAAAAGAAAGAAACAATAATAGGACTAATTGATAAAGTTTTTTTGTTATTACATCCAAGATTTCAAAAGAACAACATTGTTTCTGTTATTAATACACTTATGTCAAATGATTATCCATTAAAACTCATTTTTGAAACTATTAACACGAGAATAAAATCACTTATTAATAATCACACATCAAAACAAAACAAGAATGAAAACGTTACAGACAGAACAATAAATAATTGGTTTACTATTCCTTACTTCAAAGGGATCTCAAAGAAATTCAAAAATGTAATTGAAGGATCAAACATCAGATTATCTTACTTTAGTTTAAATAAACTTAACAAATTTATTAAAGGACAGATCGTCTCCCATTATTCTTATTAAAGAATGTTGTATACAAAATTAACTGCAATGATTGTGATGCTTGTTATGTTGGCCAAAGCAAAAGGAAACTAATAACGAGAATCACAGAACATACATAAGGCAACAAATTAATAAGAAAAATAACATCAGTTATTACTAATCACAGAACTAAACAAAAACATGAGTTCGATTGGGAGAGAATTGAAATTCTGGATAGCGAAAGATTCCTCTCTAAACGTTTAGTATCTGAGATGGCCCACATCAGATTACAAAAACATCATATCAACTCACAAAGCGACACTGAATACCTACACCATGCATATGTAACCATCTTAGAAAACTTTCATTAATTGTTAAATAATTACCGAGATTTCTTGATTAAACTTAAAAAAAATTGATAATTTAAAATAATTTATTCACGGATTAAGTTATCCAATTGACTAATCAATATTCATTTAATTTATTTATTTTGTAATTTATTCTAATTTTTACATTTAATTGACTATTTCAATTCTAATTTTTAATCTTTACACCCATAATTTTATTTACTACATTTTATTCATTATATTGAATAGATTTATATCTATTGATTATTCATTTTTTATATAATTTATTTAGTTTATAATTTATTCTAGTTATACCTTTAAATGACTTGACTGCTAGGAACTTATTGTTAGTGACTTCAATGTTTAGTGAAGAAAACATAATATTATACTATTGATAACAACGTATCCTCACCTTCTCTGCCTGTTTATCATCAATCTCTATTCAAACGTAGACTGAAATGATCGAAATGTCAACGATCGTTATCACAAAGTCTTATTTAAATCGATTTGATTAACTTATTGGTAAGTTCATATATTTAACTATTACATTAAGATAATATCATTAGGATTGTTATAACATTTTAGATTTGGATCAATTAGTTAACAATCAAATTGTAATATTAATTCCATGTTGAAGATGGTTCGAACAAGAGTCGAAACATTCGTCAAATATTATTGAGGATGTAACTTCACTCAAAATAAAACATTAATATCTGCACCAAAACCTGCTACTGATTCTCATCGTTCGGTTTTACAATGATTGAACTTTTCGAGAATCCTTATTAATAACTGTATATTTATTCTTCACACGTATATGTACATACTTGTACAGACTGTTAGATAGGAAGGCTCAGGAGTCAGTTTGCTGTAGAAAAAGTTACAATTAGTGGTTACGGCTAACAGCACTGAGCTGCAGAAAAGTCTAAGAATTCTGCTGGAGGTCCCCTTCTTATAAGGACTGTGGGTGATTTTCACATGCGAGAAAGATTCGTCGCCTCGCACTGCGCTTGCCGCCACATTTACATTAAAAATTTGTCCGTACCATTTTTAAATAAAATCTGAATGAAAAAATACTTTAAATAGTTTCAACACATTTATAAAATACTCCAAAAACTATTTTTTCTCCTTGAGTAAATAAATAGCAGTAAAATGAAAGTAGTATAGAACTTACAATTAGTCATATTTATTTACTGCTGTTCCAGACTATCAAGGGAAAAAAAGGTAGGAATATTTTACAAGAGTGCTAAAATTATCTAAAGTGTTTTTTCATCCAGATATCTTCTTATTCGAAAATGACACGCAAAAACAAATGTTTAGTAAGATTTTCTCGCTTCTGGCGTCACATTTCCCATAATGCCGCAATGACCACTCGGGAATCTTAAATCAATTTAATATTTTTGTATTGCAAATATATGCAGTTGTTATTATTGAAAAAAATCTCTCAAGGAATTATATTGTAATTAACATAACATATTAATTACATGGAATTACTTTATTAATATAAAATTCTTTCAAGCGTTAATGACTTCTTAATGTTATTTATGACATCTCAATATTAGACTCGGTCTACAATAGCTGTAATATAAGCTTTAAGTCATAATAAAAATTGTAAAACCTCACTTAAAGTATGTCTCTAAACATCAATAAAATATTAAAGCATTAGTTAACTTTACTTTGTTATTTAGGATATGTAATATATTGGTATAATATAACTCTAATATTTTAATATTATTTATAAACGTGTAATATGTTAATAATATTTCTGTAATATTTTACTGTATATGTTATATGTAGTATTTCTGATATATTATAATATTGCCGCAGTATTTCTGTAACATTACGTGCTATGTGGGATATTAATGATATCAAACGTATACAGGGTGATTCAGAACAACCCCATGTCCTTGCAAAGACGCATTCTAGAGTTAATTTTGAGACAATTTTTCCTTTACGAAAATTTAGTCCAAAGCTTAGTTTTTGAATTATAAAGAGAAATAGTTGACGAATTACGGGATGAATTACCTTCTGTACTCCATAAAATACCTGTAGAATGTACCCATAGAATGTACTTTATAGAATATCTGTACCTGTATACCATAGAATATATATACATTTGGCATCAAATATTGTATATATGTATTGAATACATCGGCGAATATACATATTGTATATTATTATGTATATTCAAATTACATATGTTATGTATATACATTAAATGTTGTACGTATGAAATATATTAATGAATATACAGGGTAGACCATTTTAACCTATTCAGTCGAATATCTCGAAAACCAAGCCCGGGAGAGAAAAATGTTTTAGACAAAAGTTGTTTGGTTTTGAGGGAGCCATAAGATGATACTATTGGTTTGATCTTAAAGAATTATTTGAAGGTCACATGAAGGTCACCACAATTTTTTTAAAAGGCACTCCCTATTTTTTATTACATATTCTTGTAGCTGACTTCGAGAGCTTTCCAAAACACTATAATTAAATGTTTCTTCATTGAGTACGTTTCGAGTTATAAAGCTCCAAAGTTGCAGTTTGAAAAAATGCAAAATATCTCGTAAAATATTCACTTTCCGATAGTCTTATCTTACATGATACAACTAATCAAGGCAAGATTTGGACGGTCAAGGCAAGACGGGAACATGATCCAGCCAGTGAAGGCAAGATGCAGCCAGTAAAGGTGAGATTTGAACATGCTCCATACCATACACACACACACACGCGCACGTACACATACTTTACATACACTTGCATACACCCTACACACATACACACCCTACACATAATATTCCACACACACTCACACATAAGTTATGTGTCACACATAGATTATGTGACATAATCTACACGCACATACTACACGAACACTCCACACACACACACACACCCACACACACACACACACACACACACACACACGCGCGCGCGCGCGCGCGCACGCACACGTGCACGCACACGCGCACGCACACGCACACACACACACACTCACACACACTCACACACACTCACACACACTCACACACACTCACACACACTCACACACACTCACACACACACACACACACACATTCCACACACATTCCACATACATTCACACATAACCTATACACACATACCTCACACAGACTTATACATATACATCCCACATTTAAACACACACAGATAATCGATCCATGTAGACGATTGCTACAAATCCTGTTCGCAGAAATACAAACCTGATTGATCCCTTGATTGTTCTTGATGTTCTACTCATCTCAAATAGTCTATTTTTGAAATAATATACCCTCTATTGTTTCCAAAGAAAATACCAGAAAATTTATTTGTCACTATTTAGGAATCAATTGATTACGAAAATCTCTTCCACTGTTGATCGGAATATCAAACTTTATTAGTCACAATCAGAGGCTTACGCGTGCTGACAATACCATGGTTGATTATCGTCCCTCAGAGATTGTTGATATTCTCCTTGTTCTCGGAGAATGTCAACTAAATTATTATGAAGCTTCGCGAGTTTACCGGAATTGTTACCCTGAAAGAAAACAACATCCGAATCATACTACAATCCGGGACCTCGAACTAAGAGCTCGCCAAGGCCATTTAGAACATCAAAGAGCACATCATGAGTATAATGAAGATGATGTATGACGTGTGCATGTTATCTTGGCATTCATTCATCTTAATCCTGTAGCCATAATCGTATTATGGCTAGAGAAATTGGTATCCCGAGAATAACGATCTTAAGAATTTTGAAGAAAATGAAGTACCATCCTTACC
This sequence comes from Tetramorium bicarinatum, assembly GCA_928718305.1. NCBI lineage: Eukaryota > Metazoa > Arthropoda > Insecta > Hymenoptera > Formicidae > Tetramorium > Tetramorium bicarinatum. The sequence continues at coordinate 563,414 of OV788328.1, forward strand.
ATATCACGTTAACACAAGCTCTTACTCAAGCAGATATGCCGTTACGTGTACAATTTTGTCAATGGGCACAACAGATGATCCGAGCTGATCCGAATTTCTTCTATTATGTTATGTTCTCTGATGAATCGACGTTCAAAAATAATGGTGAATTGAATAGACATAATTGCCATTATTGGTCGGATGTTAATCCATTGGCATAGACAAGAAGATAATCAACATCGCTGGAGTGTGAATGTTTGATATTATAAATGATTTCTTGATTGGTCCTTATTTCTTTGAAGGACCTTATTTCTTTTCATGTTAATAATGTAAATTTTTTGGAACTTCTTAAGGATCATTTACCACAATTGCTTGAAGACGTTGATTTTCATACACGTCAAAGAATGTGGATACAAATGGACGAGGCGCCACCTCATTATGCGGCAATAGTGAGAGCTTATCTAGATCGAGAATACAATGGCAGATGGATTGGGCGACGAAGGGCCATCGCATAGCCTCCACGATCACCTGATCTGATTTCACCTAATTTTTATTTATGGGGGTATATTAAAAATGTTTATGAGCATGCGTCTACAACTAGAGTAGATATGATAGAGAGAATAAGAGTAGCATGCGCAAATATACCGCGAGCTGTCTTACTCAAAACGGTCAGACACTTCGAAAATAGGTTGGAATTATGTATTCAAGCCAATGGAGATAATTTTGAACAGTTCCTTTGATAAAGATCTTGCCTTGGTTGGTTGAATCATACTCGGATCTTACTTTTAATAAAAAATAGGGGATGCCATTTTAAAAAATTAAGGTGACTTTCATGTGACCTTCAAATAATTCTTCAAGGTCAAGCCAATAGTACCATCTTATGGCACTCTCGAAACCAAACAACTTCTGTCTAAAACATTTTTCTCTCCCGGGTTTGGTTTTTGAGATATTCGAGTGGATGGGTTAAAATGGTCCACCCTGTATATATAATGTAAGTAGGAAGGGTAGGCCGGTTTCAACTCAGGAGCTCCGAGGGGGGAGCGGGGCAGGGGGGTACCCCGCAGGCGAGAGGGGCATGACGTCACAGGGGAGGGGATGACCTTGAAATATGATACCGCGAGATGACCTTGAAATATGATACCGCGAGATGACCTTGAAATATGATATCACGAGGAGTGGGGATAGCTTTGAAATATGATACCGCGAAATGACCATGAATATGATATCGCGGAATGACCTTGAAATATGATATCGCGAGGAAGGTCCCACGAAATATGGAATCGGGAGGGAGGGGGTCCTACGATCGCGAGTACTATGGCGTGGGGAGTGGCAATTCGCTCGCATTAGCGTTCTCTGTCGCTCCCACTACTATTCGCATTAGCGTTCTCTCTCTCCCACTACCACTCGCGATAGCGTTTGCACGCTCCTGTTCGCGTTCTCTCTCTCGCTCCCGTTCGCGTCACCATCTTCGCTCGCGTTCTCTCTCTCTCCCACCCTCGCATTCTCTTGCGCACCTTCATCTTCGCACGCATTATCACTCGCTCGCGGTAGCGTTTGCGCGCTCCCAATATCATTCTCTCTCTCGCTCCCGTTCGCGCCACCATCTTCGCTCTCTTTCTCTCCCGCTCTCGCGTTCTTTCAGACTTCCGTCCGTTCGCGAACTCGCGTTTGCGTTCTCTCCCACCCTCGCGTTCTCTCGCGCGCCTTTATCTTCGCTCGCGTTATCTTTATCGTTCACGTTCGCGTTCTCTCTCTCTCACCTATCCGTTCTCTCGCGCGCCTCCAGCTTCGCTCGCGTTATCTCTCGTTCGCGTTCGCGTTCTCTTTCCCACCCTCGCTGGCGCTTCCCTCTCGCTCGCTCTTTTATATTTATCGTATAGGGAAGGGAATATAAGAACATAAATATTATATAAAAATAAGAGAAATATTTATTCAATATTAAAATATTGATACATATGACATATATAGCGTGTATGTAGTATATAATATAGCGTGTATATATTGTATATAACATATGATATTGTGTAGTAACATTTATTTATTTAATCCCACCATTCTTGAGGGAACGGTTCGAGATCAAAAAGCGATCGCAGATCAAAAAGGTCCTCCCCCGGCTGGTCCTGGATGGTGTCATTGTTCAGCCGGTCGATTCTTCTAAAATATCGAGCCCAAAACATATATCTCCGGTTGACAAATCCCCGGATTCGTATTTCGTCGAACGGAACGAAAATATCCTATAATAAAAAAAAATTTTTTTTATTATTAGTAAAAGAATATATATATATATATATATATATATATATATATATAGAGAGAGAGAGAGAGAGAGAGAGAGGACGAATTTTAATGGATGTCCCAACCTTTTACCATGAGAGTGGGGGTTACCGATTCTACTATACACATTTTATATAATGACCGTTAGTGTGTACTAAATATAAATATAAATACCTCATCATCCGGATAAATCAATATCCGCGCCTCATTCATAAGACGTAGTTCTTCGACCAGTCGAAGGCCTATCCAAATACCCTAGAAAAAATTATTTTTTAAGTATCTATAAATGTAACATAAAAAAAAATTTTTTTTTAATGTACTCTACTTACCCCTCGTGCTGGGTAAACAACATGGACACGTTGTGGTATTCCAGCCATTTTTTGATGTTTTTGTTATCGCAGTAACAACTCGTCTGAACTCGCTCGAAATTGTCAAAAAGTCTGTGCAGGAGCCTTATATAGGAGTCAAAAAGGGTATGGTAGGAGATGTGCGTGATTTATCTTAAGAATATTAGTTTACGGTATATCTTAAACGCGAAGAAAATCAAAACCTGCATCATGAAAAAATTATATGTACTGTTGCGGTATGCATATGTGGGAAGGATTCCTGCTCTGCGCTTCTGTCTTGATGATATTATTTTACAGTTAACTGAGAAGAAAAGTGATAAAAAATTGATAGCAAGCGCAACATCATGAAAAATTATATCTACTGCGACATGCATATACGTGGGAAAGATCTTAAAGAACTTACAATTAAAATTAATTTATCGGTAGGAGAAATAAAAAAATCGACGATATATCTACGGATAATATACGTTTATTTGTTATGGTAGTGCCACCAATTGAACAGTTTGAATACATTTTGCAAATCACAATTCGATACATGTTTTTGACAACGTAAAGTGTGTGTAGCGTCCAACTTCTGCAGAGATTCCATGTTTTCGTAATGCGTCGATGCTCTCGACGTAGACATCCTCTCGCGCATCGTCTAGGAGCAAATTCTGCAACCATTCTAGGAGCAAATTCTGCAACCATTCTAGGAGCAAATTCTGCAACCATTCTCGTTTTTCATGCCCCTTTACATATAAGATAGGCAATGTTTCATTCTCCGTCGCACTTATCACCGCCTTTGAAATCAAGTCTCTAGCCATGCTGTACCGAATCGTTCCATCATCCCATTGCAATCCGTGATGTTTCGTTGTCAACCAGGATGCCTGCTGTTTGTCCGCATTGCTGAGAAAATACCATGGTTCGGGACTTTCGAAAATATAATGTGAGAGAATATATCTCTTTCTGAGCGGCAAATTCCTTCACGACGAAGGAGTTTCTGCCAACGATGAAACCTTGCAGATCCACGAACGTTGATGTGGACATGACTGATTTTCGGCACGTCGAGAAGTGAACTGTAGGAGGATCGCGACACATGAATCTGATATTGCCGACATTGCAATTTACATGATCTTGCGCACTACATTGGACAATGGGCTGTATTCGATGACGCGATCGTGCAGGATGAGACAGTAGGCGGTAGTATTTGCCGGTACATTCTCTTTTCAATCAAATTCTATGCGCACATCTAGAGTCGCACTCTTGATAGACTCGTTCTGTCGCGTGCAATCGATGACTACAAAAGGTCCATTCGCCAAAAATGTGCTTACGTTGCAAAGCGTTTCATAGCAGTCGTATCCATAATAAGCTTTACGAAAACGCGCATACATGTCAAAAAGAATAGCGTATCTATTTCTGTTAAAGTCTAAATTCAGATCGTCATATGGATAAAATTTAGAGTTTAGATAAAGTTTCACGTTGGTCAGATTACAATCATCGAATATGCTCGTATCTTGAGACATGATATTCTTTCGACCAGTCTGCAGAGCAAAGATAACGTATCGCGGGTTCTCCAACTGAGTCGCAGTTTTGATAGCCCACGAATGCTTGGTCGTGCTCTGCAATAGGGGGTACTCGTACAGTTCCCATGATCGGAAACTCATACTCAGATATCGTCCGCTTTCCAAAGCTCGTAACAGGGATAGTTTATTGACCTCATTCAACATAACGTGAGGCATTCGCCACTGTACTTTGAATAGTTCGATTTCTGGTTCCGTCTTCGAATCTCCATTGATACAATTGTTGTCGTTGCGCGCTCGTATTTTGATACTGATTTTGATCAGTTCATGGCGGGCGTTAACAACCACGCGTTTATAATCCTCGCAAAAGCCCAAAAGCATGTTGAGCGGTACGCAAAAATTAAAGTATCCTTCCGGTATGGTAGATGTAGTATCTCATCCGGCATTCCGCAAGATCAGCGCTTTGTCATACGATAGCGATACATAGTTCTTGATAGTGCTGGTTATTCTAGCGTTTCTGATGCGGTCAATCTCCATGCCGTTGAGTTCGTATCGAATTTCGTCAAACATGAATGCCACGCAATTATTTGCAAGAAAAATCTCCGCATCATCCTCCTTCTCCGCATCATTGTTCTTCTTCTTTTTCTTCAATTTTCCTTCGATGTAGAGTAAGCTTTCACACGGCAACGTATACAAATCCTGCTGTTGTATGGGTATTCTTATCTCATCGCTATGTCCAAACGTCGTATTGGCATACGGATTGTATGTATGAGTTTCAATTTTGACAATGCTATCGTCAAAAATTGGCTCGCGTCCAATATTCAAGATATCAGCCATTTCGTACAATGAAACCCAATGATCTCAAAAATTCAATGTTCGACGCAGTGAGTTTCTTTTTATCAGGCGATTGGATTTGTTTTCTCTTGATAAAATTTTTCACCTGTTTCACTTCATTCAACACTAGCATCTCCCGTTATCGTTGTCTCCTCCGCACATGCAATCTGACGGTGATCTCTTCTCCACGAAAATCAAGCAGTTGGCCGTCCTGATCCACGATACGAATCGTCAGATCCGTAATGCTCCGTACGATGATCGGGAGATAAATGATCTGCGCGGGTATTTCCGATATCTTATATGCTGGTGGAACGCTCGGTGAAAACTCGTGTATCGTATGCACGCACTTGTCGTTGCTGTATGCACCTGTGGTCACATTGCACTCTATGCGAATAATGTTTACGTTAATGATATTTATCGATACATCCGATTCGTGCCACTGTCGCGGCTCTAGCACACGATTCGTCGAAAATCCCAACAGCGATATTGTTAGGTTTTGTAAAATTTATTCTGTGAGCACACTTGATTTCACTTTTCATCGTATTGTTGTTAGCTCGAATCGTCAGTGGGTACTCATCATCATCTTTCCCGATGTCTTTTTTTCTCACATCTTTGGAACGAGATTGTAAAAGCGTGCGTTTCAAATACGTGTCAATGTCGCGCAATTCGTATCCTTCGATCCTTCGGGAATGACAATCTCCTTGTCATCAAAATAGAATTTATTGTTCGATGAATTTACATTCGGGACCGTGTAGTAGGTTTCAAAGTCTGTCAGGCCGAGTTCGTAATCACCATCGCCTAAATCCACAGCAGGAAAGTAGCTTACCGAGAGAATGCTATTCTTGCCGCTGAGTGTAAACGTCAGTGACATGTTTGATACTGTGAGTTCAAATGGTGCAACGTCAGCCTTTAAATTGATCATCAATCTTTTGTAGAAACTGTAGACAAAGTTGTCCACAATTGCTCTGATCGTAACGCTGATAAGGCATATGATTGTACTCGATTCGTGTCACGTTGTTTATTAGATATCGCACCAATTCCCTCGGCGGCCGAAGATTACCAAAACTATCGAAATATATGACGCGATCTCCTCTCTTCGCATACGCTACCCAGTGAGTACTCGGTCCCTCGGCATTGTCCAAATTTATGATATCGCTCTCGTTTTGACGTACTCCACCGTTGGCAGGCTAGTACGCATAAATATACCTCTAAAATATGGAATGTGCATACGCTTTGCGAGTTGTTGTAGTTGCGTATCGGTAGTTGCACCCGTTGGGATTTTTAACGTCTTTCTGACGTTTTTTTTTCTCATCGACACTCCTCGTCCACGTTTGTACGAAGCGAGATAAATTCCATGACCTTCCATGGCACGATTATGACGTTTCAGTTCTTCCAGCTGACGCTGCGCGACCTTATTATCGTTCACAGCCTTTGCGACTCCTGCCGCTCCACCGACCAATGAATCGATAACACCTAGTAACGGTAGAATCGGCAGGATACCGCCACGTTTCGCTATCGAAAGTATTCGTTTCTTCGTTGTTTTTTTTCTTCGTTTTCAGGCCCATACCGAATTTTGTGTTGGCTTTCATAGCTGCCCAAACGGCTGTAGCAGCAGCTCTTTCCCCGAGAGTCGAATCCCTCGCGGTAATACGTTTTCGCGCTTTCACGGCGAGTATCTTGTCGGCAATGTGTCTTTCTGCGATATCGTTGCTATGCGAATAGGCTATATCGTGTTCGCGACACGCTGCATCCAGTGGGTTAATACCTCAATTACCTCTTGCCAAACGTTTTTCCAAATGAGTTCCCGGACCGCAAAACTGATAACCGGGAATATGTAATTCGATCGGAAGTGCGTTTATCGCACGATTTAACAAGCCTCTTCCAATCTTCGTTGACATTCGCTGCAATTTTTTATCAACGACGGCGGACTGTCGATATGCGTTCGATGGCACGGTAGATTATAATGCTCCAGGCAACGACGGTACTGCTGAACTTCTGAATCTGCCTTGATATGGTCGGGAAGTCTATCCCACACATAATCTATACAATTATAAAACTTTTGCAATAGAATAATCTTTGGTATATACTTCAATTGCTCGGCGGTTAAATCGTATATATCACGGTTATCCAACAGAAGCAGAAACATTTCTGAGCGTTTCGGCGGAATGCTCTGCTATAAATAGGTTTAGCTCTTTCGATACCGTTTCATTTTTTTCGGAGATAACATGCGGTTCGTGCGACAATCGCCGCCAATCGCGGTGACTAATTTCGATGAAAGGTTAATGTCAGAGAAAGAGGTACGCAAACATGGAAACATGCTACCAATTTCTATACGCGGTATTATTTGCGGTCCATCAAATTGCGGCAAGACAAATGTGGTGATTAGCCTGCTGGAAAGTCCGCACGGTGTACGCTTCGAGAACGTGTACGTGTACTCGAAATCGTTGCAACAACCGAAATATCGATACTTGGAAAATATATTGACATCGATAGAAGAAATTGGTTACTTTACATTTTCGAATAATACGAATAACAGTGACGTCATCTCGCCGAGCGATGCACGTCCAAACTCGATCTTTGTTTTTGATGACGTGGCATGTAACAAGCAAGATACGATAAGAGAATACTTTGCAATGGGCAGACACGCAGACGTCGATTGCTTCTATCTTTGTCAGACGTATGCAAAGATACCGAAGCATCTTATACGCGACAACGCGAATCTACTGATCCTGTTCAAACAGGATGGTACCAACCTAAAACGCATATACACCGATCACGTAAACACTGATATGTCTTATGAAGATTTTTGTAAATTGTGTCATATCTGTTGGCAGCAAAAGTACGAATTTGTAGTGATAGACAAGGATTGCGCGATTTCGAATGGTCGTTATAGGAAAGGATTTAACGACTTTGTGATATCATAACGCGATCAGTTGTCATCGATACATCAATTAGGCAATATGGATGGTAGCATGGAGATTAAAGATCGCGAGAAATTAGCAAAACAGATTGCGAAAACGAGTGATTCGATTCGCAAGAAATATCGCGCGTTGAAAACTGGTAAGATGGAGGAAGATATGGCATTGGAGAGGCATTTTAAACCCGTTGTTGAGCCTCTGAAGCAAATTGTCGAAAACACAGTTGGCGAAGAATCTAATTTCATCAAGAGTGAAGCATTATCCTCGGGAGAGAGGGGGTATGCGGAACCCAAGCTTAAACGAAAACAATCAAACGCTTCGTTTGAAACATTATCCTCTGGAGAGGAAGAGGATGTGAAACCAAATTCTAAACGAAAACGATCAAGCACTTCGTTTAGCAATTTTTCATGGCTTCAACACCGATAAAAACAATATTAAAACGATCGAGCACCGTTCCAACTACTTTGAATGAAACAGCCAAAATTTTACAACCGCGCGAATTATCGTACCAACACCCACACGCGCTCTCCGTCGAAGAAGTTTTTGAAATCGCTAACGAACTCTTGTGACGTCCGTTCGAGACCGGTTACACACGTCCGAGGGGCAAAAAATTTTAGAAACAAACTACGGTCCGTTGGGGCAAGAGTATTTAGGAGCTGTCTTAAGCGGTAAAAAAACGGTCAATAGAGAGAAACGTTTACGGAGTTTATTTCATCAACGGTGGAACGATGATTGGTAACAAACGTGTCGACTTGAGCATGAACGATGATATATTCATTGATGGAAAAAGGTATCCAGGTACACGAGGTCTTTACGAACTAATTTTCAAAAAATTTCCAGAGGAAAATAATTACACGAACTCTGATAAACGCAACTACAAAAGTATACTCTTGGCAACAAACGCACATAAGCGTGATCACAACGCGCATAATGCCGTAAAGAGTAACAAAGGACACAAGTATAAAAATATAATTGCACCCTTGCTAACAGGTGTTGGAGAAGGTATGCCGTGTATCATGACATTAAACAACAACAAGATCGATTACGTTCATTGGGATGATCCCAACGAGCTTGTAGATCGTTTTCGATTGCTTGAGGCATTACGCCAAGCAGGTCACAATGCTCACGATAACGAAATCATGTCGATCATCGAGGAACTCCGCGAGGCTGGACTTATTATAAATTAAACTGCGCGTGAATTATTTAAACAATTGACATCGAAATGCTGATCAACAAGTTTGGAATATCGCTCGGAAGAAGCGGAACGGATCCGTACTATCAATATAGTAGTTTAATTAGAAACTACGTTCGGGATAATGCTCTTTGTGTTTTGGCCGCCACAGATTTTGACGCAAAGTCACGCAAGATTCGACGTGTAGCACTGCCTGTGGATGATGGCGATGCTGTCAACAAACGGTACGTTCAACAGAACATGCAAATTTTGAAAGATCGACTGGATGAAATAGAGAGTAAGATATTAACGTACCAAAACAGCGTACAGATTATGATAAACGACCTTCACGCGATGATTCAGCATATAACTCATCGCGTCGAGTAAAATCTCTCCGTTACGTGACACTGTTGCGTTCCCGATCGGCTCCCGTTCAACGAACGTGCGTTCCTGTTGCGTTCCCGTTCAACGAACGCGCGTTCCTCTTGCGTTCCCGTTCAACGAACGTGCGTTCCTGTTACGTTCCCGTTCGACAAACGTGCGTTTCTGTTGCGTTCCCGTTCGACAAACGTGCGTTCCCGTTGCGTTCCCGTTCGACATACAATCGCTCTCCGTTGCGTTCCATTAATATCATAAATTCATTCGCTTCTGGCTCTGAGAAGCGACAGTTAGTGAAAGAACTTCACACTCCAGCGAGAAGGAATTTTCCACGAAGACGTGTCATAGTGCGTGGGTACAACGACCTGTGGCAAGCTGATGTTGTCGAGATGCGTCCTTACACGCGATTCAACAGAGGCAACCACTACATACTTACTGTTATCGATGTGCTGAGCAAGCATGCATGGGCCGTACCATTCAAGGCCAAGAGCGGATGTGAAGTTACAGCGGCAATCGCAAAGATAATTCGAATCGATGGAAGATGTCTGAAAAATTTACAAACCGACAAGGGAAAGGAATTTTATAATGCGAATGTGCAAAAACTCTTGAAAAAACACAATATTAACCATTATTCTATCTATTCCGTGATGAAGGCATCGGTCATCGAACGATTCAATCGCACGCTAAAGAATGAAATGTGGAAACTGTTTACGCTCAACGAAAACTATAGATGGATCGACGCGCTGCCACGTCTCGTATCAGATTACAACGCGCGAAAGCATCGAACTATCGGTATGCGGCCCGACGTCACGCCCGCGATCGCTGATAAACTCTTAACGACGGTGTACAATCGCATAAAGATTGCTGCACCCGCGCGATTCAGATTGGATGACCCCGTACGCGTGAGTAAATTTAAGACCGTCTTTGAAAAAGGTTACACGCAAAATTGGTCGACGGAGGTGTTTAAAATCGTCAAAGTGCAAAAAACTAATCCCGTGACGTATATACTGGCGGATTCCTATGGAAAACCTATCGCTGGAGGATTTTATGAACATGAGTTGCATCGCGTAGCTAATCCCGATGTGTATCTCGTTGAGAAAGTGTTACGGAAAAGAGGAAATGGAGTTTACGTGAAATGGTTGGGACTCGATAAGTCGCACAATTCATGGATACGCAAGGACAATGTTTTGTAAACATACATTTATTATAAATAAAAAACATACATTTATTATGTATATGATGATTACACGTCATACAAATAAAATTAATTTATAAAATATTTACAATAGTATCTTATAATGTCCCCATGGCAGTGTTTCAGTAGAATCGGACACAATGTATCGCTTGTCATCGTACGGACTCAGAGCGATTTTATTTTCGGCTACGGTGTACACCTCGTGCAGTTTCGATCTTATACAAGTCTGTTGTCGCGTCATTTCAATCTCATCGTTGAGACACCGCGTGTAATCGTCAAACGTTATCGTTCGCGCTACCACGTTACTCTTTACACCTTTCGCCTTTTTAGTATCCCTCTTACCGTCTACCCTCAACGCGTACATCTTCGCTCTGAGCCCAACGAATTTCGTCATTATCGCACCATTATTCTCATCCTTCATTAAACCCGGCACTTTTTTATTAACGAGTGGAATACCGTACGTACAGTGTCAAATCTATGAATATCGCGTTTCATCGTCTCATACACATCCTCGCATTCGATGTGATATATGAGACTGTCTGTGTCGGTGTACATGATCTTACATCTGTCGCGATATAAAGGTAGCATGTACTCGTGATGAAATTCGTACAAGCAGACCTTGGACATGTCGAGGATGCACATACCTACGTAGATCGGTTTGTCGAATTTCACTTCGAGCTTGCGCAGTTCAACGGCTATCAGATTTTCCGAAAAGATGCTTCGGCTGTGGAAATTTGGTTTCGCGATCATTGCCTCCGCGCCGTGTCGTCCTTCCCATTTGGTTATTAATTTTACATCGACGTAATTTCGTACATTTTCCATTTTGCCAAATACCGCGTTGTTCGTCAATTTGTATAAATTTTTTTCGAAATCGTTCTTGGCGCGCGTTCTAAATTGTGTATTTAGTTCAATGTAATTGCGGAGCCACGCGGATTGCGCGAATTGCAATACACGATGTATCTTTGTGACACGAAGGCCATGACGTGTGCATTGCTGCAGGTTGCGGTAGTGGTAGTCGTAACGCTTCTTATCATATAGAGTCGCCAGAAGTTTAGCCTGTCGCTTGCCAGGCGGTTCATCGCGCGTTGGACAGAATGGTAGGTCAGTGTGCTCGTCGTGTATACTTTGCGGATATTCGAGATCGACTTCGAGAATATAACCTGTGGGTGAGTCCGAGGCGATCGCGCTAAAGTCAAAATCCGCGGCATCGTCGACCCATCGAAATTCGGCGTATGGCAACGGTTGACACATTGCCCATCCGTATAGATTATTTACGTCAAAGTACATCAAATAGGAGGAAGCTTTCGACGGATCGTACGACTGCATATACTTGTTATTGACTTGTGCATATCTATCGGAGCATTGACTCAGACCACCGCGAATACCACGCTCGATAAACATGACCATATCAATGTCCATGAGCAATTCGAATTTTATACGCGTATGTTTAAGCATGGCGTCCCACGTGAATCCTGGTAATGTATAATAATACGCGGGATCGAGACCATAACTCCCGACACATTTGTCGCGGAAATTTTCAAAAATGTCCGCCAACAGCAAGACATCTGTTTTTAGATACAGATCGCTGTACTCGCCTAAGGATTGAATGGAGAACCGCCGCCAAACGTTCACGGCGTGCGCGTAATCGCTCTCGGATACTGTGTCACCGGTCAAGGAACTGTAAAATGATTCGCGCGGTGGTAAACATGTGTCCTCCAACTTTTCGACACAATCAACATACTCGTAAGGAAAAACACCTTTTCGCGTCAATAATTCAAAATCTTCGATCGATAAATTTGAAAAATTTGAACGTACAATTTTCAACTCATCCCTGTTGAGAAGAGACGTCCATTTATCGAGACTAGCACTTAAAAATTTATACGAATCGATAAACCGCAGTTTCATACACTTTCGCGAATCTGATTCTTCAGCAGTGTCTTGGACATATTTTGTGAAGGAAATGTATTTCTCCTTCGTTATTGGGAGCAATTCTACATGTCCTTCATACGCTGCGGCTATTTCTTTGATAATGAAATGTGAATCGTAACCGGATAAATTGTGAAAGACCACAGGAATGAACCATGGATCTTTATAATTTAAGTTGCAATTCGAATGCGCGGGATCTCTGTATCTCCCAGTCAAATGGCAATGATCGCGTACTCTATTGTCGCCTGGTGCAAACGGTTTTTGGCATATGTGACAGTGCGTTGCGCTACGGTATGCCTCCCACTTCGACAAATTTTCCATGGGGATATTAGCGGATAATACAACTTTTACGCGATATGATAGCGCTTTGAGTTGCTCGGCGAATCATGCGACGCAATCTTTATCGCGACGAAATCGACGCGGACAATGAGTCATTGTAGGAGCAGCGCACGTAGTATCCGACACTGAATACCTGATGGTGTTGGTACGCATATGTGGATGTTGCAGGGTCCATATCCGCCTTGTCCAGTGTGCACTCCAAGTCAGCGTATACGACAAACGGCACCCGTATCTTCCTGTCATAATGTTTGAAGGTCAACCACTTGTCGTTATCACTCGGTAATCGGATCGTGCAGTCATTCATCTCTCCACAGTCTACAATGTGAGCTTCCAACCTTTGACTCGAACTGAAGTAATGCAAGCATCTGGAAAATTTATTTATATATAGACATAAATTATTACATAATTAAAAATTATGTAATTATAAAAATTATACATACCGGTCGCAAAAGTATTTCCTGTGATCTCTTTTGCTGAGTTGCGCGCTCACGAGACGAGACATGTTTTTTATCCATGTGAAATGTCCTATGTCGTTGTCACCTTGCAAGTACAACCAGTTGACATGCTTTTCCCTCTTCCGGGTGGTAAGTTGTATCGGCAGGATTTCCATATTTTCAATGCAATATACATTGATTGAGATATCGTTTGAATTTTCAAACTTTTTAATCTGATTAAGTGCCACAGGAAACTTAATGTCTTGTAGATTTAGTACCGTCGTATAATCAGGGTACGACGATTCTCGATCCGCATTCCTTTCGGGTGGATGCAGAGCAGCCACCACCGACCACGCGAAACATGCATTGTCCTTAGATTGAACATTGATAATCGCTCCTTTAAATTTGATCTCTTGTGGTAACTCGACGTAACACCCCGCATGCAACGGATAATATTTGTTTACGTTAACGATTAAATTGAGTATACGCGACAACGCCCACCCACTGTCGCATTCCTGAAACTCTTCGAGAGATGCAAGGGTAGGCTCGATGACGCGTTGCTCGTACCACTCATGCAAATTTGTCGTACGAAAAACTTCGCAGTTTCGTGTGTTGATACTTTTATTCGCGCGTTTATCACCCGTCACAAATTCGCCGTTGAATATGGTATTCACTTTTACGCTGTTGCGTCTTCTTAGAACGTCTTGCACTCGCTCGAGCACTACATCGCAAGCGTCTTTCAAAAATTGTAGCGGCTCGATATAGTTTGTGTTAATCACTGCACCTAACGTCAAAATACGATTTTCGAACGCGGTATCGATCTCTCGCCAAACGAGTCTCTCCGCGCCACAGCCTGCATAGCCACCACCGATATGTATAAAGCGTCTCTCCAACAGAGTCTTTGCACCCACAAGTCGCGCGATGCTTGCCACCACAGATTGTCTATGTCCGATCGAGGGCCGCGGACGCTTGATTCGACTGTGCTCTTCGAGTCGTTGCACGCACTCGTCGCATCGCTGCGCCCACGCGAAATATTCGCCCAAGGTAGTGACTCGTCTGGATTGCTCCAGCAGGTCGCGTTCGATTTGTTCCATGTCTTATATCATGTCACACTCTTCTACGAGAAATCATTGATACTGACATTGAAGAAAAAAATATCATCCTAACGTTGCATTGTTTTGCAGTATTTCTTTTCGCAAATGTTGCATTTTTTACACGTGTTCGATGATCTCGCTGTTCCGAGATTGCTTTTTTGACACGTTCGACGATTTTATCTCCATTGCCCTTGAGAAATGGTATCATTGACTTATACATAATAATCTTTGTCACCGCAGCTGTACATCGATGCTATTCATACATGCAAGATTTGCATTTCTCGAAATTATTTTTTCATTTTATATCATCCTAATGTTGCATCTTATTGACACATATAGCATTTTTTGTCAAATGCTGCATTTTTACACGTGTTCGATGATCTCATCGCGACCGTTTTAAGATTACAGTTTTGACGCGTTGTCATAGCAGCCAAACATCGGCGCTATTCAAAATTGTAAAATTTGCATTTTTCTGAAATAAAGAGGCGGGGATATCCGTATTTAAACAAGATCTGATATATAAAATGTATCAGTCGCGTTCGATCTGTTATAAACACTGTTGGCACTAGCAAGATAAATTACTACGTTGCTAATGACCAAAAAGAAGCACGCAAAAAGCAGTGTAATGTGTAAGTATTAATAAATCTTTTATATGTTTTATACTTAATTACATTTTTTCTATAGTTATTTGTATTTTTTCTAGTTTTGATAAACCTCGTTATACGCCTCGTATCCTAGGATGGAGATTTGCGCTGACTGCAACTGCCTATAAATATTTGGATATTGGAATCAGCGTGGGACTGATATCACATGTGGAAATCATTCTTGGCGATAACCGAGGAAATCATGTAATATTGCCTCATGCAACGTGGACAGCGTTCGTCGAAAAAGCGAGTTGTAAAACGATTTCTACAGTCGAGTATCGCCTCATCGCTGTCGATTCGTGAGTTAATGATTGAACGCGTTAAGATGTATGATGCAGACATTATGAAATTAATATTACACGATAAATGTATGTACCTACAACCACAAACTTTATGTTTTTATTTGAAATTGAAACATGTGTAGAGCATGTATATTTCCAGTTATGTCAGAATACACAAAACGTTAGCGAAAAATATTAAAATTTTGTAAATATTATAAAATCCAATTGTATTACTGATAAATGCGATGCAACTGAAATCTTGCATAAAGTTTCAGACAAAATTTCGCTCATTGATTGCGAATTATTAGCATATGCGATAAATAATATTTTATATGATGCGTTAACATAATGAAAAATGTGATAAATGATATTTTATATGATGTGTTAACATAATGAAAAATATATTAATTTAAAAACATTTATTCTGTTTTTTTCATTCTTAATCCCATTGCTCTCCGAAAATGCGATTCATAAAATAAAATACTTATTCTAATAAAAAATCGATAAGTATTGATAAAATAGGCGCTGGATTGCGTGATCACGAACGGGTGGGGTCATAGACATATAGGTGGGACAGAGAGATAACGCGAGCGAAACGACAGATAACACGTGCGAAGATGAATGCGCGCGAGAGAACGCGAGGGTGGGAGAGAGAGAGAGAGAACGCGAGCGAAGATGGTGGCGCGAACGGGAGCGAGAGAGAGAACGATATTGGGAGCGCGCAAACGCTACCGCGAGCGAGTGATAACGTGTGCGAAGATGAAGGTGCGCAAGAGAATGCGAGGGTGGGAGAGAGAGAGAACGCGAGCGAAGATGGTGACGCAAACAGGAGCGCGCAAACGCTACCGCGAGTGATAGTGGGAGAGAGAGAACGCTAATGCGAATAGTAGTGGGAGCGACAGAGAACGCTAATGCGAGCGAATTGCCACTCCCCACGCCATAGTACTCGCGATCGTAGGACCCCCTCCCTCCCGATTCCATATTTCGTGGGACCTTCCTCGCGATATCATATTTCATGGTCATTCCGCAATATCATATTTCATGGTCATTTCGCGGTATCATATTTCAGGGCTATCCCCACTTCTCGTGATATCATATTTCAAGGTCATCTCGCGGTATCATATTTCAAGGTCATCCCCTCCCCTGTGACGTCATGCCCCCTCCCCCGTGACGTCATGCCCCCCTCGCCCGCGGGGTACCCCCCCCGCTGCCCCCTCGGAGCTCCTGAGTTAAAACCGGCCTACCCTTCCTACTAATGTATATTCCATAATGAATATACCATAATGTATATTCAAACCACGCATATGACATGTATATACATTAAATATTATGCGCTATATATGTACACGAGATACATTAATAGATATACATATTATGTATTAGATATACATAATAGATATACATGTATGTATTACAATGTATATTCAAATCAGACAAGTGAAATGTACATTTATTCTACATACAGGATATTATTTTCACAATGGAGAAAAAATGCATATACACATATATGCATATACAGGTGTTTCTTAAAGACTGCCCACTAAGCACATAGCGTTATTCCTTATGAAAAATTGAGTCGAAAAGTCCTGAACCATTTTTTTCTATTATGCTTACTAAGGCAGTAATTATTTTGTAAAGATAATCCAATCGGTATCGTCTTTTAGACGGGAGAACGTTAGTGAGCCGCGCGCCTGATAATGTGCGTGAGCGATTTGTTGTTATATTCGCCACGCATACTATTAAACGCGGCTTACGGACATACTCCTGGTTAAAGTACAACGCCGATTGGATTGTTATTACAAAATGATTATTGCTTTATTAAGCATAATAGAAAAAAATGGTTCAGAACTTTTTAACTCAATTTTTCATAAGGAATAACGCTGTGTACTTAGTGGGCGGTCTTTAAGAAACACCCTATATAGAATGTCTAATGTTACGTGGGTAGTTTCTGAAACACGGAGCATGTATACATGCTTCCTGGCGTCAAAAGGTTAACAAGCATATCGATTTTTTCTGCTTGTTTGTGGAGTAAACCTTCCAACGGATTGAAATGTAGTCTATTATTTTTTAGTACCTTGGCGTATGTATGCATGCTAGTACACCACCTGTAAGTTGCGGTTCCCCCTTTGTTATTTCGAGAGATTTTTTAGTTGACTTACTCCATTGGTTTACGGTTGGTGGTTTGAATTCCTTTTCTTTTCTTAATTTCCCTATAAATCTCACATTCTTTGTAATTAACTGAATGAATGATTTCCAAGACAAATTTGGCTGGGGTGTTGCGATCTTTTTTTGAACAATCTGCTGTTCTATGTCCTTCTGCGGATTTAACACACCAATATGGGCGTAGGAAATTATTTTTAGTATGTCCGTACTGCTGGCATCTCTGGATAATTTTTTTTTCTTTTTTCTCTTAGGATCTTCAATCGGTATGTAAGTGTTGAATATGTACGTGATATCTTTCATCAGTCTATTGTTAGGTCCAGGTTCGATGTTTATAAAGAAAATATTTAGAGGCTACTTGCCTGAGCTAAACCGAGGAGTTATGATTTCACTTCTTATTGTGTTACTTGTTTCTTCTATGACTTCTTTGAGTTTCGATAAGAGTTATGAAGGCGTTTTATTACAATATGATAAGATCTGTCCTTCCTAGTGAAAGTATGGCGAATTTTGTGATGTCTTTTATGCCGTATAGCAGTATTGGTGATTGTTTTTTTTAGCTGTTTTAGTGATAGTGTTACTCTCATTATTATCAAACGGCAGATTTGCAAATCTATTGGCAGTTTAGATTTTGTCAACGGGAGGTGATTCTGACAATAATCTCTTTCTTTTGTACTATTTGAACTTTGGGATTCTTTGCCAATTGATCTTTCTCTGGATGTCTTTGTTGTTGAGCGCTACTTCTAGGGTTGGATTGGGGAAGAAGTTTCTTCGTATTCTCCCGATAGATGGTTTTAGAATCGCATAACTCCTGTAATATTGATCGGATCTGGCAATATTTGCGTGC
Source organism: Tetramorium bicarinatum (assembly GCA_928718305.1). Taxonomy (NCBI): domain Eukaryota; kingdom Metazoa; phylum Arthropoda; class Insecta; order Hymenoptera; family Formicidae; genus Tetramorium; species Tetramorium bicarinatum. The sequence continues at coordinate 581,731 of OV788328.1, forward strand.
GTTGGAAAGGTAACATATAAAGTAATTAAAAAAAAAGTTGTGATATTTGTTTTTTCAATCAAAGTTTTACGTTTTGAAAATGAATGAAAATAAAGAAGAAATTCGATACGATTTGAAATTTTATTACAAAAAAGGGAAGAATGTGACTCAGGCTGCTAAAAAAATTTGTGATGTTTATGGACATAATGCAATATCAGCACATGTGGCACAAAGCTGGTTCAAGCGTTTTCAATCTGGAAATTTTGATGTCAAAGATGCATCTCGCTCTGGTCGACCTATCACTAGAAAACTCGATAAAATCATGGAAAAAATTGACCAAGACCGGCATATTAGCAGTCATGATATCGGTAAAGAACTAAACATTGACACATAAAATAATTTTAAACCGTTTGGAGAAGGCTGGACAAAAAAAGCTCGATGTTTGGGTGCCACATGATTTAACAGTCAAAATGAATCAAATTTCCATTTGCGAATCGTTGCTGAAACGGAAAGAAATCGAACCATTTTTGAAAACGACTCATTATGGGCGATGAAAAATGGATCACGTACGACAATAATGTACGAAAAAGATCGTGGTCGAAGCAAGGTGAAGTTACGCAAATAGTGGCAAAACCAGGATTGTCGCCAAGAAAAGTGATACTGTGTGTGTGGTGGGATTGGAAAGAAATCATTTACTACGAGCTGTTGCCGCCCGGTCAAACGATTGATTCTAATCTCTACTGTCAACAACTGGAAAGATTACGCCTAGCAATTGAGAGAAACCAGCGACCAGAATTGATCAATAAGAAAGGCGTCATCTTCCATCATGACAACGTCAGATCCCGTACATTTTTGGCGACTCGACAAAAATTGAGAGAGCTTGGCTGGGAAGTTTTGATGCATCCACCGTATAGTCCTGACGCGGTACATCAGAGTACCATTTGTTTCGGTCTCTACAGAATTCTCTTAATGATGTAAAGTTGACTTCAAAAGAGGCCTGTGAAAATCAGTTTTTTGCCTAGAAATCACAAAAGTTCTACAGTGATGGAATTATGGTTTTATTTCAAAAATGACAAAAGGTGGTCGAACAAAATGCTACATATTTGTTGGTTTAATAAACTTCATTTAAAATACGAAAAAAAACTTGTTTCACTTTTGCACTAAAATACGAAGAAACTTTTTCCCCAACCCAAGAAATATACAAGAAGGACACAATAGTGTCTCGCCAATCAGGAGTTTGCCCGAAAGAATAACTCCGAGGTCTGTCAAAGAATAAGCTATCATAAAGAATTTGTTGACTCATTTTTGCTGTTGTGGTTTCATTTATCGATGTTGTATACTCTCACTTAGTATACTCGTTTTTGGAGTAACAATATCATGTAATGGTTGTGCTCTCCTAGAATCCGTGAGGCCTGCCTCCTTAACCCTTTGAGTCACGCAATTAAGGGAAAATCGAATAATTATTAAAAAGCATGATTCTATACATTTTTGAGGTCGCTGACTTCGCATCTGCCATCAAATTTTGGGAAAAATGAGATCCAAGATGGCGGACGCAATAGAGCGGGTTGAAAGGCTACTTAATTCTAAATTTTCACAAAAATTAGTATTTTTTACATAAAATTCAATTTCATTCAAATTCAATTCAAATTCATTCATCTAAAAGTCTTCAGTTTCTAATCCACTATCGACTATCAGATTTGAAAAAAATGACACTGACACGGCGCATATACATAGTACTGCTTCTTGTGGCACTTGTCCGCTAACACGCGCGTGGAGTGGAGAAAACAACTCTGCTATCCGATCTCTGGTAATAAGCCACCTCAAAAACAAATATAAAGTGAAAAACTTTTTGTAGAAAAATAACGTGCTGATTATCAAATTTTTACCTAATTTCTAGAAATTCTCATGTTTTGCTCTCATATTTTCTTCAATATTTTGTTTATAACAAAAAATTTCGCAAATCTAACGCGGATTTGTGATCAGCGACCTCAAAAACATAAATATAGGTAAAAAAAACAGTATGTTTAAAGGGGATTTTTTTTCAGTAACGAGTTTAATGTAAAAAATGGTTTTTTCGTCTTAATTTGCTTATAACCAAAAAACTATTGGGGGTACAAGTAAGTTTTAAAGGATTTACAAGAGATGGCATTACTAGTATTAAATCGCATCGGTCCATAACCTAACCACCTTCGTGTTAGCGCGTCATTATTAGGCTTTAGTTTTCAGTACGTCTCATTTTATCGAAGTGTAAACAACATAGTTTTTTTGAACTCCAAATATGTCGACTTTTGTGCCAACGAAACGCAATTTGCGGAAGCTTTACTTTTTTGCTTCCATTTGAAGAAGAAAGCAACTGAAGATCATCGATTGCTGTGTGAAGCTTATGGGGACCATGCTCCATCAATTTCAACTTGAAAGTACTGGTTTAGACGGTTCAAAAATGGTGATTTTGACACGGAAGATAAGGAACGTGAAAGAAGGCCAGAAACGTTTTAAGATGCAGAATTGGAGGCATTATTGAACGAAGACTCGTGTCAAACGCAAGAAGAACTTGCAGAATCTTTAAGAATGACTCAACAAGCAATTTCATTATGCCTCAAAACCATGGGAATGGTCCAAAAACAAGAAAATTGGGTGCCATATGAATTAAAGCCAAGAGACATGGAAAGGAGATTTTTCATCTGCGAACAGCTGCTCCAAAGGCAAAAACGGAAAGGTTTTTTGCATCAAATCGTAGCTGGTGATGAAAAGTGGATTCATTACGACAATCCAAAGCGTAAGAAATCGTAAGGTAAGCCTGGCCATGCATCAATATCAACGGCGAAGCCAAATATTCATGGATCAAAGCTCATGCTTTGTATTTGGTGGGATCAGCTGAGTGTAGTATATTATGAGCTGCTAAAACTGAATGAAACCATCACGGAGGATCGCTACCGACTACAATTGATGCGTTTGAGCCGAGCATTGAAGGAGAAACGGCCGAAATATGAGCAGAGACATGACAAAGTGATTTTACAGCACGACAATGCTCGACCACATATTGCAGTGCCAGTCAAAAACTACTTGGAAACACTCAAATGGGATATTCTACTCCACCCATCGTATTCTTCAGACATTGCTCTTTCCGACTACCACTTGTTTCGATTAATGACTTATGGCCTGTCTGAGTAGCACTTCCGTTCTTATGAGGACTGCAAAAAATGGGTCGATTCTTGGATTGCCTCTAAAGACCAGTCGTTCTTTCAACGCGGAATTCGTATGCTGTCAGAAAGATGGGAAAAAGTAGTAGCTAATGATGGACAATACTTTGAGTAATCAATCTGTTACCATTTTTGCACAATAAAGCCCCAATTTTCACAAAAAAATCTTTTAAAACTTACTTGTACCCCCAATATTAATAATATTAATGAAATCACTGAACAAATATTATAATTGAACATTCAAATAGAGGAAAGTCACCAATACCAGCACACCAGTTTGTTTATTAACAATAATTCTTAAACAAAAGCTAAAAATAAGAGTTTGATAGCAGAAATACAAACTAGAAAGTATCTTCTATCAAATGGTATAGTAGTCATTATGATACTATTTCATACTTTGTACATAATTAATATTTTCGCAACACATATCAAAAAGAGTGTCTGAGAAATTGGGCTCCAAAACTGGAACACGTATTTAAGATTACAATAAGTGAGATAAAAGTTGCGAACTTTAGTAATATATCAGATCTATGTTACTATTCCTTTTATTCTTACTGAGAAATGTACCGTTGTACAGCAATTTTATGTTTTAAACCGTATTATGAGAAAAAAGATCATGAAAGAGAAAAAAATAAATAAATCGTGTAATTAAGTAATAAAATATATTTTTATACAGGGCGTACGAGTACGAAAAATCCACTGTTTAACCCTTTCAGCCACAGTCTGACATATATGTCACACCTACACTCTTTCGATTGTATTTCGTAGAAATCATCGATTTTCGTAATTCTTTTTTACTTATTCCTTAGAGTAAAGTAGCCAATACTGGCACAGACCTCAAAAAGCGGCACCCCCCTATTTCTCGGAAATTAAACATTGCACTGTATGAATACCGATAAAAACATGGTCCCCTTAGATAATTAAAGAAATAGAAACTCGTAGTTCATACATTTGTGGTTTTTTTCTATATAAAATCTGATAAAAACGAATTCTTCAAGAGCGAAAATAAAATTTACACGATTTTCTCTTACAAATTGGATAGTTTAAACAATAGGGAATGTATTATTGATAATATTACATCATTAAATATATTTGTAGCTTGTATGTATGTATATTTATATTAAACAATTATTTTTATAAAATTAAAAGGTTAGAACAAAACATTTTGAGAATAAAGAAAATTTAAAACCTATGATATGTTCTCACGAAGAAATGTAGACCGCTAAACGCTATAGGAGCAATTTTATGTTTAAAACTGCATTACAAGGCAAATATGACAGATACACATATAAGTAAAACAGTTTTAGAAAGCTACAAATATATAAAATGATGTAATATTATCAATAATACATTCCCTATTGTTTAAACTATCCAATTTGTAAGAGAAAATGTACATTTTATTTTCGCTCTTGAAGAATTCGTTTTTATCAGATTTTATATAGAAAAAAACCACGAATGTATGAACTACGAGTTTCTATTTCTTTAATTATCTAAGAGGACCATGTTTTTATCGGTATTCATACAGTGCAATGTTTAATTTCCGAGAAATAGGGGGTGCTGCTTTTTGAGGTCTGTGCCAGTATTGGCGACTTTATTCTAAGGAATAAGTAAAAAAGAATTATGAAAATCGATGAATTCTACGAAATACAATCAAAAGAGTGTAGGTGTGACATATATGTCACACTGTGGCTGAAAGTGTTAAAGAATGGATTTTTCGTACTCGATCTGCCACCTAGGATAGTCTTATCTGCGTTTGTTTTCTCCATTGCTTGTACTGCTAGTTTTGGTTCATCCCGGGTACTTTATTTCCCTGATATCCTCCAGCATGCCGGCGAGCATTCTTTAATTCGTCATTAAGGAAGACGCCCAATGGGGAACTAGCAAACCTCACACAGAAAGCCTCTTAAATAGCACAGAAAAAATTAAAAGAATTTTTTAAAGTCTCGATTTTTGCAAAGAATTTTATTCTATTCCATTTGTGTTCCAAAAGTATTCTTAGAAGTCCCAAAAGAATTCACTTTTATGTATCACTACCAATGCTGAGCATTTTTTCGAATACAAAAGGGATTCCAGATAGCACAAAGAATCCAAAAAGAATTTTTTCCATTTCATTTATGTTCTAAAAAAATATTTTTAAAAGTTCTAAAAAAATTCGTTTCATCTTAACACATTTACATTCTAAGAACGTCTAGAGAATATTACAAAAGTATATTGCATTATTTTAAGAATATTCGACATATGTTTCTCAAATTTTTAAATCATTAATTTCTTGCTTCTATTAGTCTGGAGATGTACATTAAGCTTGTTTACATATTCAAATGAAACAGATTTTACTTACAAGAAAGCATACAGTTCTTGCGATTCCCATGGCGCGAGCGGAATTTACTTTCTTTAGAAAAATTTTAATTTAATTCCATAAGAAGTCAAAAGACATACTTTTTTATAGAATTTTTTTTTAATTACCGGGATAAAATTCTTTTGACTTCATTGTCGTACAGATTAGGGTAATTTATAAAGAATTTAAAAAAGTAAATTCTTTTTTAATTTAAAATGATCAACTATGCTATCTAGGGTTAAAACTGGAGAGGTCAGAGAACTCTAGTCTCGCTAAACCAACCCACATATAATAATTATTTTCATCCAGTCAGTTTCTAACTTGTTTAGCATAGTGTAATGAATAACCGTTTAGTTGAATTCAACTGTTTTGGCAAATCAGAGGCATATTTTCTATCAAAATTGATAAATCGTCTGATAAAAACTTTCGGAAAAAATATTCCATTCAATTGGTCAAGAAAGAAATATGGACTAATGAATTGATCATACCCATTGAGCATACTCATCCAGATATTACACTGAAATTCGTATTGAAGGATATTTCTCTTTCATGTCTTTCTCATATTGCGTAACAAACATTTATCACACGTTATTAATGTTGCAATTACTAATGTCTCAAATACTTTGACGATCGGTACGCTCCATATGCAGATCGCATCGCGATGCAACATCCGAGGAATCCTGGTATTAGACTCGTTCGGCAACTCTTCGTCTCCTTTCCTCATTCGGCGTGGAGCTTTCGCAACGCTCTTATCTGGCAGGCACGCTAATTCAAAGATGTTTATCGACAAAGCTTACGCGAGCAAATGCTGCCAAGCGACTGACATTTATCAGGTGAAGGTGGTTCTTTGTTTAGTAGCATATGGATTATTATGGGTTTAGATATAGCTATTATGAGAATTGCATATATTCCGTTTTGTAAAAATCGCTTCGTCTGTCTATATAATATCCTTGATGAGGGATGATTATTCTACTTTTTACTGCATTTTATTACACACAAATTATTAAATTTGATTAATTTTCAGTAATCGATCGGAAGTATTGTAATTCTTCTCACAATACAGTTGTATAATAATATGTGAATCTTTCATCAACTTGCAATGTCCTTCAAATAATATTTCGTGATATTTGTAATTAAAATGAAATAATTCGTGTAAGGATATTATCATAAAAGTTAAAAATTCTTTTTGAGCATTGTCGTTTTATCAGGATCAGGATCATGATATTCACTCACAGGTCGAACGCGAATTACGTTGCAAATGGATATTTCTAAAGACACACCTATCTGCTACTTTTTTACTAGAAAATCTGTATTGATATGAGTAAGTCCCAGAATAAAATACAGAATAAAATGGATACAGCAGGTTGAATAAATCGGACACAGAGACAAACGGACACACGGTTGCAATCAGACACAGCAAGAAACGGACACAGTAGGAAATGGATACAGTGACAATCAGACACAGTAAGAAATGGACACAGTGACAATCGGACACAATAGGAAACGTACACATGATTGTTGCAATCGGACACAGCAAGAAATAGATACAGTAGAAAATGGACACACGATAGTTGCAATCGAACACAGCAAGAAACGGACAAAACTTCTAATTTTCTTCTAATTCTTTTTTATACAAAACTAGGTCCACGCTGTTTGTTTCCACGTTGTTAGGTGCGAAGTAAAATATTTGAGTTAAGATATCATGAGAGCTAATTATCTTTTTAGTAAAATTAACGTTTAGGATAGGTAGCCCCAATGACTTTGACCTTGACATATATTGTCAAGATCACCCTTCTGAGTAATCTTCAGAAGCCATCGTTCGTTTTTTATTAAAAAATTATTAACAAAAAAGTTCAGAAAATATAGTAGTTATTTTAAATATTAAAAGGCATAAACGACTAATATTTATATGGAAATAATACTTGTATGAATGAAAATAAATCATTTAAAGCAGTGAATCGTTAATATATACAATAGTTTTTTATTATACATACAAAATATTCTCTACTATAACCACAAACACAAACAGTTAAAAAATATTCTCTGCTTTAATGGAAAACACTAATTTTAAAATAATACATTCAATTATAAGAATTAAAATTTTAATTGGATTAAAATTTAGATCCAATATTTCTTTAAAATAAACGAAGTTGTCCGAATTCCTACAAAGTACAAAAAATATATTTATTTAATATTAATATCAATTAAAATTAAAAAAATTACCTCGTGATTTAAATAACGAAATCTATTCTTAATATTGCACTTTCGCTCTGTATATGCATTTTTTAAAGTGAAGCTAAAATCTCATGTAAAAATTTCTCAGAAATTGCATTCATATAGGGTAACGTGGTCCGAAACCGACCGCCTAAGCGGCAAAGGCAATAAAAGTGCTTCAAATTAATTTTTTGGTTTAAACCAAATTTTGATTCTTTAAAGGGAACATTATTCTAAGTTTTGAACAGCTTAACGAGATTTTCTGATACCGTTTATTGTAAGATAACGAGGCCATAGTGAAAGTCTGCATATTGGTCGTTCTCAAAAATCGTGGTCCGAAACCGACCTCCCCATGGTCCGAAACCGACCCCCTATTTTTTTTGCAGCGAATCAAGGGAAAAGGCATAATTTTGAATTCCTTTTACAACTTGTTAGCAAAACAATATGATTTGGGAATGATTTATTTTATTTTAGAACATTTTAAGGCCTTTTTTAGGAAATATAATTGAATGAATGTATTGATTACAATTTTAATCGCTTAATGCAAAAATTATAATCGCTGTCTGAGCTGTCTTCTGCCTCACGATAAGTGCGAATAGCCGACGGACGAGTCATTTTTCGAGGGTGGAATTTCCGGTGGAACTTTTTTCTTTTTGTTTTTGTCGCTGTTTCTCTTCTCGCTGCTTTTTCTTTTCTTCTTTTTCTTTCAGTTTCTGTTTGCGATTTTCTTCTTTTTGTTTGGCTTTTTCCTCTGCTCTTCTTTTTTTTTTGTTGTTTCGCTTTTTCTTTTTCGGTAATTCTTTGTACCTCAGCAGCGGATGTCAAAATTGATGTTCGGCCTGGTGGTCGACCTCTTTTTTTCAGGCTACGCGGCGGAGCCTTCGGGAAAGGCGAAAGCCAGTCTAGAGTTGAATCCAGAAATGGCGTTAATGCACACGGAATTAATGTGTCCGATGGAATGATTTCTTTTTCTCGACATTGATTTTCTTCCTCATTTCTTTCTCCTTTCTCATCAACATCCATTTCATTCGGAGCGTCATTTGGATTTGCTCGATCCGTCGTAGCGCTTGGCATGAAATCTATTTCCTGAAAGATGTCTGCGTCCATTGGCCATATTCCTGTGGATCGGAAGCCGGATTTGATGTTGACTTCATTTACACCAATCTCCAATGCACGCGAGACCATCGCCGGAATGTCAAATACTCGAACGATGCGCCCTGGATTCATTCGCATGAATGTATCGAATTGCCTGTTAATCGCAGTTTTGAAGGGCTTAAACACGCCCACGTCTAGTGGTTGAAGGCGATGGGAGCAATGGGGCGGAAACGAAACAACATGAATTCCGTTGTCGCGACAAAACTGCAATGCTGCCAAAGAACAATGGGATTCGTGATTGTCCAAGAGAAGAATAACAGGATGATCACGATTACAGCGAGTAAAGGCCTGAAAATTTTTCAAAAATTCAACAAACAATTCCGCAGTTATCCACCCGGTGGAATTCGCTCCTCCTTTTGCACCTATGGGCCCGCCATTCAAAAAATGCGGTTGAAACCGAGCGCGCGGAAAGACAAAAAGGGCGGTGCGCGCATTCCAGTTGCCGATACAGCCTGGACGAGTGTCACTAAATTTCCGCGCTCGCCTGAGGTGATATGTCCAACTCGCCTCTGACCACGACGTGAAATTACACGGACTGCTCTGTGCACTGTTGATACGCCCGTTTCGTCGACGTTCCAAATATCGCTTGGCCCAACTTTGATGGCGTCCATTACCGTAAAGTAATTAGCAAAAAAAGCAGCAACATTGATGGAGCAGTAATGTCGAACGAGGAACTCTAAATTCACGCGCAGCTGCACGAAGCGAAGTTCCTAATGTCATTGCAGCAACTGCTCGGCGCAGAATTGCCGGATCTCGTTTTGGCGTTTTACGTTTGAACGATCGTCCCATTTCTAAAAAAAACATGTAATTATCGTCGAAAGTCATTAAATCACAGTTTGACTATCAAAAACACGCTAGAAAATCTTTAGTGCACGAAAACATAGGGGTCGGTTTTGGACCACCCCTTGGCGGTCGGTTTCGGACCACCACGACTTTTTTCAAACATTGACTCGCCGTTTACTTACAACGATGAAAGTGATTTAAATTTAATAGCGCGTGTTCAAGTCTAGGCCATAAGCAATTAAAACAACTTACCTTTGGATTTTTCAAGAAACAATAAAACACTTTAACCTGAAGTTCTGTGCAGCTCAAAAATGAATTTTACTGCTATCAAAACAAAACACGTCGCAAAACCATAGAATAAAATGAGAGAAAAAAATGGCTCTCTACCTCCAAATTGTCTGTATTGTGAGAGCTTTCAAATGCCACCACCGAAAGTTTGGGTGGCAGCACAAGTACTGAGAAACATGGGGGGGTCGGAATAAGACCACCGGTCGGTTTCGAACCACGCTACCCTATGCAAAATTCACAATAATCAATCAATTATGATCTTTGAAATTTTTGTCCCAAAACATTTTTTGTGTATATTTGGGCCTTGTATTCGCATCGCTAACAACATCTTGAACCATAAGCCAAGGATTAGTATTTATTTGTTCAACTGATATAGTGAATATACCATTATATACAATTTATTGTTTTAAAATTAATTAAGCAATCAACACACTGACTACACGACATACTGGCTATATATAGTAATACTGAGCGACATACCAAATAAGAATTAAAACAGAATAGTAAGTGGGAATAACATGTCACAACTCATTTTGAATACTGGTCGACTATTTTTTACATCCACTATTCATGTACTTATTTATGCAAAATAACTTATACTTTCAAAACTTTTTTTGTTATAATTTTTTAAACACAAACAATGAGTGACGGCTAAAACTTTGTGAAGGTCACAGGAAGGCGATCTTGACAACATATGTCAAGGTCAAGGTCATTGGAGTAGCCTCCCCTTTTGTAAATTTTTACCCTGAAATTAATATATTTTTTAAATATAATTATTGTATTTTTACATACTTACTTTGCATTTGTTTTTGCAGCAACGTCGAGGGCATAAGCAAAGTAAAATTTGCAAAATTAATTCATAGCGCGTTATTCGTGATTGGCTACTTGACAGCCAATCACAGTGTAATAATCGCAATAGTCATGTAAGATGCGCGGTTTATTTGACAAATGCTTTTGAAAGCGTTTTTCTTTCTTTTATTAAAAGAAAAAAAGAATGCTTCGAAACATTTGTAGCGTCAAACGAATCGTAATCTGTAATACAGTAAATGTACTTCTAAGATAATGTCTCTTTAAATATGTGGTGAAAATAAGCGTAATTTTAGTGGTACGCCTTTAGTATTTAGTAATTGCATTAGTGCAGCAGTACAGCGAAAAAGAACAGGTCTAATGTGGACGTTCAATAAGGCGCGGGACTCAACTTCGTAGCATCATTGCAGCATTCCCTCACGTATATAATACGCACATTATTATATAGATTTGTGTTTTTTTTTGTGTATTTATTTATATTCTTTCGTCAGTGATCATCGCTAATGAATCAGTGATCATCGTATTGAAGTTTCTATCTTCCCTGTATTCGAGCAGTGTCACATACATGTATTGAAATTAAGTACACTGAAGTACACTGAATACTGAAGTATAAGAAGATAATAATACATTTTATTTCTTTGAAAAAAATTAAAATTCCGAATAGTATATGTATATATAACTGTTTATTTGTAAATCGTTATTGTAAATCGTTTATTTTATTTGAAATTCTACAGTTTCCATTTTCCACTTTGTATGAATAGGAAACACATTAAGAATTTATAATATTTTTATTTGCATCACAAAATATAATGTAATTCGATTAGTGTTGAAAAACATTCTAACCTAGAAATTTCATTAAAAAAGTCTGGCAAATCAGGGAATTCTCAAGGAATTTTTTTTTCGATAAATGAGTAGACGCTCTGCATAAAAAAAGATTCTTAGAGTTTTACCTACCTTATTATTCTAATCATCCAGTATATACCATATCGGCACTATCTAAAGTCTAATCAACAAAATGTTATTTTCACTTAAAATCATAGAATAATATTGTATTTTTTGCATGAAAATTATACTGAACAACGATTACCCTTTGAGATTCAAAGAATTTAACATAAGATTAAATAAACTATTCAATAAGAGATTCAAACATGCGTGATGATAGAATTGAGTTTACTAATGAAGAAATCAGTAAACATAATAAACAGAATTGCATATAGTTATATTTTACATTAATACGCTCAAAATACATTCGGAATTGTGGTTAGTGCTCAATGCAATAGCTCAGCTCACTTTTCTTTCGGTACGTTAGCATTTCTTCAGCTTTACATAGGGGGACTGACCTTACAAGTCAGAAGCGTACCCGGTATTTCAACGGGCATTTTGGTGTACGTAGAATTCCAACCATTTTAACCGCCTCTCCACGACCCTTAAATTAGGTTGATAACGAGCGTGTTCACAAATATTGTAATCCTTCGAGCCGGATTAATTAATTGTTTTTATTTTCTCAAACAGTAATTATATAAATATATATATATATATATTTATCATAGATTATATTATTATATATATATATATATATATATATAATATACATACATACATATATACATATATATATATATATACATATATACATATATATACATATATATACATATATATACATATATATACATATATACATGTATATATATATATGTGTGTGTGTAATAATATAAATAATCTATGATAAATATATATACACTATTAAATAAATAAGTCAGCTCATAAAAAAAAATATATAAAATAATATTTTTTATAAACATTAATAAAATTATTTATCTAAAATGATTAAAGAGTAAGAGTTTAAAGTTAATTAAATTTATTATCATGTATAGAGAAACGATAGAGTATAAGAATAAAATTAGATAGATTAATATTCTAACGAGATAAGATGTAATTTTTTGTAAAGTAAGAAGAGCATATATAATATGTTGTAAATAAGAGCATAAATAATATGTTGTAAAAATTGAGAAATAATGTTTAGTTATAAATGAAATGGGAAAATTCTTATTTTTATTACTACATATAAAATTATATTTAAATTATAATTAGTTAAAATAAAAGAATTACTTATGAATGATAAGAAAAATTATAATATAGGTTTAAATTAAATTAATTTAAAAGGTTATCTTTAATATCTTTATTATATGTATTTAATCCCTTTTTAAAATTAGATTTTGCAAAGAAACAGTAAAAAATTGTTTAAACAATTTTTGATTAAGAAACAAAGCGAATAAAAGAAAAACCATATGAATCTTATTTTTATCTTTTTCTTACGAAAGGGAAATTCTCATGAATCCCTGAGTTTCCGGAAACTGGACCCGATTCTTACCGGCTAAAACCCCACCGGGTGGCCTTGCACGGGCATTGGGGACGGCTCGGGGACTGCATCTGCATTACTTCCAAGCCGCCTCCTACCTAGGCCCCTTTGTCAGGGGTCATTTGCTTATCCAGTCATCCCCGCCGTTTTCAACTCACGGCGAGGAATCCCAACATTCGGCCATTTGGCTGGCCGGACCACTCCACGTTCTGTCGATGCGGCAAGGAGGGACCATCTCCCCGCCGCGCCCCCACTTGCTGACAGGGATTGGTGAACGAGTTCCCGGTAACCCGTATGTTCCACCAACTACACGACTCATCCAAGGGGGAGTAGAGGGGAAACAAGGACTCCTCACGACAAAGTAAGCTGTTGGGGCTCCCGATCCCCCCGTGAATCGCATTTCCAGGTACTCTTGCCCCTGGTTCTTAAGGGGATGCTGGACTGACGCTCGAACTTGATTGAGGTCGATAATGTAGGTGGAATTCTAAGATATAATATTGCTGCGCCTCCGACAACGATCCGCGAAGTCGCTTCGACTTCGCGACTTCGTGCGCGGGTCACTCTCACACACACAAACACCCGCGACTCGCGCGGAAAAAAAGGACAGAGAACGTTAAGGAACAACACCAACTTTATTGGAAAGCGGATACAATAACCGAGACGTGTCCTCCACGAGAGGAGTCCAGCGTAGATCTGACAGGCAGCTTGTCAATCAACAAGCGCCCCAGCAACCGTTGCTCGATGTCCGCGTCGGATCTCGCGAACTTCATGGTCCGGTCGATCGATGCTCCGATCTGTCGTCTGACTCGCGCGGCCTGGGAGTACCGGGCGGTCGCAGCGCGCAACAATATTATAAATTATCAAATTGGCTTTACAGAATACAAAATCCTTTTGCAGGATTAAAGTACACGCAAAAATGAACCACACGAGTATTGACTTCATATCAAAAACGAAAAAAAAATGAAAAATATTTGTTCTTATTTAACTTAACCTTAACCTATAATGAATAAAATGTTTGACAAGATGGATCTTTCTTATTAGAGATTTGTTCGTACTTTTATTGCTACCTGTTTATTATTCTTGTCCGAGTCCTGCTGTGCTCTCGATTTATATGCCTAATCTCATATAACTTTTATATGAGTGAATGTTTCTATGAATTGACAGCTAATTAATAATTTTATGCCTTTTTCGGTTTTGAGCAGAGCAGGATTTGTTTTCGTACGTACTTTACACCTGTAAAAGGATTTTTTAATTTGTAAAGCCAATTCGATGATTCGTCTTGTCAAACAAAATGAACTGTTCCGTCGGTATCTAGTATCCTCTTAAAAGCGGTGGACGGAGCAGGCGTGTTAATCCCCCTCAACCCCCAGGGGGGGTTGCCCCCCTAATCTGCGCGGAAGTATGCTAGACGGCCTCGGCCCCTCCGAGCTTGCGGCTCCTTCTCTCTTGAGAGTTCGGTGGCGGTGCCTCGCCACGCCGGACTCTTTCATCCGCCTCCCTCCGCGATATAACGGTGCCGCAGAAGGAGACGAGCGCTTCCCATTTGTCGCTTTTCCCGACGGCTGTCCTCATAACCGCCGGGAGCGACAAATCCTGCCCCCACTACCGCGACCAAGGTCCGGCGCTCTTCCTCGAATGCAGTACACTCTTGGAGTGTGTACTACGCCGAGTCCCTTTCAGCGCCGCAGTGGTGGCACTGTATGATGCCTTCCTTCTCGATGCGGCACAGGTAGTCCCCAAAACACGCGTGACCGGTGACTACCTGTGCCAGGTGAAAGGTACTCCTGCCTCGGCCTCATTCCTGCCACTTTGGCAATATGGGGCCAATGGTTTCTACAGTGCAGTGGCCTGGCTACTTCCGCACGTGTAGCATGCGCTCCCACTCGGCCACCAGCAACTGCCGGCTCTGGCGCCTCAGGTAGCCCCTCGCTCGAGCCTCCAACTTCCTTCCTTCTTGTGGAGCTCCCACCCCCTCCAGTACATCTCGGAATGCGACTAAGCGAGGAGCTACCACGGAAGGAGGCCCGTGAGGGCTTTTGCCGCCGTCTGCGTAACGGTGCGGTACGTGCGAGCGACCCGTATGGCCACCCTGCGCAGGACGGTCTTCGGCTTTCTAGATTTGCCGAGGTCGCTCGCTCATATTGGTGCCCCATACAGGGCGATCAAATGCACCGTTGCCGCGTATAAGCGGCGGCACCTCCCGTTCGGCCCCTCGAAGTTGGGCATGAGACAACCAAGCGCGACCGCCATTTTGCCCACTCGGAGAGCGAAATGTTGCTCAAAGCGCCAGAGCCCATTCAGGATGAGACCCAGATATCTTAACATGGATCCCACCCAGACTGGAGTACCTTCCACCGTGATCCAGATCCTTAGCGGGAGCCCCACGGAAGCGTCGTAGAAGAAGATCCGTTTTCTGGGGCGATATTCTTAGGCCCAGAGTTCGGATTTTCCGGGCCACGCAGTTGACCGCGGCGTTGGTCAGCCAACGCTTCCCCAGTCGACCCTACAGGTGAGGACTAACCTTAGAACATATATACCTGGAGGGAGAATGCTGCCTGCAAAGATCGCAAGGATCTGTGCAAGAGAAAGGTATAGAATCCTATTCGTCTTCTATGCGCATGCGTTGAAATTGACAGACGAAACGTGACTTGGACGATATAGGTTATAAACTTGGAACAAATTTTAAGGTTATAAACGAGATGAAAAGTGGACTTTATTAAAATTTTTACTCATGTACAAAATGAATTAATTTAGTAAACTTATGCCTAATATGTTTTTTTTTTTCGATTAGGTTAGTCGCGCACTTGGCTTCATGAGTAAAATCTTAGATTAAGTAGATGCGCTGTTGAAATGTGCGATAGTATAAAACGCATGCGCACAGAGGAGAAATAGGACTCTATACCTTTCTCTCTCGCACAGATCTTTGCGACACTTTCGGATTATGGAAAACATGCCATTCTTCCTCCAGGTATATATGCTCTAAGGGACCAACGTGTCGTCTGCATAGCAGACGACCGAGCTCCCGTGGAAGAGAGCAGTCTGGAACACCCAATGTTCCACAGCAGGGGGCCCAGAACCAACCCCTGCGGGATACCCCACATGACAGGCCTCCTCACGTGGACCTCGTCGCGGTCCACGTAGGCCAATCTCTTGTCACTTAGATAGGCATGGACAGCCTGCCAGAGGTGCATGGGGAGTTTGAATTTCTCCAAAGTCTCTTCCTTCCATGGCAGGGCGTTGAAGGCACTCTTGATGTCCAATGACACCGCCAACCACACGCCTTCCTTCGTCGCGACCTCCGCCAGAGACCTGACGCTTTTGATTGCATCTACCGTAGACTGTCCTTCGCGGAAGCCGTATTGCTCCGGATGGAGCTGCGGGCCGATCTGCGACAGGTGACGGACGAGGCGGCCCGCGATGATTTGCTCAAGTAGCTTCCCGGCCTCATTCAACAAACAGATTAGCCTATAGGAAGATCCTCCCTAGGCTTACCCTCTTTTGGAAGGAGCATCAGGAGTGACTCCTTCCAGACCGGGGGAACATCCCTTCGTTCAGGCACCTATTCAGGATGTGCCTAAAATCACTTCCGAGGACCTTCATGGCCAAGGCTAAGATACGCCCATGAATGTCGTCAGAGCATCACTTATAACATATATGTATATACAAGGTGTCCTAGACCTACCGTTAATAGTAGATTCCTGATATCATTTTGAGATGAAAATTCTAATATCAAAATATCGAGGCTATTATAGTTTTTGAACGGGAAAGGTTCAAAGTTGGCCAATTAGTTTGTCAAAGTTTCACGCGCTCAGGGACATCGCATGTCAAAAGGGCCCTTTTTTTCATATTGACTATATATTTTTATGATTTCTACGTATGTAGAACTGGAATGGTTGTAGAATTCATGTATTTAAAGTCAGTTTGAAGAAGATTTAGTGAGATTATAATGGAAAAATCTGAAAAATATCGATTTTTTACAATTTCTTAAATTTAAGAAACCGTAAAATTGAATTTTCGAAAAAGCCCAATGAGGTTTGTTAGAATAGATATCCATGACACCTTTTATCGTGGTTAGGTTAAGTTACGGTTACGATATTCTAGCAAAACGTTTTCGAATTCAAAATGTGGAATTTTCAAAAAAAAAAAATCGCGAAAAATCCCGCACTTTTTTGGAAAAATGGACTATAACTTTTTTATATCGCTTCATAGGTCAATTTTAACGACAGGATCTGAAAGAGGAGGTTTTAAGGTTTCGGAAATGATAATTATGATATTTTTTGGGGGCCAATTTTATTAAAAGATATAGCGTTAAAAGGTGAGAAAAAATAATGACCACTTGGTCTTTAAAGGGTTAAGTTAATGTATAAATGTTTGAAAAAATATATATAGGTTACTTTTATAATTTAATGATTTTAAATGTATTTATTCTATAATATTTAATGACTTTAAAAACTTGTCTATCGTGTGTGTGTGCGCGCGTGTATATGTTAGACATAGTGATTAGGCATGCACGAACACGCACACGATAGTCAAAATTTATAATCACTAAATGTTATAAAAGTAGCACGTATCATATATTTTTCAAATATTTATATATTAACTTAATTTATTAATGTTCAAAAACAGACATATCTTAAACTCTAATAACATTCATTTCAGATTATCGTATCTTCTGTGCTTTTGATTTTCGGATTTTTTGTCTCAGAAAACTTTTGATCAGCACCACTTAAACTACAACATATTTCAATTTCAGTCAATTTGACCGAAGCGGCTTTTTCATATAAAATGTGCGGGGTTCTTTAATATTTTTTTTTGTGATATAAGTGAATAGTTATTTTCAACGTATTTTTGCCTGCTGAACAGGAATCTGTTGTCTAAATTTGGTTATCACAACAAAATTTTGAGAAAAATAGTGTCAAAGGGACCAAAAATGACGATTTCGAATGTTCTCATGATATTCATCATCATGATATTCATCATCATTTTTGACTACTTTGACGCCATTATTTTCAAAATTGTGCGTTGATAACCAAATTTGAATAACGGATTCGTGTTCAAGAAGCAAAAATACGTTAAAAATGACTTCATATTCATGTTACAAAAATGGTGTCAGACAGTGTAATAGTATAAATAGGAAGCCTTAAACAGTCATATTGGATCTCTTTTGCATAATAATTTCTTTGAGTACATTTTTTGCTCAGCCAACTACGCGCCGTTACATACCGGCTCTTATAAAAGTTTAAATTTTCTGTCAATTTAATAAGAAAAATTAATGGCATTTTTTAAATAATCTTTTTGATTTTGTCATTTGAATTTAATATTTTATTTATTTTGTCATTTGATTTTGTTATTTTATTTTAGTATAAGTGAGTTTAATTTAAATGAATAAAATGCTTAAATGTTTGAATAAATGTTTTCCGTCTGTTTTAACTAACATACTGAATTATTGTGCAAATATATAATCATTATTTCAAAAATACCTATATATCATTGAACCATAAAACCGTAAAATCTATACTGTTGTGTCTTTTTATATAATATTTATTTCTTCAAGTTTATACATGTTCATATTTTGTTTATATTATATTTTAATAAAAATTATGAGTTTCAAAATTTATAACGTAAAGTTTAATTTTATTTTGTTTATTTATTGTAAAATAATTATTATTTATAATTAATTAGAAATTATTTTGGATTTTGGTAATCCAATGATAATATTTCTGTGTGAATTTTATATACTTTTATATACTTTTTTTAGTTTAATGTATTGTAAATAATTATTTCATATTTTAATAATTATTGATTATATCATCATGTACATTTGGTTTTTATGTAAACAATTATAATCAGATTATCAATTTTTAATTGGTTAAATTAAAATTAAGTTGAAATAATAAAAGTAAAATCGAGTATGACTAATCTAAAAAATTTTCACGCTTTGGAGCTCACGCGATCGGTACGCGGGACGATATCAGAGAATTGATTTACAAGTTATCTCTATTAATTATCTCCGTCATAGATAAACCGATTCCAATCGAAAATCATCTGATGACGATTGTCTCTCTCACTTGGTGTCGCTATGTTACAGGCAATGTCCGACGGCATGCGTTGACCAGCATCGTTGAGCTCCCGAGAGATACACTCGTCACACATTTGCTTGTTCACACGCAAATTTACAACTGCTCTAACATGTCGGATCTTGCCAAGCACTATCAACTCGTCCGATCAGCAATATGTGCCGATTCTCTTCGCTAAGTATATTCTCCTTCCTTTCGGATATGAACAATTTCTGCTTTTCTCAACGAAAAAAAAAACACACGTGTTGCATCATCTGTGAGACAAGGCGGGAAAATCACAAACTTTGATATAAACACGCGAGTTATGTTAGTGCTGATCGACGATTCGAATTAAAGATTTGCATAATCATAGAAGGTTAGATTTAAACTAGCCAATGAGAAATAGTGATTGAAAAGACATTGAATCAACGTCGAATCGATATCGATTAGATGCCGAATATATCGAGTAGACATCGATTCGATATCTTTTCGACTAATTAATTCTCACTGGATAAAAGCTTATGGCAGTGTAAAAAATCATACATGATTTTCATTTTTCAGTATACAGAGTGCCTCTCAGAGTAATATTGATACCGCTTATGTATTGGTAAAACGAATTAAGATGAACAAAAAAGACTCAGTGATATGACTACGAGCAACGGTGTTCTTCTCCTTGTTGCGTGCCAGTAGCCGCAATGTTTAATACACTGGGCCGTGCATTAGCTCCAACTACTCCATCGCTTTTTTCATACCATCTCCGAACGCTATCATTCGTCTGACTTTAATATTTAATATCTCGATTATTATCAAATTTCGCAAAACGATATGAGATTTTTTTGTTCGTCTCAAATCGTTTTTTCATCATACGAACGGTGTCAAGGTTTTTTTGGGACATCTAGTATATTTAGATTTGTACATTAAAATTGTTCAAGAATTTCTAATCTAATCTACATTTTATTCGTATTTAACGTTTATGTATCAAAAACAAAACCAAAATTATAAATATTTATATACAATGATTTTTTTCTATGAAGCGTTAATAATGTCAAATTTTTGTATCAGTCGTATCTCGTGCGCTTGTAGTCAATAGCAAAGAAGGGCCGATAAAAAGTGGCGATTTTGGCCCATTAACCGGCGCCTAAAGTTCATACAGATTATCGTTGCTAGTGCCCTGCAGAATGCAAAAATATTTTTTTGAAGCCTAAAAACCCATGGGAACTTGATGAGATTAAAAAATAAATACGATATTATGCTGGTACAGATTTTCGAATATCTTGTGCGATATTCTCAAAATAGGTGATTTAATTGTCTTTGAGGAGTTATTACTTGAATGGTCATTCCAAGCGTGGTATAAATATTTACAACAAACTGGCATTCAAAATGGCTGATCCAATATGGCGACATGTAGGTTTGGAAAAGTCATCGCTGATGTGTTTCTATTTAAGCGTGAGCTCCTTATTATTCAGCGCAGAAACAAATATCAAGACTAAGATATAAGATCCTATTGGAAACAATTAAAAAGTGTAATTTGAGTGTATTGCTCAGCAACACTATTTTGCGTGTGTTGCTTGCGCTTGCGGGTAATACGAAAATCATCAGCTTGGTACATGTCGTTAATTTAACTATATATTTCAATCATGTAGAAATAATTATAAGTGATTCTTCATCTGAAACATATTAATACAAATAGTTAATCATTTTTATTATCGCGATCGAGGTATCCAGTTTGGGGCTCCAATTTATGAGAGGCATGGGGAACTCATGCTAATAACGCATTCGTGAGAGACAACTGTGCTAACGATAATATAAATCACTTTGAGTAACGAAAGATGGTGAATTCTATCTCATTCTATAAGTTTATATAAATTCTATAAAGTTTATATAAATAATAATTTCGACATAATAATACCGCCATATTCAATTTCACATTTCAAACTTCGAATTGATGATGCCGAATGTATTATTAGAAACTCCGAAAACCCTCGAGCAACAGTCTCCACGAGACAGCGATGACTTTTCCAAACATACATGCCGCCATATTGGATCAGCCATTTTGAATGGAACAGTTTGTCGTGGATATTTATACCACTTGGAACAACCAGACGAGTAATAATTCCTCAAAGACAATTAAATCACCTATTTTGAGAATGCCGCATAAGATATTCGAAAATCTGTACCAGCGTAACATCGTATTTATTTTTGAATCTCACCAAGTTCCCACCGGTTTTTAGACTTCAAAAAAATATTTTTGCATTCTGCAGGGTACTAGCAACAATAATCTATATAAATTTTAGGCGCCGGTTGGTGGACCAAAATCGCCATTTTTTACCAGCCCTTCTTTCTTTCTTTAATATTTAATAAGAATATTTTTTCATAATTTATTTTATTATGTGTACGGTTTATTAAGTGTATGATTGCTTCATGCTAAAAAAGTACAAAAAAATCAATAAACTACTTATTATAAAAATATTTGTTTAATATAAAAAATACATGAAGATGTGCATATTTGTATTGATAAATCAGATATTGTTTATTTTATTATCTAAATAATTAATTAATATTTTATTATAATTTTTTAGGATATGACATATTTCTATTTAATCTTTAGAGGAAATTTGTTTAGTTATACCCATATAGTGTTAATAGTACCCATATGATGTTTAGTAATATGCATAACATAATGTTAAATAAATTATTAGTACTTAAATGATCAGTTGTTGAACATGTCATTTTTCATCAACAATTGACAGTATTTCATATGTTGGAAAGGTAGAAGTGTAAAAGTCATCAAACATTCATTCATCATTTCTACGGTCAAAATTCACAAATCCTACCTCAGAAAGCATAAAACGTCCTCAGGACCTCTATAATATGTCTAAAATACCCAAGGATATTTGTGGGCTAGTTTGTTGTGTTATTAAACATAAAGTAAAATATCCATTATAACTATTTTCAGTCACATACACATATTAGACATTTTACTTAATTTAAAAATGTCAAATATTGTAATAAAATATAAATATCTTATAAATACCTTGTAAATATTTATCGGATGTCTGCTGGATATCAATTTGATATAACGTGTGCTATTTATACATTTAAGATAGTTACTTTGTAAATTTTAATAATAATGCTGTTATGTGATATATCGTTCTTCAACCATTATATAATACCTTATAGTTAATGTGTAACGATAATAATACTAACAAAATTACCTTTTTAAAAAAAGGTACAAAAATGCGTCAAGTATGCGCGCCCAAAAACGCCTAAAAAAAGAACTCTTGTACAAAATTACGCCTAAAAAAATAACTCTTGTACAAAAATTATGCCTCAAAAAGAACTCTTGTATTAATTTGATACTATCTATATGAAGATACTATTAGTCTAGATCTAATTACACAGGTCTACAAATTAAAGGGTATTTACTATCACATGAAACTTTATATTTATTTCCGAAGAAATTTGGTGCGCTGAATTCAAATCTGGCCTCAGAATGGCGCCATGTCAGGATTTTGAGATATTCTAACCTAAAAGTGCAAAAATGGCTGTTTTAAGGCATTATTGGAGTTCATTCCTGGTTACAGAGAATTTTACCGACAAAAACTAAACAAAATATCGTAAAGTACAAGTCTTGCCCTTTAATTTCCATTTTGAAACATCCAAGTAGGTTTTTTTCACAGAGATGCAGCAGATTTAAGTTTTTACTGCATACAGAAAATTTTCTGTGTCCTAAAACAGCCATTTTTGCACTTTTAGGTTAGAATATGAAAATCCTGACGTGATGGCGCCATTCTGAATCCAGATTTGAATTCAGCGCACCGAATTCCTTCTGGTTAACGTCTTACATCTTTTGTGATAAAAACCTTGTAAACCTGTGTTATTTCATTGATTACGAAGCATTTGAAGATGAACTCAAAACGATCTTAAAAATAAGATCAGACTATGAATACTGCCTGATATTACTAATTGATATTATCAAGGAAGGGAGAGGGAGGGAGGGAGAGAGGGAGGGAGGAAGGAAGGGGGAGAGGGAGAGGGGGGAGAGGGAATACAAATAAATATTTTAATACAAATAAATTTTTTTTTAAATACTTGGCGCCTCCAAACCAAATAAATATCTTAATTGCTTTAGTATGTTAACAATCATTTCTCATAAACTAAATTACATACTAACTTATCTAAGTTATCAACTATGATAACACTAATTTTACATATATGCTTAATCTAATCCATAATCTAATCCTTATTTTATAATACAAACGTTCGCAGGAGAAAGAAAAAACGAAAGACACACGCATACCTGCACATGCGCGAACACATTAAGAGAGAAAAAGTTAGACAATTTAGATATTTATTCGGTTTGACAGCGCTAAGTATTTTGGAAAAAAAATTTATTTGTATTAAAATATTTATTTGTATTCGAATAATTATATGTTAAAATATTTATTTTTCATACCGAATAAATATCTTAATTGCCTAACTCTCTTCCCCCCCTCTCTCTCTCTCTCTCTCATTGCGTGCGATAAAATATTTATTTATGAAATATTTATAATATCAATAGGCGGTATACTTAGTCAGATCTTATCTTTAAGATCGTTTTGAGTTCATCTTCAAATTCTTCGTAATCAATGAAATAATTAGTATTGGCGCCTCCAAACCGGATACTAATAGTATCTTCAGATAGATAGTATAAAAAAAATTAAAACAAGAGTATATTAGTATCTGAAGATAAACTCAAGACAATTTTGTGTATAAGATCAAACTATGAACACTGGCCAAAGAGTACTAGTGAAGAAATAGGTATTTTAGTTTATGTCCATTATCCATTTTTATAGTTGGGGCGCACTTTCTTGACATCACATTTTTTTATAGGAAAAATAAATTCTTGTTCTTTTTTGAGGCGTAATTTTGTACAAGAATTCTTTTTTGAGGCGTAATTTTTTACAAGAGTTCTTTTTTGAGGCATAATTTTATACAAGAATTCTTTTTTTAGGCGTTTTTTGGGCGCGTATACTTGGCGCATTTTTGTACCTTTCTTTGAAAAGATAATTTTGTTAGGATTTCATACATTTTGTAGTAATTGTTATCTTTTTTTGAGGCGTAATTTTGTAAAAGAATTCTTTTTTTAGGCATTTTCTGGGCGCGTATACTTGGCGCATTTTTGTACCTTTTTTTGAAAAGGTTATCTTAATAAAATCTTAAAATCAAATCCCTTTATAAGAATAAAATATAACCATCAATAAAAACTGCAATATAAATATAGCAGCCTTATATCAGCGCACAGCAGCCAATATTTTAATATTAATGTGCGATAATTCATAATGTTAAATTTACTTACACACTTTACATATACTATCTAAATCTGTCATCGACATGTCGTATAACTCATATCTCACATTTATTGAACCTGCAAATATGAACATATATTAATGATCAGATACAAACTGTTAGACATGTATCTGTCGATTAACATGTCATATTATAAAGTTTCATTATAGCAAATGTATTAATTATTTATTTTATAAAAGCTCTATTTTATAAAAGATTTGTATGACATGTTGATGATAAATTAAGCTCACGAATGAAAGTAAAATTAGTTACTAATTTATAAAGTTCCGTAATAAAATGAATCTCTGATACATTGAGCTTAATGAAAATTGATAAATTACAAACTAAATTCACATTTACGCTTAAACTGTCATCAACATGTCATGTAACTCTCAAATAAAATAAATCTTTAGTACATTGAATTTAATGAAATTAATCTTTATAAATCGCATTACACAAATCTTTATAATTTCTGATTAAAAATCAAATACAAACTGTTAGATATGTATATGTCAATCATATAAAGTATTAGTAAAAAATATTATTAATTTGATTGTATTAATGATGATTCATTTCATAAGAGACTTGTATGACATGTTGATGACAAATTAAGTTTATGAATGTATAAATTTAGTTTCCAATTTATAAAGTTCCATAATAAAATAAATCTAATACATTGTGCTTAATGAAACTTTATAAATTATAAATTATATATACAAACTAAATCTATCATTACCATGTCATATAAATCTCATACATAATTTTGATGAGTATGCTTCTCTTCAGAATCCTATATCACTCGAGATCTTGAATGATAACGTTTTTATGATACCATTTGTGCTTTACTTCTAAAAATGGCAGTCGCACCAGAAGCATTCGTGACTAATCTCATGTTATAGTCCAAAAGGCTATAATCTTTGGAGAATGTAGTAATTGTTAGTAATAAGAAACCGTATTAAGAAATTACTATGGAAGTAAATAGCGAGCAATTGCGACACCGGCACGCAGAAGCTCACGCGCGACAATTTCGATCATATTGTGAAATTGCATGTAAGTAACTTCTGCGAGTACAAAGGTATACTCGCGTCAACTATCGGATCTAATAAAAGAAACCGTCGTGAACCCACCGGAGTCGGTTAATCAAAATAAGTAAAGACGTGCGTGTGTGACGTCCGGCGAGTTTGCGCATCAATACTTGTGTGAATAAACATTTATAAACCAATACTTGTGAATAAATCTTTGGATAATTACAACTTCAGAGAGTGTTAATTGAGCAGTGCCCGAGTTCCCTAACTCCTAGTGGCAAAACGATCCCGAAACTCCTTCGTGTAACCTTAGGAGCACAACATTCACAATTATTGAACCTTGCAAATATGAACATGTATTAATGATCAGATACAAACTGTTAGGCATGTATCTGTCGAGATTAATTAGCATGTCATATTACAAAGTTTCATTAAAGCAAATGTATGTAATGATTTAGTTTATAAAAGAATTGTATGAAACGTTGATGACAAATTAAGTTCAAGAAAAATGAAAGTAAAATTAGACTAATTTATAAAGTTCCATAATAAAATGAATGCTCTAATACATTGAGCTTAATGAAAATATAAATTACAAACTAAATTTACATCCACGCTTAAACTAAATCTGTCATCGACATGTCATGTAACTCTCATATAAAATAAATTTTTAGTATATAAAATTCAATTAAATCCATAAAAAATCAAATCTATTAATAACAATAATAATAGTTTATTGTTCATTTTCGTGTTACAATTTGTTAGATACCAGTACATTTATTTTGTGTGTGTGTGTGTGTGTGTGTGTGTGTGTGTGTGTATGTGTGTTTGTGTGTAAGTGTTATTTCTTACACCCACTTTTCTAGTTTGCTATATTCCTAAAGTGTACGTACGTTTTTCCCTTCACAAGTGTTCTTTACATCTACTCTATTTACTTTTTCTTTCTTGTATTTTCTTCTTCTGTCTCCAACCTTTTCCTTTTCCAGCTTATCTCATGTAGGATCGGTGATGGTAGATGGGACGGAATTTTCGCGCATACGCGGCAGAAGTAGCGGGTATCCCAGTGATGTAGCAGGACTAGCAGGTAGCAGGTAGCAGTAATGGGCGCAATATGGCGCATAGTACTATGGCCGTTAGGCCGCATGGCGCTGATCAGCTGATCAGCTGATGGTGCATATAATCGCGAACTGGTAGCGCACGTGTTCGAACGTATTTTGTCCCAAGAATTTTGCTATTTGGCCGTATTGAGTCTTGAAAGAGATCAAAAAAATTTAGGTGGATATATATTATATATTTTCTATTATAATTTTTTTTATACAAATTCCTATGAGCAACCAACGGCACATCTTTTTTGTTCGTATTACATCACTGAGTCCGCGTTCGCTGCGCATGCGCGAAAATTCCATCCCAACTATCATCACTATGTAGGATAGCTAGATTTTTCCCTTCTCCCCAAATTACTTCTTTCCAGTCCCTTGCTTCATTTCCCGTAAATCTGCAGGTCTTTATCACATGCTTGGCTGTTTCCATTTCTTCATTGCACAGTCTGCACAGCTTATCTTCTTCCTTCAACTAGTACCTGCACACTCTCGTTTCACATCCTATTCTGAACCTTTCAATTCTTTCTAACTCCCTTTTTCTTTTTTGCGTTATGTTAGGTAGGTAACCCGGCCTCTCCTCCTTCTTCTTCTGCACCTCCTTCAGTTCTTTTAAATATCTTGATTCTTTTATTTTCCCATCCCTTTCTCGTTTCTGAATTTCAATACTCCTTTTTTCAATTATTTTCCAGGTTTCTTCCCCCTCCCTTTCTGTGGTTATTATTGCTCCCTCTCCCCAACCTCTCCCTCCCAGGAAGTCGCTCCTGATTCTATCTCTCTTCGTTTCCCTCTCTCCCCTTCTGATTTTCGTGCAACATTCGAATCTTATTGATGTCTTACTCATTTTTTTTTCGAACTTTATCGCCCTGCTTCCAAATCTGACTGCCAGATTGTCTCTTCCTGTTTCGCTGAGCATCCAGATCATCGGGGTACTCTTATCTGCTTTCAATAACCATCTTATATATTTTGCTTGTACTCTCTCTATGTCCTCATATTCCTTCCAGCCCCATAGTTCAGCTCCGTATGCCAGTATACTTCCTACTAGCGTGTCGAATAGTTTTATTTTTCTCTCAAAGTCGTCTTTAAACAATCTTTCCCCTAAACTCCATATTTTCCCTAGTACCGCGATCGCTCTGCCTACTAGTTTCTTGATATGTGTTTTGTCTCCATTGTTTTGCGTTATTGTATATCCCAAGTAGTCAAATTCCTTGACGATTTCTATCTCCTCACTTTCCCATTCAAATATTTCCTTCTTTCGTCTTCCTCCTTCTTTTCTACATATCATGATTTTCGATTTCTTCACATTCAGTTCCAAACCCTTTTTCCTGATATATCCTCTAAACTTCTTCATAAGATCTCTGAGCCCTGCTGCTGATGTTCCCATTAGGGATACGTCATCCACATACCCCACCGTATTTTCCTTCTGCTTATCACTACTCCGCCCTCCTGTATCTTAATCAGGTCCTCTTCCAAATCTGAAGAATGCTATATTAAACAGGGTCGGGCTTAGCGGGTAGCCTTGCCTAACTCCTCTCTTGGTTCTGAATTGTCCAATTTTTTCCCCATTTATTCTTACCGTTCCGGTGATCACCCTGTATATGTCCTCAATTCTGTTCTTCAGTTGTTCGTCTACTTCTCCCTCCTCCATTCTATTCCAGATCTCTTCTCTATACAGGTTATCAAATGCTCCTTTCATGTCTGCGAACAAGATGTACAGCTTGCCTCTTCTTTTCGATAGCTCTTGGTTGATCGCTGTTTTCACTACATATATGGCGTCCATTGTACCTCTTCCATTTCTGAATCCCATCTGTGTGTCATCTAATATACTCTGCTCCAATTTTTCTTCTAGTTTTCTCCTTAGTATTTCTGCGTAAATCTTGTACCCGGTATTCATTAGTATTATTCCTCTATAGTTTTCATCATCTACATCCCCTTTCTTAAATACTGGAGCGACTATTCCTTCTGTCCATTCTTCTGGAAATGTTCCCTTTTTCCATATTTCATTATTTCTTTAAGGTTTATTTTTTCCCCTCCGTATATCCACGCTTCATTACTTATTCCATGATTTCCTGCTGTTTTTCTCCTTTTTAACCTTCCTCTCGACTTCTTCGTCTTCTATCTTATTGTCCCATAACTTTACTACCTTCGCTTGAATTGGTTTTTTTTCTTCTAATTTTTCTCCTTTAAATTGTGCTATGAAGTGGTTCTTCCATTGCTCATTTGTAATCTTGTCATTCACGCCTAATCTCCTTTTTCTTCCCTCATTTACCATTTCCCAAAATCTCCTTCCAGTTTTGTCTTTTCTTATTTCCGTCATTAGCTTATTTTCGGCTTGGCTCCTCTTTATTTCCAAGAATATCCTATATACTCCTTCCTTATATTCATATATTCATTCATGCATTCATGCCTTTCATGCCTTTCATATATTCATGCCTTTCTGCTGTACCTTTCTTGTCCTTCCTTCAGCTTCGATTTAACCTCGTCTCTCATTTCCTGCATTCCTCATCCTAACCTTTCATTTTTCCTCCTTTTTGTTATTGTTCCTAATCTTTCTCGATTCCATTTTCGTTTGAATTTGTTCTTTTAGAATATTCCATTTCTTCGTTTCTATTAGGTCTTCAGTCCTCTCTCTGTATATCTTAATGACTCTTTCTGACCAATCCACCAGCGTTATCTCTTTCCATTTTCGCTGTCCTTCCTCTATTGGACTATCCAGTTCTATCATAACTGGCATGTGGTCTGACTCTATTGTATCTTCTATTTCTAACCTTTTTATTTCGTCTCTTCCTTCCCTATGTTATTACATAATCAACTGTTGATTCCACTCCTCCACTTAGATATGTCCATTCCCCCTCCTCATCTCCCTCAATACTGCCGTTGAGTATTTGCAGCCCATTCTCTGCTATATTATCCAGCAGTGTTTCTTCATCTCTATTCCTGTATTTATCCTTTGATTTCCTTACTACTTCTTCATCCTGTCCAAATGGTCCACCTTCTTCGGCTGTTCTGGCATTGAAATCTCCCCCCACCATGAATTTCTTACATGGGTTTCTCTCCAATGCATCCTCGATTTTTATCCAGTAGTTCTCTTTGTCTTCTCTCATATATGTGGTGTATATCGTCCACTTTTCTGTACCTATATCGATACTTCCTCCTACCAATTCCTTCGATATGCTCTTGTCGTCTGTTTTATCCCAGTTTATTCTGCCCTTTTTAACTCCCATTATCACTCCTCCTTTTGCTCTTCCCTTTCTGTTATCTCTCTCTGTTCCTGTTATCCTGCATTCGAATTTTGACAGTTTCTTTTTAAACTTCTCCATATTCTTTTCTTCAATCCAAGTTTCCGTTAGTTTCCTATTATATCAAACTTTTCTATGAATTCCCAGCTCTCGAGTTTGAGATTATGCTTTCCCGCCACGTTCCAGAACAGTATCCTCGAGCAAGATTTTTTCCCCTCCTTTTCCTTTTTCTTTTGTTTTTCCTCTCCGAAATGTCTTACACAGTCTTAGTTCGTTTGTCTTTTCGTTCCACTTGTACCATTTATTCCTTATTTTTAGCTTCCAGAACCCAATGGTCACCTCATTTCCCGCTGCCTTTTCCTATTTTGCGTAGCTGACCATTTTTTCTGTATTTCCCTTTCCTTTTTCGTCCTGTCATTGTCTATATATATTTCCAGATTGCCGAGCTTACTTTTACTTTCCATGACCTTAGTCTTGTCTGACTAATTTTCCATTTTCACCTAGATTATTTTGTTCGAGTTTAGCGTTCTTGCTACTCTAATTTCGACCTCTACTCCCATTTTTTCTTTGAAGAAATTTTCTATACTTGTTTGAGTTTTTCTCCCCTATCTTTCAAATCCAGACCCCGTATTATTACGTTATTTCTTTTTTCTTCTCTTTTATTTCTTTCCATCATTAATTCTAGCTCGGTAACCTGTTTGCAACATTTAGCCTTCTCTATGTTTTTTGTCTGAATATTCTTACTTTCCTCAATCGCCAAAATCTTTTTCTCCATTTCCGCCATTTTCTCTTTATACTTTTCGTTTGGTATCCTACTTTCTATCTTTTTCAATCTCGCCTCAAACTTCTTTTCGAAATTCTCAGCCCACTTCCTATGAAATTCTTTCTCTTTTTTGAATTCATCCTTAGACAAATCGAGTTCATCCTTGATCTCTTTTACTTGGACCACAAGCAGTTCCAATAATTCTCTTTCCGTTTTGCCGCTCATTTTACTTGTTTCAATCGGACGCGCGTACTGTTCCTCCTTCTCTACCTCTCTTACACCTCTCTCTGTCTTCTTCCGAAGAGCTCTCTTTTTTCTTTTATAAGAAACTCACTAATCTTGCTGTTGCAACCTTTCGCTCTCTCTCGTCTCCCTGCTATTCCTTTGATTCCGCTTCCCACCTTCCTTCCGCTGTCCGGTGTGTACTGTCTGTCCTCTCCTCTCGCTCCACTTGCCACTGCGTCGCCCAGCGTGGTTTCCTTTGCCCTCGATCCTGCTGCCTCGCTCCCCTCCTTCTCCGTATCCATACACTTGTCTTGTCTCTCCACGTCTTCTTATCTCTTGTCTCCTTCTATCCTTCTTCGCTTACGCCCATGTTTTCTATTGTTCGACTTTTCTTCCTACGCTCCCCCCACACTTTTATTAACTCTACTAATCCTCTGCCACCGACCTGTCGGTTATTTTACTTTGCAGATTACTTAAATTAATCACTCAACCTTATGTGAGTCGTCCGCCTTACTTTGTATTTTTTGGTTATGTCGACTCCGCTTTTCTTTATTCACTGCTTTTATCGAAATTCTCTCTATTTTGCGCTTCTCGAATACTGCTACGAGCCCCTTTTTATTGCGGAAATCGAACATTCCACTATTAAACTGAACAGTTTTCCAGTTTTCTTTTGCGAAAATCGTATGAGCGATTGCAAGACACGTTTTGACTCAATCAACGCAACATAACCTCCCAAAATCAAATCTAATATATATTATATTTTTTATTTGTAATTAGACCTCTTAATATGTTCAGCATATACCTGTTGATTAATTAGCATATCATATTAAAGTTTTATTAAAATTCAAATATATTAATAATTTGTTTTATAAGAAATTTGTATGATATATAGATGACAAATTAAGTTTAAGAATGTATATAAATCATAAAATAATATCAAATGATATGCAATAGTATAATAAATATACAATAATAAATATTAATACTTTTTAATTAATATTAATATTAATATTGTTGCGTCTGCGTACACTCTCTGAGCGCTCTCGCACACACACTCACTCACTCGCGACCGTGCGCGTAAATAACAACGCGTTCCGTGATAGTAAAGAAGGCTCTTTATTTGACTGTGAATACAGGCGGTTAGAAAGCAGGAGAGTCTGCTGGCACGTCCGAACGGGTCGACGTCTAGAGATCGGTCTGTTAATTCGTAGCCCTTGACGACGCAACTCCCTTGTCACAGCTGATGGAGACGAACGTGAATATCGCTCGCTCGCGTCAGCCGATTAAGGCTGCCCACACACGAAGCGAGACTCGTGCATGCAACAATATTTAATATATTCACATTGATGCGCGACGATTATTTTCAGTGTTAAAAGACGTCACGTGATGGTACGTCACGATCGAACAACGGCCACGTGCAATATATCTTGAACGTATACGATACGCACACCTACACAGTTAACCTACGCAATTAATGTTTCATCTTTTCTTGATGACATATTCCTACACAGAACAAAACATTCATTAAATATCTAATAGATATTTACATATCTATTTGTCCATATCTACTGTGGATAACTCTAAACATGTATAAAATATCTATATTTCCTGAGTAAGTAGTAAGGACATCTACTGGATATTTAGATATTATCCACATATCCGTACTCATCAAAATATCCATTAAGGGGATCCTGTCGCCGTCCTCTGTACCAACAATTATTGTAAAACTATATTTTCGTAATGCTTTCATAGATTGGAAAATCCTTTTACAGAATGAAAGTATAGGCATTAATATGTGTCTGCTCCGTAGTATTGATGCTGAAAACAACAAAAATTTTTTAATAAGCTGTCAAGTCATGACAATATGCGCTTGACATAAGATCTCTGCAATCCGTATTTGCGAAATACCACCGAGTAAACACAAAGATTACATTAACAAATTACATAGAATTTTGTAAATTTCATTTTGACATATAATTAAAAAGATTTTAGTTTACAAAAATTATGTGAAGTGTGGATGCGTTATAGGTTAGATTAGGTAAAGAAGAGTGAATATTTTTAATTCTTTTTTCGTTTTTTATATAAAATCGATACTTGTGTAGTTCATTTTTGCGTGTACTTTAATTCTGCAAAAGGATTTTGTATTCTGTAAAGCCAATTTGATAATTTATAATATTATAGCTTAGAATTCCGGTCTACATTATCGACCTCGATCAAGTTCGAGCGTCCAGAATCCCCTTAAATGGATATCTACAAAACATATTCATTAAATATTCATATATTATCCACATAACTATATCCATCAAATATCTATTAAAAATATCTGTTAGATAAGTGCATGTAACGTTTTATATTATTTATTTATCGAGAACGCTTCTGAATGGTTACGTGGTTACGTGTTACGCGGGAAATGCATGCCATGGGATGTCAGCCTTACTGTTAATACTCTGAAGAAAGGAGACAGTTGCGGCAATAAATCAAGACAAGCATTTTGTGCACTTATAAACACTATTAGTTACCATTTCCTTGCAACATCGCAATTTCTCGGAACAAAAGGCTGGCAAGTGTGGTTGTGATACACCCTTCCTACGCATGCATACTACATATTACATCCCCGTATGGAGGGCGATTTGGAGTCTAATTTTATAATTAAATAACGCGAAACTGACGAGCCTCTGGGATCCGCGACTCCATACACATACACAAACATGTGCCCTCGTACGTGCGCACGTACGCACGCACGCACGCACGCACGCACACACGAGACCAAAAAACTGTTACATCTTCGTCGTTGGTCCTGGGTAACGCCAAAAGTAGTTACAATTCACTTTAACATCGCATTCTTTCAAGATTTTTTCAAGATCAATGGAGGCGTTTTCAGAAAAAATGTTTAAAACAAAAGTTTCTTATTTTTTTTTATGTAATCCGAATCTGCAACAGAAAGTACCATGTTCCATTTGAAAAATTCAATTTCCAGTCTGAATAACCTATTTCCGGTTAGTACCGAAAGTTGAAAATATCATCATTAGATAGAGCATACCCGATTTACTTATCAGAACTTTCAGCATTTTTTATAAAAAAAATTTATACGTTATTTAAACGGCTGGCACGAGTGGTTTGATACACCCTGTATATAACATAAAATAAATTTCTATACATAATGATATAATATGCTATAAGTATTATGTAATAAACAAACTAATTTATTAATTTGTATTTAATAATATAGATAAGAAATAGTTTTTAGTATATATTTTTTATACATAATTGTAAAACATGTCGTCTTAAAATAAATTATATTAAATAAAACAAAATAGTAATAAAAAGTTGATAAGAAAATAATAAATTACTTTGGTTTTAATTAATCTGAACTAATTTTTGAAAATAAAGATAATATATGATTAATAAATGAATATACATAATATCCTACAAATCTAATGAAACCTTGAAAATCACTGAATCTAACAAGGGAACGGTCGCAGGTGTCCCTCACCGATTTCAACGAGCTTTGGATATGTTGTAGAGCATAAAAAAATATTAGAAAAAATATTTTTTTTAGTGGCGTATCTCGACGTTTAGGGGTTGAAACAACCCCTCGAAGATAATTGTTTTTTTCGTTTTTTACGAATATCTTGGAAAATATGAGGAATATGAAAAAATGTTTTATACAAAAGTTTTACAGTATTTTATACTCTTTACAACTGTGTACTTACATTTTTCAAAAATGTTAAATTTTTTATTTACCCCAGCCCTACTTATTTTGCAAAATTAAAAAATTTTGTACGAACAAAAATTATAGATTATTGAGAGCCAAATCCATCCGTATATATTAATGTATGGGTTCCGCGATTCAATTTTTCAAAAAACGAGATGATATTCTCGTGCTATAGGCGCCGCGCTGTAAATAGTACCTTTTCAAAAAAAGGTAAAAAAATGCGCCAAGTATACGCGCTCACACAACGCCTAAAAAATTACGCCTCAAAAAAGAACTCTTCTACAAAACTACGCCTAAAAAAAAACCTCTTCCAAACCTAAAAAAGACCTCTTGTATTAATTATCTACAAAACTATACCTAAAAAAAACTTTTGTTCAAAACCTATAAAAAGAACTCTTGTATTAATTACCTTTCTACAAAAAAGGACATTTATTTTTCCTACAAAAAATGTGATATCAAGAAAGTGCACCAACTATAAAAATGGATAGTTTCATAAACTAAAACACTTATTTTTTCACTAGTAGTATTTTAGTAGTAGTATTTTATGTAGTAGTATTTTAATATCAATAGGCGGTATTCATAGTCTGATCTTATATATAAAATTGTCTTGAGTTTATCTTCAAATACTAATTATTTCATTGATTACGAAGCATTTGAAGATGAATTCAAAACGATCTTAAAGATAAGATCCGACTATGAATACCGCCTATTGATATTAAAATATGGGCTGCTGTGCGCCGATATAAGGCTACTGTGCGCCGATATAAAGCTGCTGTGCGCTTACAAAAACCGGTTGTTGTGCAACCATATAAGTAAGAAATAAAGGAGATAATATAAAGCAAACAAGTATTTTTATACAAATAATTATTTTAATACAAATAAAGATTTTAATATATTTTTACATATAAATATTTAAATACTACATACATATAAATAAATATTTTATCGCACACACGCACGCAGTGAGAGAGAGAGAGAGAGAGAGAGAGAGAGAGAGAGAGTTAGGCAATTAAGATATTTATTCGGTATGAAAAATAATAATTTTAATACATAATTATTTGAATACAAATAAATTTTTTTTCAAAATACTTGGCGCCGCCAAACCGAATAAATATCTTAACTGCTTTAGTTACGTACTAACTTATCAACTACGATAACAATAATTTTACATATATACTTAATCTAATCCTTAATCTAACGTACACACACGAGCGCGCGCACACGCACACACACACACACACACACACACACACACACACGCGCGCGCGCGCGCGCGCCCGCACTAAGAGAGAAAAGATTAGACAATTAATTTGGTTTGGCGGCGCCAAGTATTTTGAAAAAAAATTTATTTGTATTCAAATAATTATGTATTAAAATTATTATTTTTCATACCGAATAAATATCTTAATTGCCTAACTCTCTCTTTCTCTCTCTCTCACTGCGTGCGTGTGTGCGATAAAATATTTATTTATATGTATGTAGTATTTAAATATTTATATGTAAAAATATATTAAAATCTTTATTTGTATTAAAATAATTATTTGTATAAAAATACTTGTTTGCTTTATATTATCTCCTTTATTTCTTACTTATATGGTTGCACAACAACCGGTTTTTGTAGGCGCACAGCAGCTTTATATCGGCGCACAGCAGCCTTATATCGGCGCATATTTTAATATCAATAGGCGGTATTCATAGTCGGATCTTATCTTTAAGATTGTTTTGAATTCATCTTCAAATGCTTCGTAATCAATGAAATAATTAGTATTTGAAGATAAACTCAAGACAATTTTATATGTAAGATCAGACTATGAATACCGCCTATTGATATTAAAATACTACTACATAAAATACTACTACTAAAATACTACTAGTGAAAAAATAAGTGTTTTAGTTTATGAAACTATCCATTTTTATAGTTGGCGCACTTTCTTGATATCACATTTTTTGTAGGAAAAATAAATGTCCTTTTTTGTAGAAAGGTAATTAATACAAGAGTTCTTTTTATAGGTTTTGAACAAAAGTTTTTTTTAGGTATAGTTTTGTAGATAATTAATACAAGAGTTCTTTTTTAGGTTTGGAAGAGGTTTTTTTTTAGGCGTAGTTTTGTAGAAGAGTTCTTTTTTGAGGCGTAATTTTTTAGGCGTTGTGTGAGCGCGTATACTTGGCGCATTTTTTTACCTTTTTTTGAACAGGTAATTTTGTTAGGATCTCACACATTTTGTAGTAATTACCTAGTTTTGTAGAAGAGTTCTTTTTTGGGGCGTAATTTTTCAGGCGTTGTGTGAGCGCGTATACTTGGCGCATTTTTTTACCTTTTTTTGAAAAGGTAATTTTGTTAGGATTTCACACATTTTGTAGTAATTATTATCTTTTTTGAGGCGTAATTTTGTACAAGAATATTTTTAGGCGTTTTCTGAGCGCGTATACTTGGTGCATTTTTTTACCTTTTTTTCAAATGGTAATTTCGTTGTGATTTCACACATTTCGTAGTAATATTCACACATTTCGTAGTAATTATTATGTAAACAATACTTAGAAAAAACGTTTGTTGTGCGTCCATATAAGTAAGAAATAATGGAAATAATATAAAACCAACAAATAAATATTTTTATACAAATAATTATTTTAATACAAATATATGTTCAGTATATTTATTTTTTACTTATTTTTTGTAAAAAAAGTATGTAAAGATCTTTAGCGCCTCTAGGCCATTGTCTTTTCT
Organism: Tetramorium bicarinatum; assembly: GCA_928718305.1. Lineage (NCBI taxonomy): Eukaryota > Metazoa > Arthropoda > Insecta > Hymenoptera > Formicidae > Tetramorium > Tetramorium bicarinatum. The sequence goes on from OV788328.1 coordinate 619,024, forward strand.
TTATTTGTGCATCATCAGCCTCAATCCAACTACTAGACATTCCTTCTCTACATATACTTGTGTAATGTCCTTCCTCAATACTAGAACCATTATGAAATATAGCATTCATTACTCTATACGATTGTCCAGCTATTAATACTTTAGTCGTTGGAACAGCACTTATATTAAATTTACGTATTTCTTTTACTACTTTATCATCTTGTGAAGAAAATAATACTAAATTTATAATAATTATATCTTTTGCTAATGTTAATTCATTTTTAAATAATATTTCATTTCCGTTACAATATGCACATGATCCGTTATTGTCTGATTGACACCAATGTGACAATGTAGCATTTAATATATCGTTGAGATCATAACTTTTCTTTTTTAAATTGTTAATAGGTATTGAAAGAATTAAATAATTAAAAGTAGTTGTTTTTGTATTCTCACAAGATTTACACCGAGTAGTAGAAGTTATTTTACACTCTACCAAATGTCTTAAACAATCATATTTTGCGCACAGGACTGTAAGAAAATCAAATGCATCTCGTTTTATGTTTATCGAGAAATGTTCTCCTAAATATTGCCGTAATGCACATGTATTCAAATCGCGCATTCTATTTTCATATCGATGCATTATCGTTCTTAAAATATCTGATTTATCACATTTAAGCAATGCTTCTCTAATGGTATTTAAATTTAACAGACATTGTAATACTGCATTTGCGTAACATGAAACTTTATCCATATTTTGAAATCCATTTATAATCCAAGTAATATTTTGCCGAGATTTTTTATCTTGACAGTTCTGTTGAATAGAATCAACTACTTTTGACAATGCCCATGGAGTATCTTTTACTTTGCGAAAACGTTCTTTTGCAACAGTAATCATTTCTGCTTCTGGTTTGTGGATTTGTCTCAGCCGATTATATTCAATAATGGCTTTTTCGTTAGCTTTTACTGCCGAAGGATCATAGTTAATCAAATGCAACCCTTCTAGAGACGTTACTTGTGATAATGCAACGTAAACTTGACCACAATTAAATATAGAGTTACCTATGTCCATAATAGCATTTTGTAAGCTTAAATCTTGACTTTTATGAATAGTGATTCCATAACTCAGACACAGTGGAAATTGTTTTCTAACAACATACACTCTATCTATCACTTCAAACTTAACGCTCACTCTTTCAATTGAATGTTCCGATCCCGATGGCAAAAGAAGTTTGATTTCTTCTACACGATCGCTAGATGGATCTCGTACAACTGAAATTACTTTAGCTATTGTACCATACCCAAAGTAGCATCAATATTACGCCTTATCATTACTTTTGCTCCAATCTTAATTACAATTTCCTTTGAAAGTCCAGCAGTTTTAGAATTATCATCATCATTATTTGACAATACTTTTAATACTTTCTTTTTCATATATGATTTACAATCAATCATATCTTCGGCAACTAATGTTATCTCTTTCTCAGTAACGCGACTTGCAGTATTAAGAACATCACACATATGACAAGTAGGCAATAAACAAACAGCGTCTGGCGGAAAATCAATAATAAAATTACATAATTCGTTCAATCTAGATTCAAAGGAATCACCTTTGAAAGATATTTTTCTACTATCAAGAATCTCACAATCAGATTTTGTCACTAAACCAATACGAATTCTCGACAACAACTGTCTATAAGACTCATCCCCTTGTTGATGCATATTGATCGTCAATTCATCATAATCAAATAAAGTAGTCCACAAATTAATGGCATTTAGAGAACCGATATATTTATTAATTTTGTCAGTTGACAATTGCACGAAAACGGGATCTTCGCGTACAGGAGGTAATTGAAGCAGATCACCAAATAAAAGAATATGCCTTCGACCGAACCAACCGTCTTCACAATCACTAGTGTCAAATATTTCAGACATTCGAAGATGTATATACATTAAAATCAAATTAGATATCATTGACACTTCATCAGTTACAAGAAGAACAACATCCTTAAGATCTGCTCGTAAAACTTTCAACACATGATCAGCCAATTGCGTATACTTAGGAGTTTGACCGTGCTCAACAGGTAACTGAAGCAATCTGTGAACTGTCAAACCATCTATATTAAACGCTGCTATGCCAGTAGGTGCCGATACAGCGGTATCTTTATTGAGATTTTGTCTTATCCAGCATTTAATTGTTTTAATTAAGAAACTCTTTCCAGTACCACCTTCTCCGCTAACATATAATCGTAGTACTGAAGAATTATCTGAACTTACAGTATCGATGACTCTATCGAATACTCTTCTTTGATCCGTATTTAATTTTGCTATCATTTCAGACACATCGATCTTCTCATCCATTTTATTACCAAGATCTCTAAAATCTTGCATCGCTTCACCAGCTTCAATATTGTAAACCCAATCGGATTGTCAGGGTCATCCTGAGACACATTTTTTTGTGAATCTTCATCTAAACGTTGTTGAACTAATTCATTTACAATTTCATATGCTTTTTGTAATTCTTCTAGTTTTTCGTGATATTGCAATGCATTCGTAAGATGTAGTTTTATGTTATGAAATGATTGTGCATAAGTATCACAATTATCTCTAAGATCCTCTAATTTCCGCCATGGTTTAAACATAAGCAGTAAAGAAAAGAAATAGTCTTCCGGTTGTTTATTAACATTGGATTTATAATGATTTATAAGACATCCACGTTGTCGTTGTTTAATGTAACGATTACTATTATCTATTTTATAATATTCAATATGTTTACTTCGCGGTTTGATTGTTGTGACGTCGTACCATTGCATAAATTCATAAAGAGACTTCGATTCCAATTCTTTCGGTCTTTGCGGATAATAATTATCTATTACAGACGGACAAAATATGTTTACAGATTCATTGTCAAGAGCTTCAATTTCTTTACGACTTTTTAATTTCCTACGCCGTATGGGATGAACATCTAACCATTTTATGGTTGTATTTCGATCAGTCCCATATAAAGAAATTCCTAATAATGTATCAGCAGCTTCGAGAGCACCACATTCTCTTTGTGTCATGGAACGTAAAGCAAAATTCCAAAGATAACTTGCCAATGATTTGTTTTTATTATCCTTACTCTCAAGATCAAAATCAGACAGTTCACTTTTTCCAGCTTTATTCAAATATTTAGTAACATATCAAGTGAGTACTGTTGATTTTTCACCAATAAATTGTATATCCATATTTCCTTCCCATGCAGTGAGAATAACAGGATTATAATCATTAATAAGATCCTCATTATCCGCTCGAGGAATATCATACAATCTGCTTTTATGTTTCAATTGTTTTCTACCTGCTATCGAAGTTGCCACATCTCTCATAATCAATGTTTCAGTAACGGGACGAGGAAATCCAAAACGACATCTACGAATAACTTTACGTCCTACTTTTTTAGATCGAAGACAATAATCGTTATGTTTATGTCGTTGATGCGTATCGACACGTCTGTACAATAATGGCGATATATTTTGGTCTGGCATTTTGCAACTTATATATTGTAAAATAAATTGAGAGACTTCTTCGATAGAGGATTCACCAAATATAGGTGCATCTTTAATCCAAATTAATAAATGAAAATGTTGTATACCTCTACCTTGATATTCTCTTCGCCAAAAGTAATGTGTCACTTCTCCAATTGGATGATCTTTAGAACAAATAAAATCAAGCATTGCCTGAAATTTGTTATCAAGAAATCTCGACGTTGATACAGGATCTGCAGCAACAAGTGCACTGACGCTCAACGAAGAGTCGTGCCATCCATTTACTTCACGAATATATTCACCTAAATCTTCCCATAACCATTCAGTAGGACTTAATGTTAAAAACCATGTCGCAGGTCCATAGTGTTGTGCCATACATCGTAAATCACTTCTCGGTCTACGCCAATATTGTTCCGTATTTCGAAGTGTAGAAAATATTGTGTTTAAATTGGACTCCAGCAATTCTTTCGACATTGCTTCTAAATATTCGGCAGCCGTGTAACGAATCCGTGGATCAGTTATATTCATTTTATGAAAAATTCCACGACTTAACTGGCGAATATTCGCATTATTTAACAAATAAAATAAGTATTGTTGATTTAATCTATATTGTGGATGCTTAGATTTCAAACGACATTTGATAAATTCATGCTCTTGAAGTTTAACCGGTCTAGTTTCATCATGCTGTCCATTAATACCGTATGGAAATAAATCTGGAAAACACATCAAATCCAAATTTCTTTCGCGATTATCCAAAGGTGAATCTTGAATTTTTAACATTTGATACAAAGCAGTTGCAGTCTTATTAACCTTTTTTTCATACAAAGGATATACAGTATATTGCTCGTAATAACTATCATTTTCATCTTTCTGCGTTAACATCGCCACGCATTGATCGTGTAATGTAATTTCTGCATGAGTTTCTATCTCTTGATCATTTTCCGTTTCTTCCACCATGTGAAATTCAGGATTATTCAACTTCTCCAAACGTATCTCATCATGAGTATTGGGAAGTATAATGTGAGAATACAAAGGATTATTATTTTTCAACCACATTAACGCTTCAAATACTTTTTTAATATCCACAAAATCTTCCCAGATAATTTTTGATTTAGTCGGAATATTTCGAACTATAATATACAGTTCGTGATTTACGTTTATTGGATCAGTGTCGGAACACAATTTATTCCAAGTCTGTTGTAAAGGAAGTGGTAAATGAAACGTCCTACCTTTAACTTTTTGTATCTTTTGCCTTTCAGGTATTTTTTTATTGCTAACTGTTCCCATTTTATGAACAGTTTGAAAAGCTTTGGCTCTCTGTATAAGTACTTTTTCAAATGTGTTGAGAGACGATATTACCTCGGGCACATCTTTAACGAAAAGATTATTAAGAATGCAATACGCAGGCATAAAGCCGCTACGAAACTTCCCTTCACAATAACGACATATATATTGCGGATTAATTTTTCGTTTCTCTACATACGCCATTAAGTCTCTCCAAATAGGAATATCTCTCTCTGCTTGAAGTTGACTAATTTTAGAAACGTCCCTTTTAAAACAAATTCTTTCACATGACACACAAATATTCCGTGGTGTATCTACATTTAGTCAAAGCCTTAAACGCATTATGATATTTAGAAATAATATCGTCATCACTTAAAATTATACTAGTTTGCTCATGCTTGTACATATCTACTTTCTCTTGTGCTAAAGTTACTATTTCATTTAAAGTATCTAAATCAGCAGAAGTTAATGCTTCATCGAGTTTTGACATCTTTTCGTGGAAATCTTTAAGTCGATAAATCAAACGTCTAATATACCTTACTTGTGGGAAATGAGATGCTAACAATTGCATTGGAACAAACATCGCTTTACAAAGATTCAAATCGATATAACAGCTATTCGGATGACCTAATTTATCATTCGAAGTTTTCACAGTACATTCGAAAACTTTTTATAACAGTTTCGATACATTCTTCACATTACATGTATTTATAACTTCCAAAAGTTTTTGATATCGGTCAATTAGTAAAGGATTAATTTTACACAAACTATTGCACGACCATGCATTTTTTGCTCGTGCTTGTATCGAAGAAAATACATTAACAATTTGTCCCTTTAAATTCATTTGGAAAGATTCAGTTATATTAACTTCAGGCAAAGCTATATCATAACGTATAGAAACGTTCTCGATACGTGATTTGTCCTTTATTAAAGGCTTAGTTATGCTGGATTTAGATGAAATTACATTGTAGTACGTAGAGTCAATAAAGTAATTTTCAGACGAAGCTGTATGTCTAGATACACCACACAACGCACGTAGTTTATCATCAAATATAGAACTTCCTTCAACAAGAGTCAAACATACTTCTGATTTCTTTTTAAGCTCATATAACGTTTTGTATATTTTATGAATGTAATTGTCTCTGATATTCATGCACCAACGTACTATTTTTTCAGCTTCTAATCGTTTTTTAATATAACTTTTATTGCTGTTTGTAATATTGAGTTTTTATAAAATATTTTCAAGAAATATTACCGAATTACCGCGAATTTTTATAAAGTCTTTTGACTGAACCGACTTTACGTACTTTTTAGTAATATTTTTAGCAATCTTTGTAACAATATTATTTTTCTTTTCAAATATAGAGTTATTATTAGTATTTCTTTTTTGATAATATCGCTTATTATATAGCCACTTACGATCAGAAGGTATTTCCTCTTTGTCTCTCTCGTTCACGCTGACTATTCTTTTCATATCGACAACGCTTTTTAGCACGATTATTTTCTAGGTCTTGATGATATCGATATCGTTTTTTAGCACGATAACTTTCATTTTTATATTTATGTTCTACTTCAGAATTAATATGTTCTGAATATGTGTTTTTATTTTCATTATTCGTACTTTGAACTTTTATTTTCTTTTGCTCGTTGCCACTACATAAATCATTATCCTCTCGAGTAATACCATTTTGAAACTTTTTATCAACTTGCGCAATATAAATATCACTTATTATTAATTGTACATGTTCTTTTGGTGTACTCTGCGTTTTCAAAAAATTATTTAACTTTTCCTTGTTTTGCTGAGAATTAAAATTTTCTTGGGATTGATTCAATACCTGTTGTTTCTTGTCATATTGACATTTTGTGTATACCGTGTCAATTTCTTCAGCTTTTACTTTTACTACTTCTAATGGAAATACTTCTAGAGGAGCATTGTAGATTGATAAATCTTGAGGAAAGTGCTCGATTGTATTCAATTCAAAAATTTTTATTAAATGTGAACGCATTAAGTTAATGTTGTATCTTACTTTATCTGGTTTAATACCAAATAATAGTGAAATATCAAAGGCTATTGCAAAAACACCGCAATCGTTGGAATTCGGTTGTTCTTGCACAATAGGAAATTGAATAGGACACTTAATAAAGTTATACGTTGGAAATAATTTTTCCAAAAACTGTTTCTGACACTTGGTTAATATTTTTGTATTTAGAGAATCATAAATAAATATATTTTTTGTATCATAATAACTGCACACCCAATGGCTTCCCGATAACTCAGTAGGTAATATCTGTATGTACTTTTTATTCCTTGGTGCAGGTTGTATTGTGTCCATTAATTGTATTCGCCATGTACCAACAGGTTTATAATTTGAGTACGTTTCTAAAAGATAATTAAAATGATCCATATGCAGATCATTTAACCATCTGCCTACAGCAATAATACTTTTTTGTTGCACCGACAGTGTCATTTCTCGTTGACGTTTCTCTTTAACAAAATTATTTCTATATTGCACATGTTTTGCAGCGTCTTCATTTTCTATATTTTTGCTTATATCGTGAATGTTGAAGCTATTTTTCTCTTTGTTATTTATAAAAGAATTGTTATTTAATTCTGTTTTAGTTAGTTGAGACTCATAATCTTTTTGTTCATTCGACGATTTCTGTTGTTTCTTTTCATATCGACGGTTTGTACATTTACGAAGCGCATCAACCTCTCTTGCTCTTATTACTGCCAATGGAAACACTTTCTGAGGCACACCAAATTTTAAATCTTGAGGAAAATGCTCAATAACATTGGATTCAAAAATTTTAATTAAATGTGAACGCATTAAGCTAATGTCATATCTTACTTTTTCAGGCTTAATGTTAAATAGTAATGAAATAGCGAAAGCTATTGCAAGAATACCGTAATCACTACAATTTGGTTGTTGTTGTACAGAAATTTAATAGATTTTTTATTATCAAAGGGGTAAAATGGAAATAATCGTTTCAAAAATTGTTCATGATGTTTATGCAACTTCCTTTTATTAGATGAATCGTAAATACATATGTTTTTTGTATCATAGTAACTACACACCCAATGTCCATTTACATTCAATAACTCATTTAACTTACACAATCCAGTGAATCAGATTCACAACTATGTAAATCAAAATCAGAACTATGTAAAATCTGTATATATTTCTTACTTTCTGACATAGATGGTATTGTATCATCAAGAATATAACTTTGCAGTGTACTAACTGGTCTATAATCGGAGCAACTTTTTAAAAGATGATAAAAATGCTCTATATGCATGTCTTCTAACCATCTACCTTGAGCAATAATATTTTTAGCTTCTATCGGAAACGTTACTTTTGTTTCTATAGACATTTTTTTACACTATCAACAGTTGAAAGCTTCGAAATTATTGTTACCTCTTTTCCACGATACTGATTGGTCCTTTTACTTGGCTCACTTCGTATTGCAAGAACAATTATCAACGCAATAGTTTTGATCAATTTAGCTATCAAAAAATTAAAGTTTTCTTAAATCTAAAATCTTAAATTGTAATTGTTATTGGCGCACAGCAACCTTGTATTGGCGCACAGCAACCTTGTATTGGCGCACAGCAACCTGATATTTATTGGCGCACAGCAACCTTGTGATTTAAAAAAAAAGAAAGAAAACGAAACAAAAGGAAAGAAAAAAGAATAAAAAAAAAGAAAAAGACAGCAAAAGAAATAATAGAAATATAGAAATAGGGAAAAAAGAAAAAGAAAACAGAAAAAGAAATAATAGAAATATAAAAAGAAATAGAAAGATAGAAACAGAGACAGAAAAAGAAATAACAGAAATATAAAAGATACCTGTATAATGTGATCCTGAAACAAAAAATAACATTTTATATATGATAACATTAAAATGTCTCCATTATATAGGCCAGTATTCATAGTCAGTTCTTATTTCAAGATCGTCTTAAGTAATGTCTTAAGATGCTAATTCGGCTCTGTGATTGGTTTAGAATCACATAAGACTGTACTTAAGATGATCTTAAATATAAGATCTGACTATGAATACCGCCCATAATTACTGAAAATTTTATATAATTACTGGAAATTTTAGTCTATGGCCGGTATTCATAGTCAGATCTTATATTTAAGATCATCTTAAGTAACAATTTAAAAATGTTGTGAATCAATCGCAGGATTGTATTAGCATTTTAACCCACTAACGCCTAAACGGACGCATTTCTAACAAAATTTTCAGCGACTTTATTTGCAACATTAATGGTCTAAAAAAAATTGAAATGTATCGTTTCTTACGTAAAATTTTATTTATGCTCTTTCAGAATCCATCATCAGAATTTGTATAAAATAAAGTCCAAAAAAGTTATGACTTTTAATTTCTTTCTTTTTTCCACATCGACATAGTATGAAATTCTTAATTCTTTTCACAACCATCGGTACACAAAATAGTTGTACTTTGAAGGCATATTTTTTAAATTTGTCCAAATTGTCATCTTTATTTAAAAATAACGACTAAATTTGTTTCACAATAATTCATAAATTTCGAATAATTAACGACTTATTATCACTGAAAATAATGATAATCGCAGTTCATTTTCGATCAAATACACAATTTTCAATATGACGAATTTATGTCTATTGATATTGTGGAGAAAATACGAATTTGTAAATTTTTTTGCAATTTATCCGCCATTTTTAAATGAAAATGACAATTTTAACAAATTTAATCCCTCAGAGGGGGGATTCTACAATAAGTTGCAAATGCCTTGTCGCCAGTCGCTAATGTTGCGATACAGCGATGTTATTCGTCAAAATCAATCAATTATGTTATTTACGACTAGCAACAAGACATTTGCAACTTATTGCAGACCCCCTTAAAATACAACTATTTTGTGCATCAATGGTTGCGGAAAGAGCTGCGAGTTTTATACTATGTCGATGTGAAAAAGAGTATTGATTTTTCGACTTAAAAGTCGCCATAACTTTGTTGAACTTTATTTTATACAAATTCTGATAATGGAATCTGAAAGTGCGTAAAATTTTACATAAGAAACGATACTTTTCAAATTTTTTAAGACCTTTAACATTGCAAATAAAGTCGCTGAAAATTGTGTCAAAAATGCGTCTGTTTGAGCATTAATAAGTTTTAGGATGTTACTTAAGCCTGTATCAGAGTACGGATTGAGATTAGAATTAGATTTGAATTTGATAAATCAGAAATAAAGCTAATATAAAGTAATTCTGTGAACATTGTTCTGATTGGTCAAATTTCAATCTAATCCCAATCCCAATCCATAGTCTGATGCGGGCTTAAAGATTGTCTTAGACTATAAATAATGGCCTTTTTCCTCGTTTAATATGCCAACTATATACCAATTAAAACAAAGTAAACATTATTAATTATTAGCCTCCTCTTTAAAACAAATGTCAAGATTAAAGTCATTAATGTTTACTTTGTTTTAATTAACTTGTACAGTTAAAATATATAAAAAATCGATATAAATTAAACCAATAGTGACTTGATATACATGCATATATACTAATATTTATTTTGATTGATACTTACTATTCACCGTATCTATCTGTATTTACAGTGTCCGCAATCGACACGATAGAATAACATATCTGTTGAGAAAAAAATATACAAACTATAATTTTCACTAATTAGATTAAAGATTGATTTGATAGAGACAACAAGGTGCCACTAAAATAACTAACATTTACCTCGATCAAATATCACATCACGCGATCATACAATAACCTCTATTGAACGGTCATGAGTATGAATGTCAAAAGTTGATGTACATTAACCTAATAATAATCTAATGTACAAGCATATATACTGATATTTATTTTAATTTCATACTTACTAAAGAAACTTCAAATCTTTTTCCTCGTATCTATTCGTTTCGTCGTATTCACAACAATGTATCCGCTATCCGCACACAATAACCATCTGTTAAACGGTCATGAATCAAACATTACAATAGTCGCGTATCAATAATCGATCTATCTATCAAATCCCTAGGGAGTGTTCTTAAAAACATTACCCAAATGTATCTAGATGCATATGCATCTAATACCTATTCAATGTCAATGACGAAGAAAAGTGCGACGACTTTAAGAAGACGATCATAAAGAAGAAATATGGCGTTAGGAGAGGATCACGTGTAAGTAGAAAGTCTGATAGAGAATACTTATTATATAAAGTATATTTAAGAAATTAATAAAATTTGTTTCTTTTTCAGTTCCCAAATGGATTATTCCATTGAAGGAATTGATGAAGATTTCACTCGTGCACGTGCGTCTCAGTTAGAGCACTGTCGCAGCAGCAACGGTCTTCGCCGTCGACGTCGATGGCACCGCAGCAGCAGCAGCAGCAACCGGGGCCGCAGCAGCCGGGGCCGCCGCCGCCGCCCCCGTAGCAGCAACAGCCGGGGCCGAATAGTATTGCTGAAAGGCGTAAGTATAAAAAAACAAATATATATATAATTATATATGATTATTAAATTAATATATTAATAATTTTTTCTTTTCTTTTTTTCAGCACGTCGCTGGGCAAGGGCTGGTCGCAACGAACATCTATGGCGACAGTGGCGTGAGGCCAATCGCGGCCGTGGCCATGGCCGCGGTCGCGGTCGTGGCCGCGGTCGCGGTCGTGGCCGCGGGCGTGGGCGTGCCTATAAAGTTCAAAATTTTTATATAAGTTAAGTTATTGTTTATACGAACAAAAAGTCATCAAAAAGTATGAAATTTTTAAAACTATGGTTAAACTATAAAGCATTAAAAAATATTCTAAAAGTAGTCTGTAATATATAATAATAAAAATAATTCTTTAGAATATATCATTTAGTACTAATAAACTTCTATTCATGCTAACTCTTAATGTTCAATTTTCATATTAATTTTTGTTTGTAATATATTATAGTTCTTCATATTAAAAATGTATTCCACATTTGATATTTTTTTGCATTGTTGTAGCATAACTTGTAAAAATTGATTTTTCTTTTACTAAAATAGTGTTATATGAAACAATTTAATCAGAAATTTAGACCGATATATTTCATCGTTAACGTAATTAATAATAATCATCAACATTATTAAGTAACAATGAGATAAAATTAGTAAATATAGTTATATAATTAATATTGCGACGATCATATAAGTTCCTAGCTTTAGATAAAAATATAGATAATCTTTATAGTGTGTAAGTAATAAATCAGTCAAAATATATTTATGCAGAATAAAGCGTTTTAAAGGGATAATCGAAAAATTCGCGTTACTATCAAAAATATGAAACGGAACTTCAACTATTTAAAGAATAATTGAAAAAGAAATGTAAAATACAAAATTTTAGATTTTTATGATTTAAACATCCTATTAATTTAGCCAGAAAAACAAGTTTATTTTGTATTTTTGATAGTAACGAGATTAATTCTATTTTGTTTTAACTTTAATTCTGCATATTATCGCAACTTTGTAAGATAGACGCATCAGCGAACATTTCTTAAATTTATTTGTTTATATAACATATACATATATATTGTATATATATATATAATAAAATTATATTTTATTTCTTATTTAATTTCATTTTTGTAAGATGTAAGCAATACTAAATCGGAATAACATATAAATGTTATAGTATAAGATATAAAATTACATTCTTGCATTACATTTAATATTTTTAGAACATCAGTCTATCACTCACATTACACATGACACACGTTTTTAATTCTTGAGACTTGCAGTTATAATTACAAAATTCATATGATTTACAATACAAAAAATAAATAAAAGTAATAATTCAAAGAAAAAAAATTAGTAATGTTGAGTAAAATTTTGTGCAATTCTTCTGTTAAATATTGAAATATACCATTACATGTATGGTGAAAATTCCTAAAACATCATTATATAATATATATAAAAGGATATATACACTATAGCTTTCTCTCTCTCTCTCTCTTTCTCTCTCTCTCCGCACTTCCTTTTATTTATCAGTTTTCTCTTATTAATCTTAATTATTTTAACGAAGATATAATATCAATAATTTTTTCGTTACAAGTAAACGAAAATGTATGTATTTTCACGAGACGCAAATGGATAACAAGATTTTATCCTTTTATTTTATATCGAACTTTATCCCTCTCTTTCTCTTTCTCTCTCTCTCTCTCCCTCTCTCTCTCTCTCTCTCTCTCTTTCTCTAATAGAATTTTAATTATAAAAGTTATAGAAATATTTATAGAAAAATTGTTAAAAAATAATTTACTTTAAATCAATGAAGAATTGGTATAAATACGATTGGAATCGCGGAAATTATGGAAAGCCTATATCTATATAAGAATAAATATATTATACATATGTATCTTTTTCTAAATACAATATATATACATATATGTATATATATATGTACATGTATATATCAGAACTTTGTTTTGTCTCTTATCGAGCAGTCAGAATAAAAATATGTCTGAAAGATAATCTAATTCGCAGTTCATAGAATGCAAGACGAGCGATTCTTCGGAATCGACTCAAATCAGGAATTAAGCTGATCTGACCAGATTCTAACGGAGGTCTGTCGCTCAGACTTGTTTCTGACCTGACATGATGCTAACAGAGAGCTGTCACTCATTAATTGATTTTACCTACAAGCACTGAATATATTCAATGCTTAATGATATATTTGAAACAACAGCCTTTCTCTTAGGCAATCTTTATAGCCGCTGGAATAAATTACAGTTCTTCCATTGCATGCGACTTTATGCAACCCTGTATTCGTAATTGATTTATACAAATAATTTCCTTGAATAGAATGTTATATAATTAAATCAATAGAAACAGAATAATAAGAGAAATGATCTTAGCGGAATAATCATTCCTCATAAGAATCACATAATTCAAATACCATAAAAGTTTCTGTAACTATTCAATTATTTTTATTTAAATAATAAATATGCAAGGAATTTCCTTTCTAACTATATATTTTTAGGTCTTTTATCGAAAAATTGGCGTTCGTTTAAATTATACTTAAAAGTGAGCATAATCCAATGCATCGATTGTTTTTTTTTTTTTATTATTCAATCCTGTGTTCTACCTAACGTCCTACATAATAAAATAATTATTGAAGTCATTTTGTATATAATTAATATATCAATGTTATTTGAAACTGAATTCTCTTTCTTCAACAGAACCGATGCAAATTCAAATGTTTCGAATTTTAAAACCTCATTATTAATGTTATTGCTTATTATTTCATGCCGCAATAGAAGTACTCCCGATATTGTAACATTAATAATTGCTAAAACTATATTCTATCAACAGCGCTTAAACGTATTAAATACATATATACTTATTTATAGAGATCTGTATCTGAAGAGATCGCAAGCACTTTACCTGTATTACGTATCTAAATGCATTTCTTTCACCTACATATGATTACTCTTTGGCATTCACGTACACCTACATTGTAGGATCAGCATTTTTAGAAGCGTAATATCATCGTAAACAGATTGTCGTAACAGTCGTAAATATCCTGTTCATTGATCGTATCTTGTCGTGAGATCTGCAGCAGCTGCGGAATAAGCGTTTAGATCTTTCGATTCTGCAAACAAATAATCGAATTGTTTTAAATCTAGAATTCTATTAACTTCTCCCCAGCAATTAAATAAACTCTCCCAAACGGGATTAATCAAATTTATATTTATTACAAAATAAATAAATTGTTGCCATGTGTATAATATTGAAACGAATGCAACAGATAAAAAATAATCAAGTTTCGCCGATTATTGCGCGCTAGATATTGATATTGCGTATATCAAATAAATAAAATTGTTCTAGATTTAAATTATCGCAATTTTTACGCATGAAGATTGTTAACAATTTTCTGAAGACACATTAGACGATGTTAGAATAATTCACGTTAATTAATGAAAAAGTATTACAAGCTGTCTTACTTGTGATCCAAATTCCATGTAGAGAATAAGGCGAGCTCCTCCTTGGATCTGTACGGATTAATCTTGTGTCTGTCGCCGTAGGGACAGCCGTCCGTGTTCCACCGACCCTCGCATTTAAACTCGCCCTTCTTGTCGCAAATAGCGATTTGCCTTTCTCGCAGCTTCACATAATAAGGCTCTCCGATTTTTCGTCGCTCGCCGTTTTTGCGTTTTTCGTTTCGGATTCATAGTCCAGTAAAAATCGTGCTGAAATCGACTTTTTCACAGGAATCGCTGCATTTTGGATATTTGATAATTTGGGTCCTCTGAAAACGATAGGCAAAGTTTCAAAGTCCGTAGTGCCCGGCGTGGGGGTAAAAATGGCCAAAAAAAATTTGTTTTGTTTATAGCTCTATAGATATATAGATATGCTAGCAGGAACTGTAGCGCTCGGCGGGTAGGCAGCAGCGCGCGCGCGCGTACTCGTGCTCGAGCTCGAATCCGCGCGCTGTCTTGTTTTTTTGATTCACAAGGGGAGTCCACGACGTGATACCAATCGATTTCAATGAAACTCATTGTATCGATAGGTATTCACATCAAACATTATAGGGTAAAAGGATAGGACGCGCTTCTCAAGAATTCGCGAGAAAATCGAGATTGAAAAATCTTAACTCATTATAAGCTAGTGCAATAGATTATTTTATCGAAGCGTTTGTAGCGCTGTGGCAACGCGCTAGACTCGTAACTTTTCGAGGTTAAGTTGGTTGCGGGTTCGAATCTCGACAAATAATTTTTTTTCAATTTTTTTAAATACAACTTTTTAAAATCATATATATATATATATATATATATATATATATAATTACACAAAATAAATGTGTATTACGTATTATATTTTATTTATTGTATATTGTAGAAAAAAATTTATTTTTCTTTGCCTAGAAAATTCGTTTATCGAATAGCTGTATGGTAGAAATAAAAATACATATAATTTATATATTTTTATTTCTACCATACAACTATTCGACAAACGAATTTTCTAGGTAAAGAAAAATAAATTTTTTTTACAATATACAATAAATAAAATATAATACGTAATACACATTTATTTTGTGTAATTTTATATATATATATATATATATATATATATATACAGGGTGAATTTTAATGGTTTGAACAACCTTTTACCATGAGAGCTAGGTTATCGACTCTACTATACACACATTTATATCACACATTAGGCATTTAGTATACACAAACAGTCATTATAAATATGTGTGTGTTGTAGAATCGGTAACCCAGCTCTCATGGTAAAAAGCTGTTCCAACCATTAAAATTCACCCTGTATATATATTATTTAAAAAAGTTGTATTTAAAAAAATTTTTTAAAATTATTTATCGAGATTCGAATCCGCAACCAACTTAACCTCGAAAAGTTACGAGTCTAACGCGTTGCCACAGCGCTACAGACGCTTCGATAAAATAATCTATTGCACTAGCTTATAATGAGTTAAGATTTTTCAACCTCGATTTCCTCGCGAATTCTTGAGAAGCGTGTCCTATCCTTTTACCCTATAATGTTTGACGTGAATACCTATCGATACAATGAGTTTCATTGAAATCGATTGGTATCACATCGTGGACTCCCCTTGTGAATCAGAAAAACAAGACAGCGCGCGGATTCAAGCTCGAGCACGAGTACGCGCGCGCGCGCTGCTGCCTACCCGCCGAGCGCTACAGTTCCTGCTAGCATATCTATATATCTATAGATATGCTAGCAGAAACTGTAGCGCTCGGCGGCAGCGCGTGCACACGTATTCGAGCGCTACAGTTCCTACTAGCATATCTATATATCTACATATATCAGCTCGCTCGAAAAATACATTTGTCGCTTTAATGAATAAATTATAAATGACAATCGTTGTTCAAGGGTGCATTTCTTATGTAAAATTTCACGCTCTACACGATGGTGCAATCCGTTTTTTTCTAAGTTTAACCGTTTTCGAGCTATAAACAAAACAAATTTTTTTTGGCCATTTTTATCCCCACGCCGGGCACTACGGACTTTGAAACTTTGCCCATCGTTTTCAGAGGACCCAAATTACCAAATATCCAAAATGCAGCGATTCCTGTGAAAAAGTCGATTTCAGCACGATTTTTACTGGACTATCAAGGAACTTTCTCGCGTCCGTCTCGTCGATCTTATCTGAATCGGCGGTCACATTCGTAAATTAATATTTTAAACATTTTGTAGTAATTATTAAAATTGTTTTTTATAGGCGCACAGCAGCCTTATATCGGCGCACAGCAGCCAAAATTTTAATATTATATGCAGTATTCATAGTCTGATCTTATCTTTAAAATCGTTTTCAGTTCATCTTCAAATACTCCGTAATCAATGATGAAAAATGATTAGTATCTGAAGAAACTCAAAACATATAAGATAAAACTATGACTACTGACCAAAGAATAATAAAAATTTCAAACTTCTCTTTTCCTCCGTTGATTCGACGATGAATATGTTTCTCTTCAGTGTCGACAGTCACAACAGAAGTAAATGAGACAACTCATATTTAATGAACCTGTGAATATGAACATGTTTTAATGATCAGATACAAAATGTTAGACATGTACCTGTCGATTAATTACCATGTCACATTATAAAGTTTCATTAAAGTAAATATATTAATGATTTATTTTATAAAAGATTTGTATGACACGTTGATGTTGAGACAAAAAATCATAATAAAATAAATCTTTAATACATTAAACTTAATGAAAATGTAGTAATAATTATTATTATCACACAACAGCCTTATTATTACATCGACACAGCAATTAAATTAATATTTTAAACATTTTGTAGTAATTATTAAAATTGTTTTTTATAGGCGCACAGCAGCCTTATATCGGCGCACAGCAGCCAAAATTTTAATATTATATGCAGTATTCATAGTCTGATCTTATCTTTAAAATCGTTTTCAGTTCATCTTCAAATGCTCCGTAATCAATGATGAAAAATGATTAGTACCTGATGAAACTCAAAACATATAAGGTAAAACTATGACTACTGACCAAAGAATAATAAAAATTTCAAACTTATCTTTTCCTCCGTTGATTCGACGATGAATATGTTTCTCTTCAGTGTCGACAGTCACAACAGAAGTAAATGAGACAACTCATATTTAATGAACCTGTGAATATGAACATGTTTTAATGATCAGATACAAAATGTTAGACATGTATCTGTCGATTAATTACCATGTCACATTATAAAGTTTCATTAAAGTAAATGTATTAATGATTTATTTTATAAAAGATTTGTATGACACGTTGGTGTTGAGACAAAAAAATCATAATAAAATAAATCTTTAATACATTAAGCTTAATGAAAATGTAGTAATAATTATTATTATCGCACAACAGCCTTATTATTATATCGACACAGCAATTAAATTAATATTTTAAACATTTTGTAGTAATAGGCGCACAGCAGCCTTATATCGGCGCATAGCAGCCAAAATTTTAATATTAATGTGCAGTATAAAATAATAAATAATAAATAAATAAATAAATAAATTTTAAGTTCAATAAATATAAATATATATTAATTAAATTAAAAATAACGTCGCGTGATAACACGTCATGATCACGGGCAACGGTAATAATCGAATATCAAGTATTACATATTATACTACACAGTTTAGTTACACATACATACACATAATAACACATATACACTACACATAACCTACACATCTTGACTCTTTCTTTCTTTGACACATTGAGGTTATGATGGTAGTATGGTATATTCCTCTCTCTCTTTCTCTGTCTCTCTCTCTCTCTCTCTCTCTCTCTCTCTCTCTCTCTCTCTCTCTCTCTCTCTCTCAACAGTGGCGCTCTTGCGGCAAAAAAGCGAACCTGGACATTTTAGCTATGTTAGCTATATATATTGCTGGGGCGACGTTTCTTAAATGAAAATTACCCATTTCGACTTTTTTAAAATTAACATTGCGATATCTCCGCTTGTAGTTCATGTAGAAAAAAAAATAAAAATACTTTTGTTATATAAATCGATCCCAAGCTTTCGATTGAGCCTACTTAGAATTTGATCGGTTCAGTCATTAATGATGATCCGATAATCGATGGTTTTCTCATACGACGTCTCGCGTTAAAGAGGCACAGGCAGTGTCTCGGCGCTCAGCTCGCGTAACTTGGCGCTCGAGACACTACCGTGCCTCTTGATTGCATTATTTATTTTTAGTTGCGCCACATTTAACAACTGCCTCTTGTACAATATCTTCTTATATAACATAAAAATGGATTAAGTCTAATGACATAATATGCAACATATTACACAATTTATTATCTAGTAATGTATTTTATACTTTAAATAATTTTATTACTTAATTTTTCAATTTTACGCATTGTGAGTTACTATAATGCACTTCGTGTCGGAAAATTTAAGAAATTGAAAAAACTTTTTGGCGTGTTTAAAGAATTCAATTTTTTGGAAGTAACAATATTACTTTTTCTTCAAAGTACGTATCCCGAAATATTTTAGTCTAAAAGGAATTTTTTTTAATTAAAAAATTATAACAGTTATGAATTCTTAACTAAAATAACGTTTTTTTTTCAATTCTTTACTCCAGTTTAAATTTATAAAAAATAAATAAAATATAATATAACTTCTTCAATGGTAAGAACTTCTTGTTAAAATTTTATGATGTAATTACATATTTAATTATATAATTTAATATATTATAATTATATAATTTAATACATTATAATTATATAATTTATTTTGATAAACTATTTGAAATATTGTTTGTAAAATATTATTTAACAAGTGAAAATGAAAGAAAGAGTAAAAGAAGAAAGGAAAACAGTTTGAAAAGAGTGTTACAAACATAATTTTATATGAATAAAAATTTTTTATTAGGCAGAAATAAAAGAATATCAACATTTGTTGCATGGATAAAGAAAACTGCCAAAAACCTTACCAGTATTCATGATTTGGAAATTTATCTTTTTTAAAAAAATCAGTATAGAATTTGTATAAACGTATTACTGTAAATATGTTATATTTATGGCACGTATTCATCACAAAAATGATGTTCATGGAAAAAATGTGTTATACAAAGTGATTTTTTACACCAAGAACAAGTAATTACAGCAGTTTCACCACAAATATTGCATTTTACTTTAGAATTGTTTTTAAAACAAAATTCAACTGGTGTTTCAAACTCTGTTGGTCTATTTTGTATATATCCACTTTTAAACCACGCATATTTAAACAAGTTTTGAAATCTGGGTGATGAGAATTGATTATGTGTTAATGATTGCAATTTCAAAATATTATTTCTGACATGAAGATCTAAAGCAAGATCTAACAACATAACTGTATCAGAAAAGTGTTTAACAAAATTTTTCCACAGGCGAAAGCCGTAGACATCTAACGGTTGTATTTTTCCTGTCGTACCTGCCGGGATAGTTAAGATACTAATATCTGTTACAGAATCTGGTCTAGTTTCTGAAAGTACGTTAAGACAATGTCCACTCCATGAATCTAATAATAATATTGATTTTGGACCGACATTCGGAAAAAATACTTCTTTTAACCAAGTTTTTACATAACCTGATGTTAATTTGCCTGATGTTGAAGCCGTAACGAAAATATTAGGCGCGTTGAATAATTGTATTCTGTACTCTCGGACCAAATGTTCCTATAACTTCTTTTAATACTATGAAAAGAGGTGATAATAATCTACCATCAGCCGAAATAGTAGGTTGTATCGTATAACTGTGCGTGGTTGCTGATACAGATTGTACTACGGATTCTACCTTTTTTACACCTTTGTAAATTAAAGTACGACCAGAGTGAAGTTCTAATTGGAATCCACTCTGATCCGAGTTATAAATATTTTCCACTCCATATCGATCAATATAATGTTTTACGTTTGTAATAAATGTATCGCATTTATTTTCCAAATCTGGTTTTGATATCAAACCTTTTTTGGTTATAAATTTTGTTATTTTCCGAGACACAATAGTATGTATTTTTTTGAATCTTTTTACCCATGTTTCTGAAGCACTGAATCCTGGCACATTTTCATTTTCTTGTGCTCGAGAAGCCCATCGAGCAATATCAATATCATGGATAATAATTCCTCTCTCAACTGCTTCATTGAAATGATTTAAGACGTATTGAGAAATTCTTTTTAATTTGTCATATCTACTACCACCTTCATTGATTTGGTCTTCCCATCGTCGTAGTTGCCGTATCGATGTAACTTTTTTAAACTTTTGTCTAACTCCTTCAAGTGGTCTTGGTCTTGTTTTACCGCTTTTCCAGTATTCCACAGCTTCCCTTTTATAGTCATATGATATCGTTTGTTCAATAGAACTACAGATAACTTCTTCTGGGAGATATACTTCATTTTGTTCTGCCTCTAATAAATCAATTTTTTCCGCTTCTGGAATCCCGTATTCGTCATAAAAATCTAACGTTTCGTCTTCTTCTATTTCATATTCTTGTTCGTCTTTTATTTCCCGCAGCATATGTTCAATTTTTTCATTCACTTGTCTTTCTTGCGAAGTTATGGGACTTTGGGGAACGTTGAAACCCATGAAAGTTATAGAAAGTAAGAATACTACATTGTATGGATTAAACTGCATCATTCTAAAAAAATATTAAAATTAAATATAAAACTCTAATTATGTATAAAAATAATAAATTTAATATATATAAATCATAGACTTCATAAATAATGCAATTGTCTTTAGTGTTAATTATATCGCCTCTTTATTTCTTGAAAAAATATATTATTGAATAAAAAATAAATAAAATTTTTATTTAAACGGAATAATTGACAATTCAGTACTTATTTCGTCTCATTTCATCGTATATTAATTATGTTACATTAATAATTTCACGAACTTTTATAATTACAATAATCAAAGTTAATCAAAGATTGATAAGAGTAAGAAAGTAATAAAAGTTAATAACAAATACTTGTTCAAATGACAGTACACAACATACACTTTTTAGATTACTAATTTACGAGATGGAAAGACGGACGTTTATAACGACAGACGTCTGTTACGGACGCTTATATCTGATTATAACTTTGCACACGACACGAGTGAATTCTATTCCTAGATGCCTGGATGAAGTTATACAACGCAAAATATTATGCGTGCGAAGTCCGAACCGTTTTCCTTGACCTATTGATTTCCTTGATGCGCTTTGATCTGGTTGTGCATATTGCATATTGCGGATGGAAATCAATCACATTATATCATTAAACTTAATCCATTTTTATGTTATATAAG
Source organism: Tetramorium bicarinatum (assembly GCA_928718305.1). Lineage (NCBI taxonomy): Eukaryota > Metazoa > Arthropoda > Insecta > Hymenoptera > Formicidae > Tetramorium > Tetramorium bicarinatum. Next base: position 641,086 of record OV788328.1, read on the forward strand.
AAGATATTGTACAAGAGGCAGTTGTTAAATGTGGCGCAACTAAAAATAAATAATGCAATACTATTTACAGCGCGGCGCCTATAGCACGAGAATATCATCTCGTTTTTTGAAAAATTGAATCGCGGAACCCATACAATAATATATACGAATGGATTTGGCTCTCAATAATCTATAATTTTTGTTCTTACAAAATTTTTTAATTTTGCAAAATAAGAAGTAGGGCTGGGGGTAAATAAAAAATTTAACATTTTTGAAAAATGAAAGTACACAGTTGTAAAGAGTATAAAATACTGTAAAACTTTTGTATAAAACATTTTTTCATATTCCTCATATTTTCCAAGATATTCGTAAAAAACGAAAAAAACAATTATCTTCGAGGGGTTGTTTCAACCCCTAAACGTCGAGATACGCCGCTAAAAAAAATATTTTTTCTAATATTTTTTGATGCTCTACAACATATCCAAAGCTCGTTGAAATCGGTGAGGGACACCTGCGACCGTTCCCTTGTAAGTTCAATACAACATTATGTTTTTAAACTAAACATATTAATATTATTCCAATAAAAAATTAGGTAACACTAATGCCGGTAATAAACATAATTTTTCAAAAAAAAATACAATTTTAAAATTATGTAACTCGATAAAACAAAATCATAAATAAAAACATTTTGTAGATAAAATATTGTATTTTTGATACTGTATTTTTTGAGAAAAATTTTTTTATCAAAATGCATGGTGTTAAAAATACATACTTTTAAAGAACGAAACAATGTGTTTTTTTTTTAAGTCATAGTACAAAGAAGATAAAATTTTTACTAGAAGTTAAAAAATTTTTAAAGATACTTATAAATACATTGATATTATTAAATTGATTATAAATTTAATTGGTAAATATGTAGAAAAAGGGTCACACTTCGCCAATTTGATTGCTACTTATGTGTTGTAGGGGGAGATGTCCTGAGAATTTCCCCGCAAGAATTAAGTGGAGACAGCATTAGTTTAAAAAATATTTAATTTTATAAATTTTATAAATTTATAAATTCGACTAATAATACTATTAGCTTAAACTAATTTTAACTAACTTTCAACTGTGTTGTTAAGTTCGTTAATGGCGTTAATGGCGCTTAATTTCACTAAGAAAATAAAAATATACATAAATTCAGACAATATAATAGACACAAAGACTTAGACATAAAGATTTAGTCTAATTATTTCGACTTATTTATTTATTTGATTGTATATCATTATACGGTCTTGATTCATTTGATTAAAAAGAGATTTTTTATAAATTTTTATTGAAAGCGCATTACAATTGAAACTTCAAGTATTAAAATGCTTTTAATTTTTTGTCTACAATTTTGTCTACAATGATTTTTCATCCAGTTTTAGCAGTTTGAAAATAATTCAATTTTTACCATATAAAAAGTATTCTCAATTTTTTTCATGTATATTTTGTTTATAATTGTTTATAATTGTATTTTGTTCTTCGATCAAAGTATTTAAAATAATACATTTTTTTAAACGTATTCGAAAATAACTAATAAAGAGGTAAAAAATTATTATTCAAATGTATCATTCTGTGTACACAGTACAATATACACAGAGAAGTATATTTGATCTCTTGTTTCATTATTATTGATAAATCTTATTTTCAACCTTATAATCTTGATAGTTCTCTGACTCAACGTGATTATATCGTTTATATTATCTCGTTTTTATGATGATATTAAGTCTAATATTTTTGCTCGTTCCTGAATCGATCGAATTGTTCGACTAGTATTAGATTTCAATTGAAAGAACCATGAAGAAAAAAATTAAGAAAATCTTAAAGATTAAAAGAATAGAGCTATAAAACATTTCGATCGCTTCTGAAGCGAAAAGTGTTTATTTATGAAAAATAAAACAAGAAATTTGTGTGTGACCTTTTGTAGGATGAAGAGAAAAAAGACAGCAGAAAATTCGAGAAAATTGATGAAATACCTAGCGAATTCGAGTGTTGCTTTTGTACTACGAAGGTATTTACGATCACTAATGTTTTTCTTCAGGCGGCACTACATACACCAATGGGCTGTCGAGCTAGTCCATAATATTGAAATTTTGACTACATATGTAATTATTAAAACCTAAACTAATTTTTATCTTTAATGCGCGATATATGTATACGCATATATGTTTCTTCTTATTCTGCATACTTATTTATCTATCCGAACATGAATTTTTATTCATCCGACTTTTCAAGCGACATGTGATCTCTTTTATCTTCTATCTCTTCACTTCTTAAAATATTTTAAAATCGAGATATTTAAATATTGTTCTGCGCAAGTTTATACGTCTACTATATAATATGCACACTATTCATATAGTCCACTGGGTGTATGCACTGCCTTCCCTGCCACTTCTTTTTTATTAGACTTTATAACTTTTTTGTTGTTAGACCAAATATCATTCATGCAAAAGCTTTACTCAAATAGCTCGTTTCTCCTTTTTTTGATTTGCGTGCCAAACGTGACGTTTTCTAGATTGAGGCAGTTTTCTTTCCATGAGGTAGTTATATCATATGCCAACATTCAGCATTTTTTTTCTTTGATGTTTTAGAGAATATATGCATATTTTAGAATCGATAGGTGTATTTACTCTGTCATTCATCTATCTATAGGATGTCCCAGAACGTTTGACAACGCTCGAGGAAAAAAAACAGCTTGAGGTGAATAAAAAGTTCTACATCCATTTTGTTATATTCGCAATAATAATTGAGATAGGGTAGATCGAGGCGAATCGGATCACGTGGCAAATCGGATCAAAATAAGAATTGAGATCATATTTGTTATATTCATCAATACACCTATTAATGAATGTAATGTAACAAATACGATCTCAATTCTTATTTTGATCCGATGCGCCCTGTAATCCGATTCGCCTCGGTCTACCCTATTGAATGTTAAAAATCACACGAGCGCATTGAGATGAAAAAATCGTTCGAGAGAGAAACTATGAGAAGCGGATCAAATTTTTTATAGCACCTTAATATGTTCTTACTTGTTGGATTTTGAACAATCAATATTTTGTAATGGTATGGGATCTTTTTGTTTACTTCCGTTTTACTTTCTTACGAGTGCTGTCAAGAATGTTCTGGGATTCTTTACATATGCACGCATGTATCTCCTTTCCTCCATACATAAGCATACAAATGCACACAACACGTACGCATGCATGTGCGCGCATGCGTTTACATACACGCACGTTCACGCACACACGCGCGCGCGCGCGCATATAATGCAATATTATAATGTATACAGGGTTTTCGAAAAGTTCAATCGAATATCTCAGAAACAGTGTATTTTAAAGAACAATGTTTTAGATAAAAGTTGTAAAGCTTAAAAAGATGTACTTGATGGGCGTATGAATTTGACCATAGGTGGCGCTGCCAAGTTCATATCAACTTAACTTTTTTAAATGAAACTTACTATTTTTTATTGTATATTCTGATAGCTTATCTCGAGAGCTTTCCACATTATAATGAAGTACCTTTTCGTTAGGTGCTTCCGAGATTTTTTTAATTATTAAAGCATTATAAAAATACGAACATATAAAGTAATTTTTCTACATAATTTCCTGATTTAGAAACATATTTTTCCCAGCGGATAGGTAATTTTTTGATTCCGCTATCATAAAATGAAGGTGGTCGTGACTGTACCCAATTGCGCACGAACACTTCAGTAGTAGCATTGTCGTCAAATTTTTGTTTTCCAAGTACTTCTTTTAGTAGGCCAAACAAACGATAATCGCACGGCGATAGGTCCGGATTGTAGATAGAACGTTTCAGTGTAGTCCAGAAAAAATTTTTAATTTTTTCTCGAGTTTGGACCGCTGTATAGGGCCGGGCGTTGTCGTGAAGCAGATTAATGTTTCGGATTGGAAATGTGCGCCTTTGAATGAATTACGAGTCGCAAAGGCGGAAATTATCGTTGGAAAAGGCGTTTCTGTTTGGCCCACTAAAAGAAACATTTGGGGGACAGAAATTGGACGATGATGCTAAGTGTTCGTGCGCAATTGGTTACAGACCATCTTCCTTTCATGATAGCGGAATCAAAAAATTACCTATCCGCTGGGAAAAATGTGTTTTTAAATCAGGAAATTACGTAGAAAAATAACTTTATGTGTTCGTATTTTTATAATGCTTCAATAATTTAAAAAAATTCCGTTCTCCATCCCCGCCGCGGTAATTCCCGGACGTTAGCACTAGCTTTGGCAAGCCAGTATCCTCGTTGTCGACAACGATTCCAGAAGTGAGAGTTCTCCGCCTCTTCCCGGTGTTTCCGGCCGTTGCACTGCAGTTCAGTGCTACAAGTTCTCGGCCGCTAAACATGCGCCGTGCCCACCGCACCTCGACCCTTTCCTTGCAGTACTGAACACGTAATGGAGTTAGAGAGTTCTTCGTCTCTCCCGAGAGCTCTCGGACTTGGCAGTGCATCCTATTCGTCCCAGATACGATCAACCGCGGCTAGATTCACCTGCCACGAATTTAAAACACGTCCGTGCTTCAACTGTTACGGGCCTAGCAACGAACCGCGGACTAAATGTGTAGAAAGGACCGCTTCTTCCCCAAATCTGTCATGACAACGGAAGCCAATAAGGCAAGTATGGGAAAAACTATTGTAACATGAGTGGCTGCCCATCGTAGAGTTTTTGTGCATATTGTGAAGCGTGGTCTACAATACATGGAGTGTAGAGAAAGCGTAGAGAAAGAAATAAGAGTAAGAGTAACGATTTTGCCGTGAGATCCTTACAATAGATGCTTGTTTAAAACGGTAAAGTAAGCGTAAAATCACAGTTGTGATATATTGGCATTATCATAAAACTAACGGCGCTGTTCGCAGCCATTCTGCGCTCTGATTGGCTGAGCATAAGAGCGTAAACGTAAAAGTTAGAGTAGGAGTAGGAAATAAAATTAATTTATTTTGCTTACGCAGTTACATTAGCTCTCTTACGTCTTAAGAATCTTCTTATGCCTACTTAAACCTACTCTTACTTCTTACTCTACGCTTACTTCATGTATTGTAGACACGCTTTAGGCGTCCCCAATTACCGATACACGCGG